>OU911091.1:2037500-2637500 GCA_918358865.1 Melinaea marsaeus rileyi | reverse complement strand
AATTTAACATAATTTTTATATACTGCACATTTACACTATAGTGTAAATGTGTTTATAAGATATATATTATAAGGATGTATGTACATATTAATTGTATATTTTTGAAATTTTCTTCTACATATTGTAAGTTCACAAACGGAAACTCCCTCGTACTTTATTTCTAACGCTTATCACAGTACACAAAAATATCAATTACAGTAGAAATTACTAATAACACTATCTACGTATTTTTTTAAAAGTAATTCAGATAAAAGTAATATTTTTCTTGTATTATTATACATTTATGTTATAAGAGTGTATATAAGAATTTATGTATATATATGTTACCTGAAATATAATAGAATCTAGGGCAAAGTAACGGGGTGCATAACGAGTCAATGTAATAATATTGTCTGTATTTTGGTCATCCATAACCAGATATTAGTTAGATCATTGTGGTGATGGCAGGTAATGATTTCCGTAATTGTTTAAAAGCTGCGATATAAAAAGCCACTAATATTATACGTTGGATAAGTTGCAAAGATACGCTGCAAATCGTATTCGTGTGAAAGCTATTTGCAGTTCTGTATCAATTCTTTTATCATAAACCATCAGATGAAAGGTATGCTTTGTGAGTAATGTCTTCAGTCGTTAGTATTTACGTGTTATGTAATGTTACTAATGTTAATGTTATGTTATGTTATGTTTACGTGTTAAGTATTTACTGATATATTTATACAGGGACTCTATTTATAATTTACTCATATTTGAACAAATTGTCCTCATTACTAGGAAACCAATTTAAATAATTCTATTAAAATAAGATTTAATACTCTTATCGACACAAATCAGGAGTTTTATTTTATTTAATGACTATTTTATACTAATAAACTCAATAGCCCAATCTTTTGTGTGATCTTTTGGAACGACTGTCAAAAACGTTTTGTTTTTTTTTATTTCGAAATATTTGAGACGAAAATAGCCGTATTAAAGTATATAAAATATTTTAAATTTCGAATAAATATTTATTAAATATTTCGTTGAAGGTTTCGTCAAACATTAAATTTACGAGAGTTAAAAAAATATTTGAATAGATCATTTTATACCAAGATGTTTCTTATTTAAATTTATTTTACTTATACAAATTTTATTTTCTACTAGTACTGAAGTAATGCTCATGAAGTTATAATTCCGGTGGAAAATTCAGTTATTCATAAATAATATAGTGGTTTTGACATCGGTATCTCATCGACATCAATAGTGGTTCTCGTTACGTTCAATTGTGTATGAAAGTGGAAATTGGAATCAAACGAATTATTAATATTCCACATGAATAGATCATTCAGTAATTGCTAATAGCCTACATACATTGATTTTTAGAGGGATAGTTAAATAAAAATAAAAATAAAAGCATTGTTTTTCATAAAACTAACTAATCAGTTAGACAAATATGATATTTGTTATCAATTATGTTATTTTATACGAACGACCCTTCTAGAAACAGAATCAAATTGTAGTTTTAATGAGCAGTCTCCCAAGGTTATGGAATAAATAAAACATATACTACGACTCTTATCAACATATATCCACCCCTGCAATATGGTGTTAGATAATAAACTGAAGCCCCAAAGCTGTCCGGCCTTTGTTTTATTTTCAGTCGCTTCATTTTTGTGAAGTTGCAGAATCATAAACAACGAGCGAATAACGAAATTGAGAGGCACTAATAACACTTATGGGATTGTCTGTAAGCACGATGCAAACATATTATTTAAAAATAATGAATATTTTTATGACTCTTTTCAGTTTCAGTTGATTAAAACGGAAGTAATAAAAAATTATTGCATTTGAGAAGGATGAAACTTTATTGCTTAGTACTACGTTATAAGCCCAAAGCCTATCTTGCATTTACACAAAATACTATATTATTAACATTAAAGAAGATTTTGTTTTGCTATTTGTATAAAATTCGTCAAGAATCATAAGGCGTGCCAGGTGAAACGAAGTTTGGTTTATACAATGGAACAACCTTTTACCAAAAGTAAATAAAATCGTAGCCATACTTTATAGAATTGCAGAAAACGACTTAGTTTTTCTTTTTTCGAAATAGTTGGTTGTTTTATATGTATAAAGAAAATTTTAACAGCAATTGATACTGATATCCACAAATTTATAATTTGATATTGCATAAATACCAAAACTGAATTCCTATAATGTATATTTTTTTACATAAATCAAATTGACTTATACACATATCAAATTGATTCCGATTATCCAAATATTTTAATTAGAACCAAACCATTCTTTTACTGTTTTATTTTTATTTTTTATTTTTTTAGAGTTTTTTTTAAATACTATAATTACAATTTATAATTGACTAATAAATATAACTAATTGTATTTTGGAACGTCGCAGGCCCTTTCTTTGATTCTGGAGTATAAGAGACGTATGTATATATTCAAAGTCGAGTTGGCATTTATTTATTTCAACCCTTTAGTTGATTAGACAAAAATGTTTATTAAGTATTTCGATGAAGATATCCTCAATCACAATTATATTAATAAATTATATCATTTCAAATATACAGTTTCGCTAGATATTATTTATTAAAATAATTTTGCTTAACATAAATGTAGAAAATTCTAAAACAATTAAGTATTTTAAGGAGACAGAGATTTTTTATTGTTTTTTAAATCTTTAATTTTAATAGATTTGTTAATGTTTATTTCTCTTATATATTTCTTATCTCTCTTATACTTTTATCCTTACCCGAGGCTTTATAATCCAGCCATACTTTTTTCTTTACCTCCACAGCGTCTTTCACTTCATCACCCCATAAACTTATATACTATGTTATAGGGCTAGCAGTTTGATTAGCTTGGGCGGTAAAATTTATGCTAAAATATTAGCGAGAAGAATGCAAGAGAGATCTGAAAGGATGTTGTGGGAGGCCCAAGGAGGTTTTAAACCTGGAAGAAGGTGTATAGATCAGATCTTTTCCCTCCGCATGATCACGGAAAAGTTTTTGGCCCTAAACCAAAAGGCAGCTGTTATTGAAAGCAAGGGAGAGTTTCTGGCAGTTAGTCTGGATATGGCGAAAGCCTTCGATCGTGTATGGCACAAGGAGCTTCTTTCGAAGCTACCTTCCTATGGGCTTCCCGAGAGTTTATGCAAGTGGATCACCAGCTTCCACACTAGGCGGAGTATCAATGATATGTTGGATATCTCCAACATACATTGTTATGCGGATGACAGCACTGGGGATGCGGTATATTCCGGTCGTGCAGGTCTCTCTCGGGAAAACGTCGACGAGTGCCGAAAGAAACTTGTGTCTTCTATAGAGACTTCCTTGGGGATGGTCTCTGAGTGGGGTGAACTGAACCACGTTCAGTTCAATCCCCTTAAGACACAAGTTTGCGTGTTTACCACTAAGAAAAAACCCCATTTGTCGTATCACCGCTCTTCGGGAGCACTCCCCTCATTGCCTCGCCAAGTATCAGAATACTGGGTCTCGACATTTCGAGCGACTGTCAATTTCGTGGTCATCTGGAGAGCAAGGCCAATTTGGTCTCAAAGAAATTGGGAATTGAATTCAGTTTTGGTGTTTATGCAATATCAAATTACAAATTTGTGGATATCAGTATCAATTCAAGGACAGCTGAGATGTTAGCATTGAAATTTATGTCATTAGCATAATTAGATCATTACAGTTGGGAAAAGTTTTCTATGACATGTATTCGTTGTTTACTTAACAACAAAATAAGGTTCGCTGTATCATATTTTTATGTCATCCATTTTTAATTGTTGCATTTTTAGAGGGATAGTTAAATAAAAATAAAAATAAAAGCATTGTTTTTCATAAAACTAACTAATCAGTTAGACAAATATGATATTTGTTATCAATTATGTTATTTTATACGAACGACCCTTCTAGAAACAGAATCAAATTGTAGTTTTAATGAGCAGTCTCCCAAGGTTATGGAATAAATAAAACATATACTACGACTCTTATCAACATATATCCACCCCTGCAATATGGTGTTAGATAATAAACTGAAGCCCCAAAGCTGTCCGGCCTTTGTTTTATTTTCAGTCGCTTCATTTTTGTGAAGTTGCAGAATCATAAACAACGAGCGAATAACGAAATTGAGAGGCACTAATAACACTTATGGGATTGTCTGTAAGCACGATGCAAACATATTATTTAAAAATAATGAATATTTTTATGACTCTTTTCAGTTTCAGTTGATTAAAACGGAAGTAATAAAAAATTATTGCATTTGAGAAGGATGAAACTTTATTGCTTAGTACTACGTTATAAGCCCAAAGCCTATCTTGCATTTACACAAAATACTATATTATTAACATTAAAGAAGATTTTGTTTTGCTATTTGTATAAAATTCGTCAAGAATCATAAGGCGTGCCAGGTGAAACGAAGATTGGTTTATACAATGGAACAACCTTTTACCAAAAGTAAATAAAATCGTAGCCATACTTTATAGAATTGCAGAAAACGACTTAGTTTTTCTTTTTTCGAAATAGTTGGTTGTTTTATATGTATAAAGAAAATTTTAACAGCAATTGATACTGATATCCACAAATTTATAATTTGATATTGCATAAATACCAAAACTGAATTCCTATAATGTATATTTTTTTACATAAATCAAATTGACTTATACACATATCAAATTGATTCCGATTATCCAAATATTTTAATTAGAACCAAACCATTCTTTTACTGTTTTATTTTTATTTTTTATTTTTTTAGAGTTTTTTTTAAATACTATAATTACAATTTATAATTGACTAATAAATATAACTAATTGTATTTTGGAACGTCGCAGGCCCTTTCTTTGATTCTGGAGTATAAGAGACGTATGTATATATTCAAAGTCGAGTTGGCATTTATTTATTTCAACCCTTTAGTTGATTAGACAAAAATGTTTATTAAGTATTTCGATGAAGATATCCTCAATCACAATTATATTAATAAATTATATCATTTCAAATATACAGTTTCGCTAGATATTATTTATTAAAATAATTTTGCTTAACATAAATGTAGAAAATTCTAAAACAATTAAGTATTTTAAGGAGACAGAGATTTTTTATTGTTTTTTAAATCTTTAATTTTAATAGATTTGTTAATGTTTATTTCTCTTATATATTTCTTATCTCTCTTATACTTTTATCCTTACCCGAGGCTTTATAATCCAGCCATACTTTTTTCTTTACCTCCACAGCGTCTTTCACTTCATCACCCCATAAACTTATATACTATGTTATAGGGCTAGCAGTTTGATTAGCTTGGGCGGTAAAATTTATGCTAAAATATTAGCGAGAAGAATGCAAGAGAGATCTGAAAGGATGTTGTGGGAGGCCCAAGGAGGTTTTAAACCTGGAAGAAGGTGTATAGATCAGATCTTTTCCCTCCGCATGATCACGGAAAAGTTTTTGGCCCTAAACCAAAAGGCAGCTGTTATTGAAAGCAAGGGAGAGTTTCTGGCAGTTAGTCTGGATATGGCGAAAGCCTTCGATCGTGTATGGCACAAGGAGCTTCTTTCGAAGCTACCTTCCTATGGGCTTCCCGAGAGTTTATGCAAGTGGATCACCAGCTTCCACACTAGGCGGAGTATCAATGATATGTTGGATATCTCCAACATACATTGTTATGCGGATGACAGCACTGGGGATGCGGTATATTCCGGTCGTGCAGGTCTCTCTCGGGAAAACGTCGACGAGTGCCGAAAGAAACTTGTGTCTTCTATAGAGACTTCCTTGGGGATGGTCTCTGAGTGGGGTGAACTGAACCACGTTCAGTTCAATCCCCTTAAGACACAAGTTTGCGTGTTTACCACTAAGAAAAAACCCCATTTGTCGTATCACCGCTCTTCGGGAGCACTCCCCTCATTGCCTCGCCAAGTATCAGAATACTGGGTCTCGACATTTCGAGCGACTGTCAATTTCGTGGTCATCTGGAGAGCAAGGCCAATTTGGTCTCAAAGAAATTGGGAATTGAATTCAGTTTTGGTGTTTATGCAATATCAAATTACAAATTTGTGGATATCAGTATCAATTCAAGGACAGCTGAGATGTTAGCATTGAAATTTATGTCATTAGCATAATTAGATCATTACAGTTGGGAAAAGTTTTCTATGACATGTATTCGTTGTTTACTTAACAACAAAATAAGGTTCGCTGTATCATATTTTTATGTCATCCATTTTTAATGCAACATTTATAACAAGCCATTTTATTACTATTTAGGCCGCTCTTGTAAATCCTCGGATGTTGCTCGAGTTCATGGGCGGCCGTGATCCTAAATAATCTGTGACCCTCCAGCTCGTTTGCCCTCCTCTTACATACTTACTTAATACATACTATGCTAATTTTAAACTATTAGAAGGTTTCGTAGGATAAAAACTGTTTCTACTACATAAGTATATCGGTAAGTTCTCTTCTAACATGTAATATATTTTCGTTCTCAGTCATTACTTTGTAAAAGCTAACTTTTCCTGTCATCAAACTCTAAATAATTCAAAGTTTTTACTTCTGAGAAATCATAAAATGGGTTCAATAAAAATGAGTTTGTGACTTTTTTCAAAAATATGAATAAATACTAAATAAATGCAAGTTAGTTGCACATCAAGTATATGATAGGGAAGAAAATGCACCGTTCATAGGCTTTAAACAGTTCTTGCTCAAAAGGGTAAACACCAAGTTGGTGCAATCACAAGTGGAGAAAGGAGCTTGAGCACAACTTGCGTATGCGCAATGAATGCAACAGCAGAATTTATACCAACAATGTTGATGTTTAAGCGCAGTAGACTTGAGGCCTTAAAAAATGGACCTCCGCAAAAAAACATTTATTTGTTCAAGTAATAGTTGAGTAATAGTTGGATAACATCAGAAACGTTCGTTGATCCTGAGATTTTTGTTGAGATATTTTCGTGTGGCTTAGGTTTTCCAACAATAAATAGGTACTAATATAACTTCATTTAAAGTAATTGACATGTAGTCTAATTCGTGCATTCAAAGCATTCAGGAAACTTAATTTTATTTGTTTTATTGTAGTTTGACGTCGATTGTTGTCTCAATTGTGATTTTTTTGTGGATTTGTATACTAAATGCGTGAGTAACTTTTTTATTTAGCGAATGGAGCGTGAAAGGCAATTTATCTCTGTGTCAGTCCCACGTTTGTGGCCGCAGCATGTCGTGCTGACTCTATTAATATGCGTGTACATTAAACATACCGTACTATAATTATTATAACCGAAATCGCATATTTATGTGTCATAGTGACTCATTCCATCATGTTACAATGTAGTCGGAAACACAATCGTTTACAATGAAAGATATAATCATTCAAGTTATTTGTAATTTTTATTCTCATAAAAAATGTTTACCTAAGAATCTATCTCATATAACTTACAAATTGATGGGTACAAGAAATGCTAGTTACATTAGTGCGCGACGGGATAATTGAATAATTAAATGAGCTTTTCGGATAGTAGGACTTACTTGGCATCAATTAGTAACTGCTTTCAAGTGATTAAATTTTCACCGAATCAAATGATGACTTTAAGGGAATAAACTTTCAGGTACATACAATATACTTTACATCTAAATCTAACAAAGTTCAAACTCTTAAAAGTGTTGGTTATCTGAGAAAAAATTCATTAGTTATAAGATCAGAAATATAAAGAGATTAATAAAACAGTATTGTAACACATGAAGTGTAAATTTTAAGCCTTAGTAAAAAGTAATTTGCTATACAGTCTTTATACTCCACGTTTAAAGTCTTTTGTTGTAATTCTTTAGTTGCTGGTAAATTAATACCGTCGAATTTTTATTTCTAAAACTATTTACGTAGGTGACAAATAAAACATTTTGAATATGATACTAACCTTTTCGTAAATTATCTATTAATATTTTAAACTATACACCAATAACTCTGGGCAGACAAACTTAGTTATAACAATGAGAACATATGGGATTTTTAATTTGTTATCGTTAAGTTGAACTTAAATATTATAGCTTTCCCTAAACAAGTTCCAATCGCGCGCTTCTCATGCTTGACGTTTTTTATGTTTTAAACGAAACACAAAGATATTAAAATAGTATAACCCAGAGGTGAGGTACATAATTAATATGCGGAATAAAAGGTGAGTATGACATGTCCAAAAGAGGTTCTAAAAAAATTATTCCCTGAAACGGATTTACAGTTTCACAAAATTTACGTTAAATATTTTTAGGTACGAAATATGTTAGCCTATTTACTAGAATTTATATATTACTAACATGTTGATAATAACTCCAAAATTTAAAGATTTGAGGAACGCAATTAAATTTTTGCGAGAATTTTTATAATTTGATTATGTCCTCCCAGGCTGTTGCTAATATTATATAATGCTAATAAATTTTACTATTGCTAATATTATGTTATTTAGCATTACATGTATTTTCTGAAAAGAAATGGTGACTTCTGGTATATACCTCTTGTAAAATTTCCATTATATATACATAATATTACACATACGTGCGTGCTTTCAGCGGTTCCAGTTAAATAACAAAGTTTCATTTCATAGATTTAATTACCTTTATTTTAACATTACAATACTTAATTTATCTTTTATTTTCAAGGACTTTAATGAACAAAATGTCTTGTTGAAAATAAATTTTAAAAGTGTATCTGAAGTGTATTTATTTTATAGCAGACAAGTAACGTAAATTGAATTTCTGTTTCTAATAATTCTGTAATGATGTTAATTTAAGTAATATCTTGATAACGGTTGTAACAATTATGAAAGGATTCGGTTATTATAATATCTAACTTACAATAAGTTTTATATTATTATTACTATTATTATTTTAGCATTGATAAAAATAATTATAAAATAGTTCAGTAATTAAAAGCGTTTCAAATTTAAATGCAAGAGAAGATCTCTTCGGTAGAGATCTGATCGGTAGAAAAATGTTTTTTTTTATATTAATATATTCAAATCATAGTAATGTATTTTTATTTTCTTTTTTTACACAAAAAAGTCTTGGGTCGTATAAATTGAAGTATACATATAGTTCTATAGATTCGTCTTGTTTTTTGTATTATGTAAATTATATAGTACTAATGCTGAATTTTGCTCAGCGCTTTCCATATTTATTCCTTTCCTTATTTAAGTCTGCAATGTTGTGTTTATTCATGTCACCCCGACATGTGAGATGACGGAGATTACCTTTTAGCTTTATGATTAACTGAAAGATGACAGAATGAATTTCTTTGTAAATATATATAAAAATAAATGTTTGAAAGCAGTTTTGTTTGTCTGTACATTTAACACTTATTTCATTATATTTTTATTATATTGTTAGTTTTCTGTTTTTAATATATAGCTGTTTTTTGAAATTTATAAATTAATTGTATTTTTTTATATATTTTGTGTTTTCAATAATTAATAAATATAAGGACCATTCATAAGTCTTAAGAAGTACAAGGTCTAATAATTTAAATTATGTTTTGGTTTAATTTATTTTTTTAGTACCTACATACATCTCACTCAGAGAAATCCACGTGTAAAGGATTAAATAGAAAAGAGACTTCATATAGGAGTTATGTTATTTTTATATTTTATATCCAAATACAAAGTAACAACAACATGAATAAAAGTCACAAGTAATGAATTGAATTGAATTGAATCAAATTAAACATCATAAATGCGTATATTATTGGTGCTGAAGAATACTAGTATTATATAAAAAAAAACGAAAGCTCTCTTTCAATTTAGCATTTATCTTATTAAAGTATATTAAAGTGTTAAATTGAATGATCTCTTAGCGTAATGATGAATGTGTAAAACGGAGGAATGGTGTACCAGAGGAATACTTCTGGTACACCATTTTATATATTACTTATTTTTCCGCACCAAAGTTTCAATTGTAATATGTATTTTTGAATTTCTTTATTTAAACATAATAGCTTAAAAATAAACTTTAATATTTTATATCAAAATAAGAAACATAACCAGTTATTTCACTTTAGTCTAGTCTAGTCACTATAGATGGGTCATAAGTAACCAGAGGCAGTTTATATTTTTACTCGGAAGATCCGAAGTAATTTATAGATAAGGCATTTTACGCAGTGCCAGTTGAAAGGCACTCAGTTGAAACAGCAAACACCGACTAACTATATTACAGAACATTCGAGAAGGCTCTGGAGATTTCTTCGAGTATCGTAGAGATCCAATTTAGTTGAATAGAATACTGTATGAAGTTTTTAGTAAGAATTTGAGTGACCTCAGATTGTCTGTACGCGATTTTTCAACTTTAATCTCTGCATTAAATTGATGTATATATAATGTTACATTATTATTAATGTGTCATTGTTAAGTATATAATACTTTTCTTGACTTTATTACAGGGTTTTTGTGCCAGATTCATATATTTAAAAAAATATAATTTTAAGTGACATTTTGTATTTAATAACATATATTTAAATTATATATAAAAAATATTTCTAGTTCAATTTAATACTATGAATAAAGATAAACAAAACATGTTTTACGCAATATTTCAATGTCTTACTCAATGTATATGACAATTGACTCAAAGAAGAACGTCTGAAAACTGATCAAATATGAACTCTTGTTTACATAGCAAAGGATAGACGAAATCGTTTCTCATAAATTATAAATGTCATGAATTCTACTAGATTATTTAGGTATTTTATAGATTTTTGAGGATTCAGACAGAATATAAGTCTGTTTGTGACTCCCTTTTATCTTTGGTTTCTCCAAAATCAATGTCAATAATAACATTTCCGCGACAATCAAAGAACTTTTATTTTATTATTTAAATGGAATAACATTTCAAAATTGGAGTCACTATTATCGTCTTTACAGTAAATTGCATTCATTGACTCGATTCGTTTTTATTGACTTTTGTGTTTCTACAGGGTTTAAGTTTAGGACTGAATTCAGTTTAATGGAGTGTAAACATAAATGGAATGTCCTATTTTTCCACCAATCTAAAAGGTTTATGAGATTACTAGTTCTTAATATTAGAAAGGATTACAAGTTCTTACGAACTAGTATTTTAATTTTATTTTATTTCGCTTCCAGTCCTTTTTTACTGTAAATATTATTTTATTACAATTTATATTGCTGAAATAATATTTGTTTTCATTTACAAACTTTTAAAATATAAAGCTAATACAAAAAAAACAACAATTCAATATTCGGTAAAATCATACTCGTTATTTAAACATGTTTGAGTAAGAAATAAAGAGATGTGGAAGATATTATCTTCTTCTAGTATCGTTATACGAGATCTTCTTATTAAACTAAACAAATTGAATTACGCTGTAGCGCTCGCTACATGAACCTTTGAAAACCCTGAGGAGTTTATAAATGTCTAAGGTAGGATTTTATATACACTA
Organism: Melinaea marsaeus rileyi; assembly: GCA_918358865.1. NCBI lineage: Eukaryota > Metazoa > Arthropoda > Insecta > Lepidoptera > Nymphalidae > Melinaea > Melinaea marsaeus. Next base: position 2,626,089 of record OU911091.1, on the reverse strand, counting down.
GAATCTAAATTAGCTCTTAATATTTGATATTATACTTATTAAAAGACTGAGTGTATAAGTAAGCACCTTTAATTTACAAATATAATCAGTCACCTTTAAAAACTGGACACAGAACTTATAAAATACTTATAAGAAAAAACTTTACAAATATATATTTCATAGATTGTTTGTATTAGTTTGTTAATTCATGTCGTTGTCAGTTCTTAGTCTCAGTTCTCAGTCTCTATGGTAGATACCGAAGAATAATAACGTTTATCGTCCTTATAATATATGCCAGCTCCATTATACAAACGTGAGTATGAATTTGTAACCTATTATTTTATGTAATTTTATTCTCATAAAAATAGAACCAAATACTAAAGAGAACATGAGAAATTGATATTTTTAATTACGAGGCATTGTTATGGAAACCAACCTATTCTGAAGCAACAATAATCACCCGAGTCACAATAACAAACAATGACCAAGAATGTAACGAAATATTCGAGAATACTCTGGAGAGTTTTGGACTATCGTAGAGACTCTCCTCACACAAACAGCCAATCCTAGAAGCATACTGAATGTTTTATGCTTTATAAAGTCGACTAAGGTAAAGTATTTGAACTAAGTCCTTCCTGGTCTTCTTCTAGAAGGACTTAGTTCATACACTTTTCCTATACATACCACATAACTGCATTTAATTGTTATAATAATTATAAATAATAAACATTTAACACATCGGATTCATATTATTAAGTAACATTCAAATAACCACACATAACCAGAATTTGGGTCATGTCCAAAATAAAATTAAAGTTTGAAAAAATAAACATGAGTTATATTATATATAACAATATCCTAATCATTTACTATAGGATTATAAATATTCTTGAATAAGCAATGTACCTTTGTGAAAACACTTCAATGCGTGACGTTACTAATTCGACTTCACTTCTTATTGTACCTGAACCCGTAAGCTAAGCCTCAGAAGACTAATATGATCAAAGAATCAAGTATGAAATCTTTAAGGGTGGATTAATCGACACTTTACGAAACAACAATGATAGTGCAATCTATTTTAAACACTAACGTAGTCTATACTACTATAATATAACTACTTTTGTATGGACTGCATTTTATTTTCATTGTGCTTGTAATAGCACTAATGTGTCGCAACATAATGTCCTTTATGATTTTACTCCCGCTAATAACGGAAACAATTATACGAATTCTACTGGCTTAAAACCATTTGAAAGTGAAAAGCGACTTCAGTTAGTTTACTATTTTTACTACATGCCGTGAATGTAATATTCAAAGAGATTAAAGAAGAAAAATTGTATTTTTATGTTTGTAATGAGTAAAATGAAAAAAATTGCTCGACTGTTTCCAAAAATTGTTTCACTATTAGACATTGCTAGACTGTCACTAAGTGTGAAGTGCCTGTTGCACTTCTGTTCCAATAATTCACGAAATCGTGATCTACGGGAATGAAACCGGTGTATGTCGAATTAAAAAGCGCTACATGGTGTTTGTTTATTATCATGTAAAAAAAAGTTTTTCATAGAAACAAAAAAAAAATAATCCTTATAAATTTTTATTTATGTCAACGAGGACGGAGTTGCGGTAAATCTCTAGTTTATAATAAAAAACTCATATGGCTTAGCACCAAAAATGAATACAATTTCTATACATGTATTACAAATATACGTCTTATATAACCTTTTATAAACTCTCTATAAAATAATTACTTTGTAAAAAACAACTTAACATACACTTAAGATACATTACCTTGATGTGAAATTCTTAGAAGGCTTAAAAAAACTTAGCTAGATTAATTTATTCCTTCTCTTTATTATATTATGCGTACCGATTTAATAAAACCTTAAAACTTTACAATTTCTTGTAAAGTTTTAAGGTTTTATTATAAGTATGATGATCCATTGAAGTATTCATAAAAGCAAATTGTTAGACACAAGAGATTCTCTTGAACCAGTTATCTCGACCTAATAAAATTTTACTAACATCGTTACAGACGCAGTTCAACTATACTCAAATCAAATATCCTTAAATTTTGTCGTCCTTTTTCTACCTCAATTATCATTTCTGCCTTTTTAAACAAATTATAATTGTTGTACGGAATAGGTAAATACATATAAATTAAATATTTTCTTAATTAAAGAAATGGTTGGTATTGTTTTTTATTCTATTTTTGATAACACAATAAAATATCTAAACATGTTTAGATTTTAGCAAAGTATTGTAAGTTGGAAGACGTTTTACAAAAATATAGCGAATACCGATGCTTTTTCTGTTTGTTGTTGTTCTGTTCTCGTCTTTGTCGTTGATTTGAACGAAGTCGTTTTCTACATATATTACAAATATATTTATATTATCATTTTAATATCTACTAGAAGGAGACATCTTTTAGCTTCTTTCAAAATCGTCAATAACGCATTACTTACTTTTATTATTTGTTTTGAAACAATGTCATTTAAATTCCCGACATCTACCTAAACAACATAAACCATTATTTTAAGCTATGTTTAACCACATCTATCATTTTTACTTCATAACATAATATTAAGTTACTACTCTTTCCTATAATATGTTTATTAATTTAAGTGCGCTTCGTTAAGTCTTGGAAAAATACATTGTTTCATTTTAGAAAAATATTTTAAAATATTAATAAAATTACAATTTATGAATAGAGAAATTAACTTTTAAAAATTATTTTAAGAAATAACACAGTTTTTTGTCGTTTATATGAATGAAATTAAATATATATTTTTTAATGATAATGCCATATACATAATATGTTAGATTACAAATAATGTTCAAGTAAAAGATAAGCAATATTCCTTCAACATTTCGCTAACACGTAATGTAAAATATTTTCCTTATATTTTACTCCGTGTAACTTGAACGAAACATTCACTTTAATAAAACGAGTCACGTGCTGAGTACAGTTGATACGTGACCGTACATAAGATATATTAATTAACATTGTATTATATATTTGTGTAAACACGTATTTATACATGGCGTGTAACAAATGTAATTTATGTCGTATTTCTTTATTGAAAAATTATTCCTTATGTACATTGAAGTTGTTTACTTCAAATTATACGACAGATAACTGGTATCAAATCACTATCAGAAATTACATTTTGAAATCGTAGTAGTTCCGTATAAAATAATTGCGTTTCAGCCGCTGACTGTATATTTCATTGGTTTTGGACCTGCCATTTCCGATATGACTCTCATATTATATATTTTAAACATTTAAACATTTTATAGTGATTAAATTATCTTATGTGGTACTTAGTACTGAGCGTTTAGGATTTATTTTATTTCTTAGAGGCCGTAGCTCTTTTTCTACGACTTACTTTTATTTCATTCATGTAGGTCCCAATTCTGTAAGTATATTGAAAAACTAAGTAAGGTTGAATCGCCTAGTGCGAGTTTTTTTTCCAAATCTATCGCGTTAAAGAAGAGCAGCGCCACTTGACGTAACGTTTGTGAAACTTAAATCAGTAGCTAACGACTTTCGAGCGTCCACTGTCTTCGGATTCAAATATATTCAGACTTGTGGACGTGTCGTATGAGACGTTGGGTGCTACTGCGCTTTTTTGCAAAGTGACTTAAAAGTTAGTAAACTTTACTTCAAAGTTATCGGAAAATAGAAGACACTACAAGTGATTTAATAAGAGGGAGAATATTGAAAGGAGTTTAAATTTATATTAAAGACAAATAAATCAAAAATAACAATGTTAAATTATTTTATTAATTAACATTGGTGACTATTATATATAACATTTAAAACATAAAAATATACATATTTAATCCCTACATTAATTCTTATCTATTTTTTCTTATATATTCACACTATTTAATAGTATTGCTTGCCACTTCCTGTCTATTATATTTTCTTTCTCGAGTAAATATAATCTTTATGTTATTACTCTCAATATCTTTACCTCATTCCAAGGTGCAGAACCTAAAATATAAAAAAACAGTTATAAATAATGACTAAATATTGTAAATCTTACCTAGAGTAGACCTCACAGAAGACCGACGTGTAGTAACCAAATTAATTTGGTTATGTTTCGTCGGTGAGTGAGAGAATCCGGAAGCCCAACCCCCCCCCCCCCCACGCCAAACATGAAAGCGATGCCTACAAGAAAAATACCCCAGGAGGGTACCGGCTTTGATGAAGCCGGGGACCCCCTCCCCGAGCAAAATCGGGGAAATGATTCTCGGATTTTGCTCGGGCTGCCCGTCGTATCTGGGGCGGGCAAAGTATCGCCTTTTGTGTTTTATGAGGGCAAACGACGAGTCAACGCAGCGGCACCCCGACCCACTCTAAATGTGGACTTTTGCAACATCCGGGGACTTCATTCCAACTTGAACGCCGTCCATTATCATCTAGAGACGGCGCAGCCGGCCTTGTTGTTTCTGACGGAAACGCAGATATCTCGACCTAGCGACACAGAGTACCTGTCATACCCCGGGTATAAACTAGAACACCATTTTATACCACACGCCGGGGTATCTGTGTTCGTAAGGGAGGATATCTGCTACCGTCGCCTTCAGGTTTTTGAAGGTCGGGACCTGTCTATACTCTGGCTACGCGTGGACATGGACGACCATGTCAGAGTCTACGCGTGCCTCTACAGGTCCCATAGTGGTAATGCAGAAACGGATCAACTCTTGGGCCATGTTCAGGCGAAGATTGACGATCTGCTTTCACAGACTCCCTCCGCCGAAGTCGTAGTCCTAGGGGACTTTAATGCGCACCATGCCGATTGGCTAGGGTCACGTGCCACCGACTACGCGGGGAGATCTGTGTTTGACTTTGCTCTGGCAAATGGTCTGTCCCAGCTGGTAAAGACGCACACTCGTCTACCGGACGTGGACAGCCACACGCCCTCTTTGTTGGATCTTCTGCTGACTACACATCCAGAAAAGTACCAGATCACTGTCGAGGCTCCCTTAGGTTCCTCTGATCACTGTCTGGTACGGAGTGTAGTGCCCATTCAACGGTCGGCTCGCACAACACCTGCGACTCGACGCGTTTGGCACTACAAGTCAGCGGATTGGGATGGAATGCGGTTCTTTTTTGCATCCTACCCATGGGGGCCGATTTGTTTCCCTTCCGATGATCCTAGTGACTGCGCTGCGGCTGTAGCTGATGTGATACTACAGGGCATGGAACTATTTGTACCAAGCTCTGTGGTACCACTTGGTGGCAGATCGCGGCCTTGGTTTGATGCGTCTGTCAGGGCTGCAGCAGCTGGCAAACGGCAGGCTTATCAAGCTTGGGTCAATGCGTTAGTCACTAAGGATCCGAACTCTAGAGTTCTGAAGAGGAAATATAATCGTGCCTCCAGATTCTTCAAACGGCTTATCGCTAGAGCAAAGTTCAAGCATGTCGTCAAAATTGGGGATCAGCTGGCAAAGTACCCGCCTGGCACGCGCAAATTTTGGGCGCTTTCAAAGGCCACTCTGGGAAACTTTAACCAGCCGTCCCTACCGCCGTTGCACATGGGGAATGACTCTCTGGCCCACACGGCAAAAGAGAAAGCCGATCTCTTGGGCACTCTTTTCGCCTCCAACTCGACTTTGGACGACCAAGGGAAGACACCGCCTATCATCCCGCGGTGTCAGAGCTCAATGCCGGAAATAGTTTTTCGGCAGAAAACTATTAGGCAGTCTCTATTTTCCTTGGACGTTCATAAGTCGAGTGGGCCGGATGGCATTTCTCCATTGGTGCTACGAACGTGTGCCCCTGAGTTGACTCCAGTGCTAACGCGTCTATTTCGGTACTCCTACCTTAAAGGCGTAGTCCCGGTCACTTGGAAGCGTGCCCTTGTCCATCCGATCCCTAAAAAAGGTGATAGCTCGGAACCAGCTAACTACAGACCTATCGCCATTACCTCTCTGCTCTCCAAAGTAATGGAGAGCATTATCAATAAACAGCTCCTAACCTACCTCGAGGATCACCAGTTGGTCAATGACCGGCAATATGGCTTTCGCCATGGTCGATCGGCTGGTGATCTTCTGTTGTATCTTACACACCGTTGGGCAGCTGTTATTGAAAGCAAGGGAGAGGGTCTGGCAGTTAGTCTGGATATGGCGAAAGCCTTCGATCGTGTATGGCACAAGGGGCTTCTTTCGAAGCTACCTTCCTATGGGCTTCCCGAGAGTTTATGCAAGTGGATCACCAGCTTCCTCACTGGGCGGAGCATACAGGTCGTTCTCGACGGTTTTTGCTCGGACCTCAAGCCCGTGAACGCTGGTGTACCCCAAGGCTGCGTGCTATCCCCAACTCTGTTCCTCCTGCACATCAATGATATGTTGGATATCTCCAACATACATTGTTATGCGGATGACAGCACTGGGGATGCGGTGTATTCCGGCCGTGCAGGTCTCTCTCGGGAAAACGTCGACGAGTGCCGAAAGAAACTTGTGTCTTCCATAGAGACTTCCTTGGGGATGGTCTCTGAGTGGGGTGAACTGAACCACGTTCAGTTCAATCCCCTAAAGACACAAGTTTGCGCGTTTACCACTAAGAAAACCCCATTTGTCGTATCACCGCTCTTCGAGAGCACCCCCCTCATTGCCTCGCCAAGTATCAGAATACTGGGTCTCGACATTTCGAGCGATTGTCAGTTTCGTGGTCATCTGGAGAGCAAGGCCAAGTTGGCCTCGAAGAAATTGGGAGTGATTAATAGAGCGAGGCAGTATTTCAAACCTGGCCAAAGACTTGCGCTCTATAAGGCGCAGGTCCGGCCACACATGGAGTACTGTTCTCATCTCTGGTCCGGATCACCCCAATATCAGCTTCTACCATTTGACCGCGTACAACGGAGAGCCGCTCGGATTGTCGGGGACCCGGTGCTCTGCGAACGGCTGGACTCTTTGGCATTGCGTAGAGATGTGGCTTCTTTGTGCGTCTTCTACCGCATTTACAACGGGGAGTGTTCCGAAGAACTATTCGATCTGATGCCTGCCGCCGAATTTCATCACCGCACAGCGCCATCGACTTCTTTACCATCCCTACCACCTGGATGCGTGGCGATCTTCCACTGTGCGGTTCTCAAGGACTTTTTTTCCACGTTCCACTCGCTTGTGGAACGAACTCCCTTCGGCGGTATTTCCAGATCGGTACGACATGGGTACCTTCAAAAAAGGCGTCTACTTTTACCTACAAGGCCGGCAACACTCTTGTAAATCCTCGGATGTTGCAAGAGTTCATGGGCGGCGGTGATCACAAGTCATCTGTGACCCGCCGGCTCGTTTGCCCTCCTCTTCCATAAAAATAAAAAAAAAAAAAAAAGAGTAACTCTCCCGTGTGTTAGTGAAGTGGTATTTGGATTAGCCCCAATACGAATTTCCTTTATGAAACCAATATTATTATTTCCAAATTAAAAATATATAACAATAAACCAGTCTCGGTTTTCTTAATAGTAAGTGCATAATAACCGATGACAATCCAGCCTCATCGTTTACTTAATCTCATTTAATTTCCTATATTCTATTGAGTCGCCAACTTACTTCGAAGATTTTCTTTTTGCAGTCGCTAATAGTAAATCATAAACAAAAAGCAAATAAGTTATTTATCGCGCCGCTAAGTATTTTTCGACATAAAATTAATCAAACGTTGTCACGTTGCTAGAAAGCATGGTTGTGGTGTTTGGGATTCTTCATAATATATATATATATATATATATATATATATATATATATATATATATATATATAATAATAACTCTAACCCGACTAGAGACTTTCATCGTAATATATTGTAAAATTTATTATTGTCTTGTTTTTTAAACAATCCTTCAACTTTAGGGCAATCAATTACAAAATTTATCTGAAGGCTATCTAGAAACATTAATTGAGTAAGAAAAACCATCATGAATTAAGAACTATTATTTCAAAGTAGCACTTAGTATTCCATTACTAATACATTTGCACAGCCGTAGAACAAATTATTAGACCGCAGTCTTATTAACCAATATCTCTAATAATAAATGCATACAGACCAAGTCAATGTGATAGATTCGATTTAAATTCGAATTAAATCTGAGACACAATGATCGGATCCTAACCAAAATATGTTTAAATGATTCTCATTTAAACAAAATGTTCATACATTAATTTTGTTATTAAAACAGTATTAATAAAAATAATTAAATTAAAAGATTTTTAAATTCTACTTAAAGGTTTATGAATTCTACTAAAGTTTATTTATAAGCCTCATTATGTGAAACAAAACCTTGAAAGAAAACAAAGACCCTCATAACGACCAGCTACGAGCTACGAGCTACGAGCCGAGAACAATGATGGTGATCATTAATCGATATATACAATTGTAGGATAGATTTTGTAATTAAACTGACAATAATATAAACTATTTCTTTACAAGTATTATCATCTCTGAAATGCTTAATACTCCTACAGGAATAAAAAATTTATATAAAAAGTAGTCCGATGTGCCGTTTATAGTTCCAGATCAAAAAATATACGAGTATAGCACACATTTAAATAAGTATGACGAATTTAAGTACTTAACTATTTTGATAAAACATTTTTAACCCTCAAGTTATCAAACCCATAATCGAATACACTCACTGAAAAACATAAGCTTCCTGGTTAGTACATTTGCTTAAATTCCTAAAAAAGTTATTGTTATTTTTTCAATGTCAACAATAATATACTGCCGAAATGATAACTTTCATTTTGAGGACGGTTAAAACTGAAATCTGAAACACATTCACTCAACCTTAAGTCCATTAAAATATTTAAAAGGTTTTCGTTTTGTTAGTTTCCTTGTTGAAGCCTCTGCAATTTTGGCTTTAAAGTTTTATAAACTAGATATCAAAGAGATTCATAAGTAGGTTTTATAGTTTCATATGCTTCTAGTAACTCATAACTCTACTTGTGTACTAGAGATGAATATAATAATTAAAATAAACAAAAAATACTTAATTTTACTTCATTTATCAAATTTTTTTACGCACCTAGAATGTCATTACATAACACACATGTATAATGACACATATTTTAATATTAATTTGACATAAATAACAGTGTTTCGCTTCTTATAACCATTTTTTATTATAATCATTCATTCCTGTTTTTGAGGCCTAACTTCACGTTAATACATACATTTAATGCTATTATTACCAGAATGCTTTATTTTTTGTTTTTATTATTATATATTAGATTTTTATGTGCGAATTTAATTTTTTGATATATACTTCTTATAAATATTTCGTAGTGAATCATTTTGTACTATCAAAATATTTGCTAAGTGATTAATGTATCTCGTTTCATCGGTATCTGTTTCTAGATTCAACATGTTGTGAGCTCAATGTACTTGTATGATTGTGTGAATGTTACCCGATGTGTGTTAAATGATTGGATACGATTGAAAACACTTTCTAATACACATATTTAGGAATACATACACACAGGTTAGGAATTAATATTTCTAGGAATTTATAAGAATCTTTTTAATAAATTTGAATATGACAACGCATGACCGCAAATACTACTTTGATTCTTAAATAATCTAAAATTTAAATCTATAATACTTTTAATAAAGAAAATGGAAAATGGAAAATTGGAAAGAAATTCACCGAACGACTCAAGAGTATGATCCGATATACATACAATACAAAAAAAATGGCCAATGGCCTGTAAGGAATGTCTTAAGGGACGAACAGCATTACAATACGTTCTAGTATATACAGCCTAATTCACAAGAGACTTGGGGGTACTTAAATTATCGGTAGTATATTAATGCCACGCCACGCCACGCCACGCCACGCCACGCCACGCCACGCCACGCCACGCCACGCCACGCCACGCCACGCCACGCCACGCCACGCCACGCCACGCCACGCCACGCCACGCCACGCCACGCCACGCCACACCACACCACACTATATTAAATTATATTATATTAGATTACAACTTTTGATCGTGTCATGATCACGTCAACGACCAATCACGATAATTAACATTACATTAGACAATGAATTAAGGAATAAGATTATTAGCTTTCATAATTTAAAAAAATATTTGGAAATTATGAATTCCTATTCTACTTCTAGAACATCAAAGCCACATATTTCTTAAATAATGAGGGGAAACATTAATATTACAAACGTTGTCAACTTCTAGATTAATGAATGTCTCGTGCACCTGTCACAGTGATATGACTTTTGTTTGTACTCAAAGGGTTGCAAACCCTACTCTTATAGCGCTGTCCGTCTGTTCAAACTACAAGCATTCAAACAAATAAAATATCGAACGACCTTTCCACACTTCGCATACCAAGCTATTTACTTCTTATACTACTGAAATAAAACTTACTATTATATATATTTTTTTAAAAAAACTTGTTTTTATTTAGTGATAAAAAATTACATTATTTTAAAGTCTTTGTAATATTAGATAATATTTTACTTAAATAATAACATAATATGTAATAAACAATCAAAATAAAAGTTTTTTTATGTAATTTTGACACGCATTACATTTATGAAACATGGAGAATAGTGGTCAGAAATTCTATAAATATTCTTTTAGACTTATAGTAAATTTACAATATTTTATTGTCATAATTTAAGTCATGAGTAACAGTCAGTTGATATGTAGAAAGTAACCGGAATAAAATTTAAACGTGCTACGAAAAGAACATAACATTTAACTACGACACTAGTTCGACTTATACGCTAATGCTCAACTCACATTCACAAGGGGATAATTACTTCTAACTCAAAACACAAAAATAATAGTAACTATGTAGAATAAATTACCTGTTATTCCGACTTTTTTGCAACTATTTTTTAACTTAAATTTTTTGTAATCTTAATAATAACTGCAGAGTATTTATCGTTATTTCGATATAAATATATATATTTAACCGAGAAAAAAGAAAAAGTAACATCATATACTAAATAAAAAAGTGTTTTAATTTTAATATAAAATCCATTTCGTTATTGGAATGAAATATCCAATTACTGTTGTTAGCATTTGGTAAGAAATTAATTAAAACGATGAATTTTAAGTGGAAATTATAATACACAGACATACGGTGGAGTGAATGTACCGCCAAGACTTATTATACTGCGGCGAAATTGAGAGCAGCTGCATACAAAGTTTCCCAGTCAGGCAAACAATCAAAATAAGCAACTTTCTTTTCGAGCCTGGGAATAAGAAACAGAAAATGTTAATTGAGAAATGTCGTTAATTTACACAAGCAATTTAAGTTTGCTTTAACTCTTATTAATACATTAGTATGGTGATGTTAAGAGTCAGATGATCGGATCTTTTTGCCTCCGATTGTTTTTATCTTAAATCCTCATTTTGTTTTCATAAGAAATTTTCCTTCTTAAAACGTTTATAAGCAACTTTTCTTAAAAATGTATGTATGTAAAATTAAAATTATGTTTGTGCTAAGGAACAAAATGGCTTATCTGCCATTATTTTAATATTCAGACCGTCATAATACATGATAAGGATCAGCTTACGCGAGCTATAAAATTAAATGACCTTAACCTTTGTAAGACCCATGAAATTATTAATGGAAGCTATCCAAAAAAGTGGTAACTCCGAAATGTCATAATATAATTCCCACTCATTACATTACATAAATATAGTTCTGCATATTAAAATGTTTGATTAATACAACCGAAGTCGTTTTATAAACTAGCTTTTAAAAATTACAATAACTAATAATAATATACAAATTATTACAAAAAACGTTATTTATCTTAACAAAAATATTTAAATATTTTTCGAAAGAAAACATTAAAGAAATAGACAATATTTTTTTGGTAATTATATGCATGTCTTGTTTATGTTGTACACATTTAGCACACACACACACACACGCGCACACACACACACACACACATCTATCGATGTCGTTACCAGACGCACTACACGGTTTTGATTCTGATTTTGTGTCAAAAAGTTGTTAAACATTAAATAAACCTTAGTCGGCTTTTAATGTAAAAACGTAAGCAGATATTCTTCAATTAGTTTTATAGAATTTATTGACTGATAATTAAGCACTGGATCGAATAACTTTTTTAATAAAAAGAAACATTATCAGATTCGGTTCATACATTTAAGTTACAAGCTATAAACATAGGCTACATACATTGAGTTTTTAACGTCTCTCCTTTTTCGGCAGTGTTAAAAATGCTCTTTTTAACCATTGCAACATGCATTGAATATAAAACAAATACAAAATATAATCGATAGGAATATTGTATACTAGATAAAGATTTTATTATATGCACTAAAACCATTCCGTATTGGCTCATAATGTTTTAAAAGGCTGTCGGATTAATAAACTAATCACACTCATACTTGTCAGAAGCTATGTACGGTCAGATCGAAATCTGCAAAGCTTAATTAGTTTTTCATTTTAGTTTTTTTCTGACAACTGAAATATTTTGATGTAGAAAATAAAACATATCTGTACTTAGTATAATGAAGAATTACGAGGTACATATATAAATACATATTTTTAAAACTACAGTGACAATTTTAAACTACAAAAACATAATAATTATGTTGGATAAATAAAGATACTTTACTTTCTCATCTTACATTTACATTTTTTTCAAGAGGAAGACAGCTTAATAAAAATAAATCTACTGAAAACTTATTATAAAATTAAGGAGCACTTGATCTTTTTCTTTTTGCTTCACTTTACAAGCTGGAAGAAAAAATAGTTTTGAACGAGACGGTAAAAGAATATATGCAATATAAAGAAAGTTGCAGATTCATTGCCACCGTTAACAAAGTGAAGGAGCTTAGTATCCCGGATTTCCTCACAATAACAACTTCGCACCAAAGGTATTGGTTGGAGCCGTAGTTAAACGACTTAATTGTCCTTTGTTTTCTTATTATTTTAACATTAATGTGCTAATTCAAAATGTGGAACACTTCTTAATAGCCAAAACTTCGGGTTAAGGTGGAGTGTAAATTGAATACGTACTAAATTAAAACTTAAACACACAATTGAATTCATATTTCTATTACAATTAAAACAAAACTTTCAACTTCACTAATACTTTGTTCTTATCATAATATTAAACCTGTTTTATTTTTATTAACATGGTTAATGTAAACATTTCGCGTTTAAAAAAAAATTATTTCAGATAAATTATTCTTAGAGAATTCAGTAGTTAATAATAACAAAACATTATCCATTGCTCTATTAATAAGTTAGTATACGAAATTCAGACACTATCGTAAACTATACTTGTGTTATATTTTATACCCGCATAATGTTTGTAAAAAGAGGTACAAAGTTTTTTCAAGTATAAATATAATTATAACATAGAGTATTATTAAAACAACAGACATGTTTAATTAAAGTTGGAACTCTGAAGTTGTCAATGTCGTGAGTAACGACGCATACAACGCCGGTGAGATTAAATTAATTTAAACAAAGTTCAACTGTTTAATAAAAATTATGTTTAATAAAAATCATGTATAACTTTTGATGGTGGTGTATAACGTGTACTAATAATATTTTTATTTACGGAAAATAATAAACTATACGCCCAAATTTAATTAAAGTAGAGCTGTCATTGGCTTAAAGTAAAGAGTTGACATTGGAGGATATTGTAATTGAATTTTTGCTTTACGTTCCTTCGTTATTCGAAGAAATGCAATAATATGTAAATTGATGTTCCGATCTCTGTTCCAATTCCGAATCTGATCGAGGGTTCCATACGAACCTGTATGTAAAACGATATAACAACTAAGACAAAATTATAACAAACTAAAACAGAAAAGTTCATTGTACATCCATATAACATAACTTGAACAACAATAAACACTGGATTATTATATATATAATGTAATATGTATATAATGTAACAGATATCTGCTACAGCAATAATATCACAAAAATAAAACAACAATACTAATTAACAATGTCTACAAAGTAGATTTATAAAGAGAACTTCTTGGTATTAAGTGTTAAATTACCGAAGATTCAAGACACGAGCCGAGTCAACGAAGCTTAAAAAAGAAATAATAATAAGATACTGATATTCTCAATTTGGTAACACGATATTGTATAATCACCAATATTTATGCACACGAAGAACCATTCGTTACAAAAATATTTTTTAAATTACGTTCCGATGTTATTTATGTAAATAATAGTTAATTGATACAATATTTCCAAAAAATAGCAATATACTGAAAAGTTTTAGATTTTATTATAATTACTCTAGTTATTGTTCTTACTATTAAAATTCTACGTTCGAGAACTCCAATGTCAAAGAACTTAATTATTATGAGTTATTCAGTAGTTAATAAGTAACATGCCTCAGATACAGACGTCTAAATAGTTTCAAATAGAGTGACACTTGTTTTACCAAATACGGGAATCTTCAGGATGAAATTTAACTTCATATTATTTATAGTATATGAGTAAATTATGTCAGCTTCTTGACATTAAAATGATATTTAATTATTATATTTTTTAGTTTATATTCATAAATTTTGTACAGAAAACAAAGATACATTTTTAAATACAACATACTTTTAAACGAGTTACAGTGTTGTCCTTTTTTATGATCTTATAAAGCCGTACAGCCTCTAAAACTCAGGAGATAAATAAGTTAACAAATGATTTTCAGCTCCTAATAAACTTTATAAATATTCTCAAATGTTTTTATTTATGAACTTTGTTGATTTTCATGCTAATAAAAAGATTGAAGAGAGATGAGGGGCATATGAGGCTTAATTTTTATAATATTCTTGCAACTATAGGAATTCTACTTTTAAATATAAGTTAAAGTAGCACTTTTACTCACTTCCTTGATATATATATATATATATGTTAGGCCCAAAGACCGAAAACGTTCAGTGGACGGAAAAAACGGCCACAACGCGTTCTGGCTGTCTTCAAATGCGCAGAACGCGTTTTGGCTGCTATTAAACGCTCACAACGCGTTCTGGTAATTGTCGAACGGCCAGAACGCGTTTTGTCATTCGTCAAGCGCTCAGAACGCGATCTTAATGTTTGAGTCGAGTTATGTGCCACTCTCTACCTGCGTACACTAAGATTCATTTTGTACTTATAAAACAAATGAATTTTGATTATTGTTCTACACACATAAGTTATTTCGAGGTACGAAATATACTTATATTTATGATCTTTTCAGTTAATTTTAAATAATTGAATGATATGAACAACTTGATATTTCCAGCTTCGTCTGTTCCTCCCGACTCAAAAATAACAATCACTTAAAATTATACAAATTAATGTATTTTTATTTATAAAAACATATAAGTGCGCTGAAATTGTTCTCATTCTTCAAATCATCTTATTTCGTTTCCATTAAAAGAATCTGAATTCATATCTATATATCTATTAAAATTATAAAGGTAAAATCGGTATCTTAATATATCTACTCTGATTAATTGCTGTATTCAGTACGTGACAGGTCTTAAATGATTAGTTTTGAAATTGTTTACACATGGGCTATATGCAGACCGAAATGAAACAAACGAAGTCGGCGGCAACAGTTATATGTTAAATAAAAAAAAAACGTGCGACAACATTTTTTCAGAAAGACAAAGTTGTTAATTTTTCAAGCTGTTTTATTTTATTTGAAACGTGTTTTGTTTAAATTTTTTATCTGAAAAGTTGATAGAACTAACGTGTCGTGAGGGACTTTAATCAGCGACCATAAACGATAAAGTTTTCTCATAATTTGCGAAGTTATGTGCAGACGTAAGCGTTAACAAAGTACAAAGAGCAAATCATTTAAAAAAAGAACTAAACATTTCACTGAGTTTACCAAATGTTAAAGTAAAATATTTAATTTTAAAATGGACTTTGTAGAAGTGTATGATAACCTTAGCAAGTAACCATTTAGTGTAGAAGATTTTTAATGGGTATATCAAAAGAAAGAAAACTTAAGTAGTTATTTCCTCTGAAAACAATAAGAGTTGATCTCTGAAATAATATTACCATTTGGCCTTATATAATCGGCTTTCTTTATTATTGTATTCATTAAACACAATACAAAAAATATAAGTATACCTATACTCTTTTGCATTGTTATATATATATCATTAATTATTAATCGAATAAATATTTAAATAGGCACATGTAATATTTATCTAAAATATAATTCTTTGTATAAATCAATATATTTTTTAAATTTTACGATCCATTAAAATAATAAAAATGTAAAAGTAGTGTAAAAAAATTTGTTAAAAATAAAATTAAACAAATCAAGTAAATTTTGGATTTTTCAGTTTGAATCAAACAAACCCATTAACTTAAACCTTACATTATTTAGTAAGTTTCTATTAATTTATATTAATATTAGACATGTACAAGGAATGTAAACCTACCTAATCAAATAATTTTAGATTGATTTTAATCTACATCTACATCATTTTAATTTTCTATTTACTTATTTAATAGCTGCGTCCACTTAAGATAATAAAACAATGTGACATAAGACTTTTTAAACTTTGAAGGCAGAAACCCGAAAACATATATACAACAAAGAAGATTAATAACTTAAGTCGGCGTCAAAAACTTAAGTGATGGAATTTTTTTATTTAATTAATCCTAACGCCAGAACCACGATGTAAACAGCTCAGTTCAGCTTAACAATAGTCGGACAAATTCAGATGTAATTAACGAGAGTACCGGCGGATAAATGTATGTTTTAGTAAAAATCAAGAAGGTTAAAATACTAAAATTTATTGTATTCAATCGAGTCAGTGATCATAATTTCCTTCATACGAATATATTCGGTCCACTAGTCTACACTTATTTAAAATAAAGGAAAAAGCACATTTAACCTACTACTTTTACTATACTCCGGGTCACTTATATAGAAATTCTTTAATGAAATTATCAAGAAATCCTCAGACACGGGCAAATACTCGTAGATATATTCGTCATGAAAATATTTTATCAGCCCTGTACAGAAACCATGGTCCGTTATTTGATTTAAGGCATTTAAATGCAAATATTCAAATTGAGATCAAGTAACTTTTCTCAACAATTATATGAAAAATTATGTAATAAACGTGAGATTATAATATATTCCTATATACCAATACCATTATATATATAACTATGAGATGTAGGAAGAGTCTGTATGTATTTATTGAGAATTACAACATCTAATTCTATAATTGTAATTGAACAAAGTATAAAAGCAGAACAAAAAAAATATTACAAAGAACCAAATAGAATTAAAAAATATAACAAGAATCGAATAGAAATCAAAATTGAGATTGAATCCGAAGCAAAAAGCATAAAGCTATTGAGTGCACATAAATAATCGGAAGGAAACCTCCGGGGCCGCAGGAAGTTAATTAATTCTATTGTTTTCGATTACCGACCTTCGTTTTAAAGACAGAAGACTCAATTTTATTTTTATTCAAATTAGAAAATGAACTGGCTAGATTTTATTTTTTCTTTTCGGGTCTAATAAAAATCTTAATTAATGAAGTAAGTAATAATATATGTGATAATGAGTATCTTATTATTTCACTTTTAAGTTTTATTTTATAAATAGACATCAATATTATAAACATCACTTGTTTCAAATGATTTGTAATTTAGTTGCTTAACATTAATAAAACAATATTATTATTATGATGCGATCTCTTCGCAGAATATGCGGGGTCAGTCTAGCTGACCGAATCTACAATGAAGAGATCCACAGAATGGCAGGTACTAGCGAAGATGTCACGGTGAGAATGAAGAAGAACGTGTTTAGGTGGTTTGGGCACGTCGAATGAATGAATGATGAAAAAATGGTAAAAAAGATTTATATAGGAAAAGTGAGCGGTAAGAGAGACAGGGGTAGGCCTCGAGTGACCTTCAAAAACACAGTATCTGTGATACTGGAGGAAGGTCACGTAAAAAGCATGAGAATCCCCCGGAGGGCATGTATGGGCAGGTTGATGTCTGTGGCCGAGGCGAAAGAGGTATGCAGGGACCGCACCGTTTGGCGCTCCGTCGTCTCTGGCTACCCCGCAAGGGATATGGCATGAAGCTAAGCAAGTAATTAATACAATATTATGTTAAATATATTGAAAGGAATATAAGAAATTAATATGTAATGAAAAACACCTTCATTTACCTTGCCTTAACCTGTAGTAAATTTTTGAAACGATTTTATTATTATCATATCTATCAAATGATGATGACAATAGTACTGACTTTGAAGAACATCAACAATTTATTTTATCAAATCTGACACTTACAGCCTCAAGTTAAAGAAAACAGATAACTATTTGTTCAGAGCGACACCAACTACGACTATTAGCTTTATCTACTTTTACAGATTATCTTGAGAAGACAATTATATTATTAGGTTGTTAGTATTTTGAAAGTCAATAACAGTATAATTTAAAATTATATATTAATATATGTAATTACTAATTATTAATTACGTAACTTAGTGTAAAATAATATAATACATAAGTTACAGTTTTTAACTGACTAACAAGAAGTCCCAATTATGTCATTGAGGATATATATATATTCTTTGTAGATACATAATAAAAATATAATTCCTTAAATAAAGAAATAATATACGTATCTTCATATTAAAAAAAACACCTTTGAAGGAGGATAAGATTATCATACAAATACACCTAAATTATATTTATTACTACGATAAAAATTCTGCACTAGAATGAATCTGTCGCCACATACATAACTTATATTATGTGAATGATAAATAAACTTACAAAGTCTTCTCTTAGTAAAAAATAAATATTTTATTTTATCGTCATTACAACTATTAATTGATATTTTATACTATTAACAATTATATCAAAATAAAAGAAAAATAAATCTAAAAGCAATTTCCATTTTACACTTTAAGGCGTTGTCAAGACTTGTAAGAACTTAGATCCAGAGACAGAAGTCTAGCCTTTGTCAAATAAGAAACAACTAATTACCAAGTTTAAACCACCATTTACCATTTAAATTATTTATGTCGATTTAATCAATCAACATACATTGCATATTACATAAATAGCAAATACAGGACAGAAAAAGAATTTTTAAATTAATAATATAAAAAGATTAGAACCTGAAAATCACGTCTTTATATAATATATATAAGTCTAAAGACAGATTCTGCCGACGCCTCGTCCCCATATCGCCGAAGCCTCCTTGATTCATTTAATTATGCATAGTCTTACCACATCCTCTGAAAGTGCGGTCAGCGTTATAGAGGACCCTGATATAAGTGTGTTCTTCAGAAAAGTACTATAGTTATGTGATTTTTTAAAACTATTACTTTTAATATTAATTTCATTTATTTAATTGTTTATTGTACGACAATTGTACAATGGATAGGCTTAATGGTAATGTGTTTTCTACCAATTAACTTTTATAACAGCCAGTTATATAATATATAATAAAAGCAATTTAATTAATTACAAGTATCAATTTCTATCTTTATCAATCAATGAGAATAAATTTCTTTTCCTGGTGTATAAAATTAAAAGTTCATTATTTGATATTTGCTTGAGAAATATAAGGAATATATTTTATGAAAAAAAATAAAAAAATTAAATAGTTAATTTGGGGTCCACGAAAATGAATCGCATAAAGTGTAGTAAGTTTATTATTAAATTGGCATCAGTATATCTTCAATTCTATTCTAATAACAATAATATATCATACCATATATATATCATACCATACCAAGTATATGCATACCACTGCGTCAGGGAGAAATACACCATTTCTCCCTGACGCTTAAATCGAGTTCCAACTTCTTACAAGTCTATTGTGAGTTTTGAGGCGCCAAAAGTTACTAAATTAGTTAATATTATTGTTTAAAATCCTACATGTCTTTTTTTGATAAAATACCATGAAAAAAGAAATATAATACAGAGAAAAGCGTTTAAAAACCTTGTTTTCGCGGAACTTGTGTAAAGAAAATAAAGAAAACATTGATCGAACACATTAAAGTTGATCCGTTTGGACGGCTTTGCATGAATAATTTACGAATTTAGAAGTAACAAATTCTGTAATGTCAAAATACAAGTCGCGAATTGTATAAACTACCTCTGCCCTCTCTGAGAATAAAGGCTGTCACGGGAATTTGTATCCAGGGCACAAGAAGATTGCGTTTGTTATAAAATGGCTCATCTATGTCCAATGAATACTTGATTAATTATTATAATCTCTCTTTCACTAATCATCTTCTATTTAAGAGGATATTAATAAAATACAATATTTTTCTTAGCCGAAGGAAAATGGAATCAATATTTAATTAAGATTAACAATCCATTAATCAACTGATCGATAACAATAACAAACATCACAGATATATCGAATGTCTTTGTTTTTAATGTAATGATAAAATAATATAACTGTATAATTATACAGGAAAAATGAGAGGTAAGAAAGACACGGGGAGGCCTCAAGTGACCTTCGAAAACACAGTATCTTTGATACTCGAGGACGGTCTCGTAAAAAGCATGAGGATCCCCCGGAGGGCATGTATGAAGAGGTTGATGTCTGTGACCGAGGCGAAAAAGGTATGCACGAACCGTAGCGTTTGGCGCTCTGTCGTCTGAGGGATATGGCGTGAAGCTAAATAAATAAATATAACTGTATTAAGATCTTATTAAAATGTGTATATCTAATATATTTATGTTGTGATGAAAATGCTGTTTCTAGAGTAATCATACTACATATATAACAGACAATGCCCTGCAGTGTCTGCTTCATACCATCATTGAAGCGGAAATAAAGGTAATATTTGTAGAAGGTGCATTCACCTGGAACAAAAATATATATATCAGTAATTTTTTATACAATATATTTACGTAATTTGAGACATAATTATAATGAGACATAAGTCAAAATCCATACAACAAACTATAAACACGAGAATAACTTTGTCTCCTTTTACATTTTAACGCCAAAACCAGTGACCCGATTGTCATGAAATTTGTTTAAAATACAGTTTTAGGCCTGGGAAATGGCAAAAGATCACTGAAAAGGGGCCAAAGATCACGCTCAAAAGTGATTAAATCACATATTCTAAACTGAAGAGGTGGAACGGTTATTGAAATAAAAATTATTATTCCGCTGCTAGAGTACATGTACTATAGCAGTTATTAAAAAACATGGCAGAATCAATTAACGTAATATTTTTAATAATTTAATAACAGTGTGAAAAAAAATTGCAAGAATTTATATATTCATGAACCATCGCGGTGATAACGAGAATTTATATTCATTAAAATATATCCTTCAATTAAAATTTCATTATTTTGTAAATTGTTACTGACTAATATTCAATTAATAAAAGTCGAGCTTTGTCTATGTATGATTTAATAAATCTGTTCTATTAAAAATAAATTCTAACTTTATATTCTAGATATTAAATATTAGATTAAAATATTATTTAGTCATATTCAAAATTTTTAAATATCTTTGTCAGGTACTTCTCTATATGTATCGAGTCTATGACAGTCGTCATTCGCCATTCAACATTGTAACTAAGTGTAAGCTCTTAGTAATAAATATATTATGTAATGTGGATTACCCAGTCTTTCCTTTATTATACTCGCACATAAGCTCGCTCCTTGATAATCTTGTTATCATGTTAGATGTTCTGATATGTTTAAACTATGACAAAAACTAAATTAACACATAATAATAGATGTCCTTATGTTTGGGAATATATTCTTTATATCGTCTTTGTAAGAAATTTACACATTTAGCTTATTTTTTGCTCTTTGATGGACATCAGATTCTTTAATGAGCCCTCTGAAATAAGCATATAGAAAAGACACTCTTGTTTCACCTTTTGCCTTTAATTTAATAACTTAATGAATCAAATATCTTAATTTTCTAAGATGCAAGTATAATCTGTTAAAAACGGGTTTTATTTATTTAATACACTGTTATATAAGAACACGTGCATGTTACAGTCCAAGTCACAGTAAAAGCTCAACTCAAAATGCAATTGAAAAGAAAATTAGTTTACAAAAATAATATATTATCATGCTATTATAACTGACTGGACACGCAAAATCCGAAACTCTGATATTGCCCTAATATTACAAGTTGAGTAAGAATAAATTTTCCTCAAAGCGCGAACATTCCTTAATGTCTATCATTAAAAGTCTTAATAATATTCTCACCCTAGTCCATACGAATTATTAGAACATTAACTTACATTACAGCATACATAATCCATGATTCAACTTATAATTGTAAATGTAAACCTCAATGAACAGTAAATATTGTAGTCTACATTCAATCAGAACGCACTCACGACATATATCAAATTAACGTCTTAACTTATCTCATTACATCACTAGTAACGGTTATGGATAATATCCAGTTTGTCATTTAACGTTAAGAAACTTTAAAGCCTTTAACCAGATACTAAGTAAGGGATCTTTAAAAAAGGTTTTTGAGATAGCAAGATAACTCTTTTTACGAAATCAGGTCTAATAATTAAAAATGATACATTCATCATAACATTATCGTTATAATTAGTTTAATCTGTCATAGTTTGAATTATTATGATGAGGCTGTATCCCACCCTTTCACAAGATCACTTGAGAAATTCATATACACGTAATTTTTGTTGATGGTAGACATTATAGATTTATTTTGTTTTAATTTAAATTTCGAGGAAAATAAAGATACCGTCAATGTATTACCTTCATAAATACACGCTTGATAACTGGAATAGTAAAATTCTTAAAAGGATATGCGTTTTAGAATTAGGGACGTACATAGATAACTAAAGCCACTAAAGCCCGGTTTGTATACCTTGACTCACAAATCACTGAACACCGCAAGTTCCTGGCTTTTTAAGTCAAGCGCTCCATTGAATTAGAAAATAGAACGATTTGTAGTAAAAGTTGCAAATTTATTTATAAATATATGACATTAATCACTCTTCAAGACAAATAGACAATATTAGAGTTATTTCTGTCAAGTATAAATTACTATAAATTCCGAAGTTTTAGAATATTCTCAATATTTTTACCTGAATCTATTGAAGCGTATTCCATAAAAAAGTAACCTAATAATGAATCTCACTACACTGATGATCATGTTTTAATTCATGGGACTGTATAAACCCTTCTCCATTAAAGGTTAAACGTCACGGTGTGTAAGGATCTTGCTTAAATAGTAAAGAAGTATTTCAGAAATCCGGAGCCGAAGCGAAACGCCCCCGGAGGCAGATATAGGGTCTTCACTATACATAATAAAATGTTCGAAATGAATTAACATAATTCTAATTTGAAAGTTTATTGAGAGTGCGGTAGTTGATACACCTTTTAAATTGCGAGCAATATTATACTTTATATAATAAGATTAGCATTTTTATATAACCACACTGTGAGGGAAACAGACTCCATATTAAGTATATGTACAAATAATATCAGTATTACAAGATCATGTGCGTATTATCGCCAGTTATTAACAAGTATTTCATGAGCATCCTACGGGTAAGAAATCTTTAAACAATTCAGGGTGAGAAACGTTTATGATAAGCCGTTAACACACAATATTTTTTTTTCATTTTTTTATTTCATATTTTAGCTATTCTACCACTCACCCGTTATTTATGTAATTATTATAAATGCACTTTCTTTCGATTAAAATTTAATATAAACTGTCCACAAATTTATTTGTTTTTATTTATGAGGTAAGTTTAGAGTCATATAATTTTCAATACTCTTTTTTGTTAACGTATAAAACATTTAAAATACTTTATAGATTACTAGTAATTTCTGTCTCGTATATTTCATAGAAAAGTAAAAATTGCACTGCTGCGTCACTCGATTTACGATGGGTCAACTTTTGGTAGACAAAGAAATATTGAACTTTAGGTAAATTCAAATGTTTTCAAATATATAAGTTATAGAATTATTTACCAAATTATTTTGCTTATATAGACCATTAAATCTACGATATAATAAGAAATATATAGGTGCAGCTGCACAAATGCATATAAATAGAAAGAGAAAGATATAATGGGATATATATATATATTCATTGACTGTGAATATATTTTATAGACAAAGGTTTTACCTTAAAATTTAAAGGTTTTACACTACTTAAAATAGTGTTGGGTATATATTAGATACATTACTATGTTATCGATATAACTGACGCCATTTAGTTAATTACAGATATTAGCTTGTATATTTATCAATCAATAAGAATAAAAATACATTCCTGGTGTTTACAAGTAAAGGCCCATTATCTGAGAATGGCTCGGAAAAATATTTTTACGGGGCAATATTTTTATGAAAGAAAATGTTTTTACAATTCCATAGTCCCTCTAGACCCAAACATAAAAAAGTAGTATCTTTGAAATATAGTTCGTAAGAGATAAATACATGCTGTAATAAGAGTACTCATTTTATCCTTAATAGCTAATAAATTGTCATCAGTTTTCACGTCATTTCATCTGTCAAATAAACTGCGTTAAAAAGCGTTTATAATATTTAATAATTAATTTTGATTGTTTTATATCGTGTTTTACGCAAAGTGTTTTAATACCTGTGATTAATAATTATTTCATGTGACATAATTTAGGTGAGTATATTCGATATGCCTCCTATAAGACGAAGTAATTTAGGTAGAAGAACCCGAAATGCTACAAACCAAACTAATTACCGATCTTATCATACTGCACATGAACGTGACGACCGACATGAACGCGAAAGAATTCGTAAATCAAGAACGCGGGAAGCGAGAGCGAGAGATTCAACTAATAATCGCGAAAGTTTGAATCGAGCTGCTTCCAATTACTATTTGTCAATTGACTACACTAACTACCAATGTGTTACTATTGGATCTATGAACTTGGTTTGCTCTTATTGTAAGGCATTGAAATACAAAAATGAAGCAAATGGATTGTGTTGCACAAATGGGAAAGTGAAATTGATACCATTGGATCCACCACCAGAGCCATTGTACTCATTGGTTTCAGGAATATAACCAGATTCCATACACTTTTTGTCAAATATTCAACAATATAACAATTGTTTTCAAACGACGTCATTTGGGGCAACAAACGTCGTTCGGGAAAATTTCATGCCAACTTTTAAGGTATGTACTATTACAGCAGTTAATCATTATTATTTTAATGAACAAAATTTCCTGTTAACTAAGTAAATTATTATTATTATTATTATTATTACGGCTATATATGTCGATTGAATTATGATGACAACGATAGTAATCATCATAAGTCAATTGACGTCCACTGCTGGACATAAGCCTCCCCCAACGATCTCCAAAACGGACGGTCTTGTGCACTTGACGTCCAACGGCGCCCTGCAACCTTTACAAGGTCGTCCGTCCACCGAGTGGGGGGCCGACCCACGCTGCGCCTTCCCGTACGTGGTCTCCACTCTAGAACCTTACGGCCCCAACGGCCATCGGTTCGTCGAGCTATGTGCCTGCCCATTGTCACTTCAATTTGCTAATCCGCTGGGCTGTCAGTGACTTTAGTTCTTTTACGGATCTCCTCATTTCTGATTCGATCGCGTAGAGAAACACCTAACATAGCCCTCTCCATAGCTCGTTGCGTGACTCTGAGCCTTCTTATGAGGCCCATAGTTAGCGACCACGTCTCAGTCCCGTAAGTCATCACTGGCAACACACATTTATTGAAGACTTTGGTCTTGAGGCACTGAGGTATTTTGGACGAGAAGATGTGACGAAGTTTCCCGAACGCTGCCCAACCGAGTTGGATTCGTCGATTGACCTCTTTCTCAAAGTTGGACTTACCTAGTTGAACCATTTGGCCTAGGTGTACGTATTCGTCAACAACTTCGAGAACAGAGTTCCCAATGGTTATGGGGGTGGGCACAATATGGACATTCGACATGACCTTTGTCTTGTCCATATTCATTTTAAGGCCCACCTCTTGGGATACTCTGTTGAGGCCTACGAGCATAGTGCTTAAGTCTTCCAGCGATTCTGCCATGACTACGATATCATCGGCAAATCGAAGGTGAGTGATGTACTCGCCGTTGATATTGATGCCGAATCCTTTCCATTCTAGAAGCTTGAAGGCGTCTTCAAGCGCGGTGGTAAACAGATTCGGAGATATGACATCTCCCTGTCTTACCCCGCGCTGTAACGGAATAGCCTTGGTATGCTCTTCTTGTACTCGGACCGACATAGTGGCGTTTTTGTACAAACACTTCAACACTTCGATGTACCGATAGTCAATATGGCACCGCTGGAGAGACTGAAGCACAGCCCAAGTCTCGATCGAATCGAAGGCTTTTTCATAGTCCACAAACGCTAAGCATAATGGCAAGTTATACTCACCGGTCTTCTGTATAACTTGCCGCAGCGTATGAATGTGGTCTATGGTAGAAAAGCCCTTTCGGAATCCGGCTTGTTCGGGAGGCTGGAAGTCATCGAACCTGCGAGTGAGACGATTCGTGATGACTCTAGAAAACAGCTTATAAACATGGTTCAGGAGCGATATCGGTCTGTAGTTTTTCAATTGGGTGTTATCTCCCTTTTTGAAGAACAAGACGACGATGCTCCTGTTCCATGCTTCTGGCGTAGTCCCTTGTTCGAGCAAGACGGAGTTGAAGAGCTTCTGAAGGGCTTTAAGTACTGGTTTTCCACCCGCTTTCAGGAGCTCCGAGGTGATTCCGTCCTCGCCCGGCGCCTTATTGTTCTTTAGCTGTTTTAGAGCCATCCCAATCTCGCACAGGCTGATGTCCGGGATGTCTTCAGTATAGTGTCGGGTTAGCTTGGCTCTGGGTTCTTTCTCCAAGGCAACAACAGGTTTTGTAGCTGATGTGTATAACTGTCCATAGAAACTCTCCACCTCCCTCAGAACGTCGGCCTTAGTCAACGCTATATTGCCGTCCTCCGTCTTCAGCTTTGTCAGCCGGCTTTGCCCAATAGAAACATTCCTAGCGAATACTTTGGAGCCTTGGTTTCGCTCGATCGTGTCTTCAATACATTTAGTATTGAAAGCACGGATGTCGTATCGCAAGGAAGTTTTTATCTTTCTATTGAGCTGTCTATATGACTCTGCGTCATAGGATGACTGCAACACCATTGAGCGTCGACCTGCCATGAGTTCGAGAGTATGGGTGGAAAGTTTTTGAGGTCTACCTTTACGAAGTGGTGTAAAGAACTTTGACCCCACTTCATGGACAGTTTCTACAAACCTGTTGTTTACATCGTCCACTGTAACGCAATCTTCTAAGCAACTGAAGCGATTCTGCAATTCGAGTTGAAAGCTTTCGGGGTTTTGGATATGAGCATTAGATGGTCGGAGCGTAGACTTCATCAGTTTAGCCCTTTCGAGCTTGACGTCGATCTTCAATACGCCTCTTACCATTCGGTGATCACTGCCGGTTTTCACCCTGTGAATCACGGAGACATCATTGAAGACATGTCTCTTGTTGGTCAAGATGAAGTCTATCTCATTTTTGACCACACCGTCGGTTCTCATCCAGGTCCACTTCCTCTGAGGCGGCTTCTGGAAAAAGGAGTTCATCATAAAGAGTCCCTCCTTTTCCAGAAATTCGGCCAGCCTCTGGCCCCTTGGGTTCCTTTGTCTGTATGTATGGCTCTACTTACGTCCTCATACATAACCTCAACTTCATCATCAGTGTGTGACGAGGTCGGTGCGTATACCTGGATGACCTTCAACGAATATCTTTCAGATATTCTGAGTATCAGATATGCCACCCTACTCGACACACTTCCGATGGTCGCTATGTTCTTTACAAGGGACTTATGGACGATGAATCCGACACCACCCTGAGATTGGTGTTCACCCTACCGGTAGAAGAATAAGTTGCCGGAACTCAAGGTCACGGTGTCCTCACCCTCTCTTCGGACTTCCGATAACCCAATTATGTCCCAGTTCAATTTATTCAGTTCTTCTTCCAGCTCCACAAGCTTCTCGTCTGTCCTCAAAGTGCGGATGTTGTGTGTTACCAGGGCCAGTTTCCGTTTGGTGTGGTAGCCGAATCTCTTCCGGGGATTCTTAGCACCCCCTGCCCCGCCGTTACCATGACTGCTACCGGAGCCAGGAATAGCAGGGCTGCCAGGGACTAGGGGCCTGGTTTTTAGTTTTCGTATCATTAAGGGGAATTGCCCGTACTCGCCACGCTGGGCAGGCGGGTTGGCGAGCGCAGTACAGATGGACTGTAATAAAATGAGAAGGAACGCTGCTGCCCGTTCCTTCCTCGGCAATTGAGCCGGTATATTCTCTCTGTCGCCTCTTACGACACCCACGAGAAGAGAAGGGGTGGTGGAAATGGTATTCTTACGCCGCCACCACACGGCACACTAAGTAAATATGTGTCATTAACCTTCAGTTCCCTAAACCCTAACACATATATTACTTAGTCATAATATTATTTGGTGATTCAGTATTAGCAACACTTTTATTATTTTGAAACACAATATAATTATTTGATGATGGATATTAGTTACAACTAATTATTACATATTGACATACCTAAGCATATCAATTATTATTTGGTGATTCAAATTAGGAGACCGATATACTTTTTAGGAACAAATATTATTTATATTTGGCAAAAATCATTTTTTTATATTTACAGATACAAGGCCAAATATAGAGCAGGTTCACTGTTACCAGTATCAGATAGCAATTACAAATTCCTGCAAATTTATTTCATGGGCAATTCACCACAAGAAATTGATATGCGTTATTTACATAACATAACAATTCACTAAAGAGGTCTATTGTATAACAATTACAAACTATATTTCATGAGCACAATCAATTGATTATGTTGTTTAAAACTGCACTGGATCTAATGCCATCTGATAATCACAAAATTATAATCAGAGCTGATAAAACACCTGTTGGCCAACATGCAAGACGTTTTAATGCACCAACTATTGATGAAGTTGCTATCGTTGTAGTTGGAGAAAATTTGGAATCCCGTGATATTGTTTTACATCGTCAGAATACAGAAACAATATATATACTAGTATAGATAATAAATAAATAAATTCAATTACTTTAGGTGGTTTTTTAGTTTATTTTTCCTTTCTTCCTTCTTCACCTCAACAATTTTTCCACATTCCACCTTACAAAGACATTTATATTTTATATTTTTAAGACAGGAATTAATAGAAGCTACGCTACGCCTATCTACGGAGTTCTATTATAACAATTAGATTAATAAATATTATTATCCATATCTAAACCTCCATGAAGCAGAAAAGAATTGAAAAGTCGTAAACCATTTAAGAACCGCTTCGATCCCGCGCTCACCTCTATTGTGGGTTGGTTTAATTGCTCCATTCCAGACTAACTTGCTTTTGTTTATTGATGTATTTTTGCTTTCCGGACCAGAGATGAGAACAGTATTCCATGTGTGGCCGGACCTGCGCCTTATAGAGCGCAAGTCTTTGGCCAGGTTTGAAGTACTGCCTCGCTCTATTGATCACTCCCAATTTCATCGAGGCCAACTTGGCCTTGCTCTCCAGATGACCACGAAACTGACAGTCGCTCGAAATGTCGAGACCCAGTATTCTGATACTTGGCGAGGCAATGAGGGGAGTGCTCTCGAAGAGCGGTGATACGACAAATGGGGTTTTCTTAGTGGTAAACCTGTGTCTTTAGGGGATTGAACTGAACGTGGTTCAGTTCACCCCACTCAGAGACCATCCCCAGGGAGGTCTCTATTGAAGACACAAGTTTCTTTCGGCACTCGTCGACGTTTTCCCGAGTGAGACCTGCACGGCCGGAATATACCGCATCCCCAGTACTGTCATCCGCATAACAATGTATGTTGGAGATATCCAACATATCATTGATGTGCAGGAGGAACAGAGTTGGTTATAGCACGCAGCCTAGGGGTACACCAGCGTTCACGGGCTTGGGGTCCGAGCAAAAATCGTCGAGAACGACCTGTATGCTCCGCCCAGTGAGGAAGCTGGTGATCCACTTGCATAAACTCTCGGGAAGCCCATAGGAAGGTAGCTTCGAAAGAAGCCCCTTGTGCCATACACGATCGAAGGCTTTCGCCATATCCAGACTAACTAATGTCTATAGAGATTTGAAACGACATGAACTTAAAGCCGACAGAATAGCTAAAGATAGAGTCAAATAGAACATCTTACGAGTAGTAGTTTATAAAAGCGGCTCAAGAAGTGTTCTTCAAATGCATCAAGTGAATAACGCATCCAGCATCTCCATTTCGGACGGGATAAACCTTTCGCTTGTTTAGTGGACATATAAGTAAGAGTGTTTATTATTTAATCTTGAATAATTTTTCCTTCCAGGTATTAGTTTGTAATGTCAATGTAAACTTTTGTTTATTGCTAATTTTTGTTGTTACTCTATTTATTATTTTTTATCCTAAGAGATTTTGTGACAAAAAAAAGGTAATTTTAATTAAAATCCATTAATAATATTCTAGTTTCTTTAATTATCAGTATATTTAAAATATATATAATTAAACAAAATCACATCCACTATTAGTTGACTGCTATCCAAAACAAAACCTACAAACACTAAACCTACGTAGCGAATTCAGACCCTTAACTAGAGATTTGCTGTAATGATTTATTGCTTTAAAGAATTGATGAAAACAGGAAAGGATAATTTTATATTTCAAGTGTATGAACACAGACCATACATATCCACCCACACATATTATTATCGATAACGAATACAAACATGAGATAGTCACTATTAAGAAATAGTATATATTTATATAAATGAAATAACGTTCTTAACTTTAAACTTTTATTACACTGAACAAGTATATATTTATATTTCCCAATAGATAGAACCTTTACATGACATGACATTATTACATCTTCAGACACGTCCATCTTTTGTAACAAATATTATACGTATGAAGAGTTTTGTGGTCTATTTAAGAGAGGTAATTTCTAGTATATTTGGTACTTAAATTCTTAAATTGCGTAGTTTTTTTTTATCTCTTTGTTTCCTTCCTTTGGTTAAAAACATATGCGAACTTAAATAAAGCACTCAGTTACAGTATCTTTTCTGCCTGTTGTTGATTAGTCGCCTAGAAGGACGCTACAATTTTTACTCTTTTTTTATATTTGCATTTACTAAAATATTATTTGGTTCTTCTATAGTCAATATAAATTTTATAACTATTATATGTTTATTATTTATGATATGTGTACCTATTTTATTCATATTTTAAGTTATAGGAATGTTCAATCTAAAATTTTTAACCTAAAGAGAAAAATTTATGTTTCACACACGTACTTTTTAAGGAAACTTTTATGAATAATAAATATTTATTTCAATAAATATTAGGCCCTCTTATATTTGATTCATTCTAAATCTATGAGACAAGTTACGAGAAAATAAAACTTTGTTATACGTGATCACCAAGATCGAATAACTAAGTTGAGTAATATAAAAAAATATGATGTCTGAGATAGAGATGCTGCATGCATTATTCACCTGACTGTTCTGACGCCTCCATCTGTTTAGACCACATTTACAAACTATTTGTCGTAAAATTATCCATTTGGCGTAAACTTTAGCGATTTAACTTTAGCTATTAGAAAGAAACTTATTTTTTTTTTTACTATTTTTCTTTGTCTGTTTGATAACATGTAAATGTTTGTAATATTATCGGATATCTTATAAAACATGTTTATATTGCTTGTTTCTTTCCTATAAAGTAATTTTGTAAATTAGTATTCAAATTTATCCGGCCTTTATCACAAAGACTTCTATCTCATGTCCAATGTATCTAATGACCTAAGATTAGAGCTTGAAATCTGAATAACAAGCAAGAATTTGTATGCTGTATAAGATAAAACGGCAGAGGTAAAAAGTTTTATCGAAGTCACGTTTTAAAACATGCTTATTTTGATTCACTTATTTTGTTTTCAACACAGAAACAACGGAAGTAGTAATTACATTTTCCTTAGTATATATTATGGCTACACTAGGTGAATGTTGAAATTTATTTATTTTTATGTAGTCTTTTCTTGGTGTTGTAATTTATTAGCACATAAAATTTAACTTTATATTACACCTTATGCCAATGAGTTTGTTGCTGGATTTGGAGTCTATAGACGTTTCAATGGAAACATACAACATTCAGCTACAACATACCTTCAGCTATTGTTAATTATTTACTACCGTTTGTTGGGTGTGTTTGTGCGTACGTGCGTGTGCGTGTTTGCCGGTGTTTTTTATAAATTACTGGGACAACCATAAATAATCATAATAATAATAAATTTTGTTCTACAAGTGTTCTTAATTTTCCTGTAAAATATGATTAAATAATTGTTTTACTCGTATATTAACAAACGACTGAACTTACTGTTGTCTACTAGTTGAAGTTACCGAATGATTTATGACTACAAGGTATCATTTAATCTCAAATTATGTAAATTGGCTGAGTATCTGTATATTATTATTGTAACTTTTTATCGATATCTCAAATTATTTCTAAACTCTTAAACCATAACAGTAACGAATGCTTGAGTACAAAACTCAAAAAATCTTAAATTAAACGTAGTATATGAACAGTTTTTGTACAATACTAATCGTATTATTTCGGTCATTGACAAAATATTTGTTTTATGTCTTGTGTAGATGTTTAAAATATATGTACATAATATAAAATTATATGCAGTTGAAGTTTCACTGATTAAGAAAAAATATTACATTTTAAACAGAAAAATGGTTTAAAATACGTCTTAACAAACAATTAGGATAAAATAAAGTATGTATGTAGGGACTCCTTTCGTTCAATGGCGTTAAATTAACTACAGTGTGATCTGTATTCGCGAAACTTGTAGCGGAGATGATAAGGAGATTCCATCTTTTAATTATTTGAGGTATATAGTGAGACTAGTACTTTTTAAATAGATATTATACTTATATAAGTAACATTTAAATATAAAAAATATAGTCATATTAATTATTACTAATAAATATAACGTCTAAATTCAATTACAAAAAGTGTATCGAACTTTTTAACAAGAATACGTTTTAGACGAAATAAAAAATATTTCATGGTAAATTGAAATGAATTTAGTATTTAAACATTTATCCACTTTTAAAGTTTTTTAGTTTCTTATTGCAATATATATCTTCGCATTGTTAGTTTTTCTACATGGTTATATTATATATTTAATAACTTACGAGGAAACGTGAATATATATAAACGAGGATATAAATAAATGTATTTTTCGTTTATCACAAATATTACCTTCAAACTTCATTAGGTTGTTTAAATAATTCAGTCTTAATCCAATAATTTTGTGCTAAAATTAAACGAAGATAATTAAAGTTTGTCTTAAGTCTTAATTGCAGACGACCCGCAATATTTATAAATCAGAGGCTCTAAGATGCTAACATCCTAGCGATAAAAGCTTTAATAAATTGTTGATTTTTTATGAAATTTATAACGACTTGTTTATAAAAAAGAGTTTATTCGAAATAAAAATGTTTTCCTTAAAAAATCCATAAACTATTTTAGTACAATGTTCTAAAGATGAAACTAATTTTGTAGATATCTAATGTTTGGTCCTTTTATAAGATAGAACTCTTTTAATCTCGATTAGAATATTTTTTTTAAGTATATTGCTGTATGTTAAATAAAGTCTTATATATTTTAATATAACTCTACTAACTATATAACTTAAAAAAATATTAGTTCTTGATCCAGGATGTTCTGTTTTTTACCATTTGTTACTATTGATGAAATTTTCTGTGAGTAGTATCATTTGTATAATATCGTATCAGTATACAACCTAGAGTTAATAAATATTAAAGACAAAATACAACAGAATTCCTGGTACCAAAAAGTTGTAATCAATTTCGGTGAAAAAGAAAATAAACCACTGAAAACACAGAACATACGAGTATATAGCTTAGCAATTGGTAATTGGTAACTACAAATGTAAAGGTAAAAAAATAAATAAAAACATAGTACGTTATAAGTACGTTTAAATATACCTACTGGTTGTATAACCATACACCATTCTTTGTAATAAATTTAAAATTAAAGTTTTTCTTGAAATTATTAATAATAATTTCACGAAAAAAGTACTATTATAATAACAAATAACAAAAAAATCTTCGAGTTACTTACTGTTAATATCTGGGCGTAGAACCGGGATGATGTACCATGTAGTTTTAGACAAATGTAGTTTTAAATTATAACGATATTAACTAAGCAATTGAAAAAATCTGCTGGTTAGTAATGTTTAAACAACATGCTATCAAAATTATAAATCAGTTTTATTTAAATACGTTCCACATTTTTTAAAAATATATTAGTGTGATTGCAGGTTAGAGGATTTGAACTATATTGAATTTGATATTTTGATATTTTATTATTAAACATTACCTGTTGCTCGTGACTCCGTCCGTGTTGACATTATACACCGGATTCGTTAACGTAGCTCTCGGTCCCCTGAAAATATCGGGATGAAAGTAGCCTATATTACTCAGTGGCAATATAGCATTCCAAGTTCAAAATGATTTTTGAAAACGATGTAGGACTATTTCAGCTTACTCATTTACACGACCAAACAAAACAAACCAAACAAAAATACTAATCTTTCCTCTTTATTAATATTATGATTAAGGTGTACCTTATGAGTAAGCTGAAATAGTCCTACATCGTTTTCAAAAATCATTTTGAACTTGGAATGCTATATTGCCATGTTGTATATGTTACGGTTCTTACTGCCGATAATGAGATACTTACGTGTATCTTTCTTGTGTACTTCTTCCCTCACTGTGGCTACAGTAAACTCTAACATAAAAATTATATTATTTAATTGAAACTAGTCACATACCAATGTATAAGCTGTTACTAATTCAACAGATTTTTTGGTGTCTCCCCTTTCCGAGGGTACAATATAAGTTAAAATAAAAATAATTTAGGTGGACTTAAAAATTATAACTGTTTAACTTAATATATGATTGAAATATAAATAAACAATGAAAAACAATTGCTTATTAATAAAATTATTACCTTTCAATAAAATGAAATTAATAATTTAACCAATTAGCCTACTTACCCATAATAAAGCTAGACTTATAAGTTATACATATCTCTTAAAAACTAAAGTGCAGATTGGCTTTGATTGTAGTTAAGTCTAGTCTGCATTAAGCCCGATAGACCACTTAACTTGCTGTTATACGAGTAACTACACGAAGCAGATAATCAAATGTAATGCTCGGTTCCAAAATTGGTTCAAAATTTGTTACTTGTTATATTCAAAATAAAAAGATATTGATTTGTATCTTCGATCTTGTTCTTATCTATGAAACATATTAAATTTTTAATGTAATTATAAATATTAGGAATTAAAGTATGTTATAACATTTTCTCATGATTTACACGAGAGTTGAACACTTGTTGATGACTTTAATAAATGTCCAGTTACTATTCATCATACCACAATTCTAAAGTATATTCCGATCATTAAATGTGGGTCACATTTAAGTTTAGTATTTTATTTAAACTTCACTAATTATTTCCGACCTTGCTTTTATTACTGAACAGTGGGCAGTGGGAGTAGATCATGTAATTGACTGTCTACTTTAATGGTTTTTTAGTTCTCAATACGATATTAGATTATTACCGGGTATAAGGAACCAATAAGTGATAAAAAAATCAATGCAACCATGTTGGTGCTGTAGTAACAAAACATGATATATGATCATTGTTGTATGTTCTTTATAATAAATATATATAATATATTTTTAGAATATAAATATATTTTTATGATGTATTCTTATTTTCTGTAAAACTTTAATTCCTAACATTATTGAAAATAAAGTTTATTTCAATCTCCTCTCGGTGCTCTGATTTAAACACACACCGAGAGTTGTAACATGACTCATAAACTAATTTCACAGCCATTAACATAGGTATGTTCTAAAGAAGAATTTCATATACCTCACCTTTCTTTAATTCCTCGACCTTTAATTAACTTCAAATGTTTAAATTGTCTAATGACAATATTGGAAGAACTTAAGTTTTATATTTTAGAGAGTATTTTTGACAGTAATTTTAATATTCGGTTTTATATATGGCATCTATGAAATAAATAAGTCATTATTAAAAGTCCAAGATCTGGGGTGAAATTCGAGTTGTATAATTTTAGATAAAATTCATTAGGTGTTTGTTTTCTAATTCATTGTATTCAATTCTCTATATTAAAACTTATGTTCTATATTTATTTCATCATGTTCTCCAAATTTAACTAATTATTTTCCCAGTCATTGTATCTTGTATAGTCATATAGACGGTAATGCCTTATCATGATATAATTTGGTGATACTGTATATATCTTTCATTAAGTTAGAGCCAATCTGTAAGCAGCGTCATTGAATTGATAATGTTTAATACAATAGGACTATTACTTAACTCGATTTAATGTGTATTGGTATGTACTGGATCAATAACTCTGGTTTTCAGATGATTGCTTATGCAACTGAATCTAAAGTTATGATAAGTATAGTAAATGAATACAAGTTTGGGAAATTTGTTAAATAAAATAGTTTTAAATTATGTTAATATATTCTTAGTTAATATTACAATGTACCGAGAGTATGAATATTATTTATCAATGTACCGACATTATACTGCTTGGATCAAAGGATCTTAATTTTATAGTTACAACTATTTATATTTCGCGACACCTTAGCTTATTTGGCTGTACTGCAGCGACTGAATAGAACACGGAACTTATTATATATAGGGTTGATATTAGAACCAATTGAAACACGATCCAAATTGATTTGTGTGATGTAATGATTAAAGTTCTAGTAAATATTTGATAAACGATCAAAACTATTCCGCGATTTCAGAGTAAATAACTGTTAATAGTTAAACTCTGCCGATGATTTCTAACCAATAATATACAATAAGCACTGGTGAGGGAGATAATAGAAATAAAATATTTTGAATACACAAATAATTACAGAAAAAATAATAACAATAAAGTATATCCAAA
Source organism: Melinaea marsaeus rileyi (assembly GCA_918358865.1). Taxonomy (NCBI): domain Eukaryota; kingdom Metazoa; phylum Arthropoda; class Insecta; order Lepidoptera; family Nymphalidae; genus Melinaea; species Melinaea marsaeus. The sequence goes on along the minus strand of OU911091.1, from coordinate 2,589,062 downwards.
CAGTATATTTACAACTCTATAAATTTAACATCATTTAACATTAAACTTAGTTTTAATACAGTTTTGACATCAAATTTACAACAACTCAACAAAGACAAGAAAAGAAATAATGCAGACAAGGAAACGTATGTATGCTAGCGATATTTTTTCACTGAAAGCATTAAAATCACCATAGTCCCAGCTGTATTCGCGACGCATATTTCAATCATGAATAATGGATGACAAAGTACGACATCTTTCAAACCTCTTGAAATATGACGCGAATCTATTGCTCGTATAAGACTTTATTGTAAGAGATATGATCTTTGGGCAATTAATTAATTTATATTAATAACACACACAAACACTAATTTGTGATTTACTAATATAATTATTTTAATGTTCTGATATTTTGCTCTATTTATATAAATAAATTGATGAATATTCTGATGCAAGTCAAATATTTTTGGTTTAGTCAGTAAGTTTAATTGAAGATCCATAGAAAGCGGTTTAGACTCTGGCTTAGGCATATTATAAATTTAATATAACGTGTTGTGTTTACTAATTTATTTACATTAAATAAAACATCGAAATTATAACGATACTTAAGAAATAGAATATTAATAACTACGTAGTATTGCTTTTGAAATGAAATATGTATGAAGATAACAATATTCGTAAATTGACTCACCTCATTTATTTCGTGTAATGTGCTAAAACGTTCTCATAAATATTTTTTTACAAAGATCGTAAAATAAATAATTTATAAAAACAAATTTGTTAAGCGAACTAACTATTTATAGAATTAAATAGCAACAATCCATTCATTCTTTATTTATTCTTTTTATCATGGAGGGCTGAAACAAACACACCATAGAAACCACTTAAACTGTTCAAGATATTAAAACGATAAGAGGACAAGGAGTATTATACAATCTTGTAATCCAGAAAATGAACTTGGCTAGTACTTATTATTATTATGCTATTCCACCACGGTCTGTTATCTTTCTTATCTTACCGCTTTGTTGGTTAAGAAGTCACACACTAGACAAGAGAGCTTTATAATCTTTAAATCGTTAATAAAATTTGGATGGTTATCGTCTGTAATAAGTGTGATATTATATAACGGAAAATGATAAAATAACTCTCGAAACGTTTTTGATTTTGAAAAGTTTTAAATATCACTATATAACGAAATACCATATTACCTGAAACGCGATCGAATATAACATTTCAATCACTTTCGACATTTTAGTATCTAGCTCCAGGCGTGGTTGTGTGGTATATTTATAAAATAGCCCGCATATTCGTCAAGATCCATTCACTATTTTTCCTCATACAGTTTTGATCTTATCTCTGAATAAAATGCAGCTGGCAATTACCTTTGCGTGTCAATTTTCTAGTTCATTTATTCTAATTGTCTTAAAGCCTGTATTTTTGGTTAAAATATTTATACGTTAAAAGGAATTATAAATAAATATTATAATCTATATTGTATAAAACGAACATATTAAAAATCGAATATTACTGAGTTATTCAAACAATTATTATTATCGCCGTTCTCAATATTTCTGTGTTTGTGTATTTATTACATGATATATTCCTTTCATTTGGTTTATTCATATTATAAACTAGGCTTAATTGATAAAAAAAGAAAAGAAAGTTATTAGTATTATGTATTATTTCTATCATCAATAGTAATAAAGTTATAGTAGTATATATAAATATGTGATAACATTTAGCGGGTAGTCTGTAACTGATACTTCGAATACACTGTTACCTTGTTACAAGCGATGAATTTACTATGATATAACTCATACACGAAACCTTGAGAGTCAGTTAACGACATTATTATTACAAAAATACACACATTAATTTATACAATTAAATGAGAACTAAATTTCGTATTAGTATTGTATTGTATGGTTTATGAACATAACGAAGAAAGGAAATGTAGAAATTTAATATAAATGATTGTACCAATACCAACTTCAATTTTTAGTTATTGAATTGTTTTCGGAAAAACTATTTGTTTTAATTTCAAGAATATCTTAAGCGGTCCTTTGTAGCACACAACTTAAAAATGCTTCTATATTCGGACAATCGCCCTTACATTCGCATATGAAAAAGTCTATTGAAAACTTATTTATATGAGAAATCAGAAACTAGAATTTATAGAGTAGGTGATAATTTAAATAAATTCTTTTAAACAAAAAACTAATTGAATCGTGACACTCAGGTGTGTATTGATAAAGAAAACACCAAGACTTTTTCTTATTGTTATATTAAAGGGAAATAGTTTATTGGATTATTGAATTATACGGGATTATGGAATTGTTGTCTTTAATGTTATTTTAGTATTTATAAAAATAAATTACAAACTATGAATAAAATGGGAGTAAAATAAACATAAATAAGAGGTTAAGTAGTAAGTTAGTATGTAAAATATGCATTCGAATCACACATAATACTGAAGCAAAAACATATTTTGTATAACTTAAAATGTTTTAAGATATTATATTGTACGTATTATGAATTATACATATATAACAATCTACAATGACACTGACATTCGCAAAGGCTATCTTAAATTTTTTATATAATCTTTAGGTGATATGAAATCATTTTGTATGCAACGTCTCATATTTCCAGGAGAATGATAATAATTAATGTAATGAAATCTTCAATATAATGTACACTAAAATTCACACTAATAGCGTGTTTGTACGGTTTGATGAACCTGAATCGATCCTCATAATTGAACCACAGAACCTAATACATAGCAGTAAAGTGAATTCTATATTAACGTACATGCGGTAGTATGGTGATGTCTACATTTATTACTTAATTATAACTATCTGTTGCCACGTATATGTACTCTGTGTACTCTGAAACCACACCTTGATTTTATAAAGCACATATTACATTTGTGTTTTCTCGAAGGGAGGAGATTTTTCCATCAAGACAAATCATAAATGTATTATTTTAATTCAAGACAATATTGCATACCAAATTTATACAGAATACACATTCCAAACAAGATTTTTCATACATACATTAACATTAATTTCTTCTTCTCCGTATAGATTAAATTTTTAAAAACTCTCAAAAGAAGTGATGGTTAGTTCTTCTTCCTAAATATCTTGAAAAACTATGGATTTTCATCAGATCTTGGAACCTACAATTTATAAATATTAATAAATAATAATTAATTCACTGTTATATAGTATATTATTTGAGTTATTGAGGTATAGTTAATTAACAGTACGGAGTATTCAGTTTAGAGTGAATTAAAGTATGTTTTAACGGCTACCAATAAAAAAAAGCTTGGTTTTACTGTTACTAGTTTTTATTTAGATAAATTATTATATTTACTTAGTTTCTGTGATTTTTTACAATAAATTTTAAAACTTTAAATGCTCTAATTTAAAAAAGAGTATTATGTTCTTTACTCATATCTACAGAACAATGTGTAATGGCTTATTTCCGTTTTACATAAATATAGACTCAAAAAAAAATTGTATAAATAGGCATCACTTGAAAGTAAACAAAATTCTTATATTAATAAGGAAGATGTACAATAATATCTAATACTTGTCTACCAAGTGCAATGCAAAATAATAAAAAAGGTATTAAATAAGTGAACGACAAAACATTATACGAGTACGAGTATGTTCAAAGGAGAGAGTTTCAGAGGAGAGCCTCTGAAACTTGCAATCTACAATTATTAGGATTCCTTATTGTATCCAAAATTGTTATTTTCAATAAAAGCTAAGTTTATGACACAAGCTATATACATTTATCCTTAATAACAAGATATTAACCACAATAATTTTATATATACATATTAATTTAGAGTGTAGATCTTAGAGAATTGCATTCTTTTAAATAATTTTTCACCCTGTTATCATGGCCATGTACTCTTGAAATTTATCGGATGAAACAGCTCTTTAAATAAAATAGAGGCGTGCTCAAGGGGGTAACAGCATTGTTTATAACATATTTATTTCGAAATGTTGTAAATATATTTTCTACGTTTGCGAATCAATAAAAAACCTGCCAACAAAATTTTACGAGAATCGCTTAAGAATTGCGTCCTGTAAAAGAGTTCAGCTGGGCCGCTAGATATTGGACGAAAATATATACAACGAAGTTTACCGAAACTGAAACGCAGATGCTTTACTTCACGCTAGCTCGGTGAATTATTATAATACTAAAATATTCTATATCCTTTTCAAGATAAATGTTACAGATAATACTTACATTTATACATAATACTCATAACTTTAGCAAGTGTTTAGTTACGTAACATCCATAATTCCTATTCAGTATTTTATTAACTGTTATTATACCTCATTTAAAGAATTTCATTGTATATATACGGAAAGGTTTTTGGCATTGATTGGTTGAAAATTGTATATATCTACGTTTAGGGCTAACTGCTTATTTAATATTAAAATTAAAGTCTACTACCTACTATTAAAATTATAACTTCAACAAAAGTTTGGTAAATTGTTTGTTCTGCAAGTGCCAGTGGGTGTGGTTTATTTTGTGTTCAAAAAATTATAAAGCTGAAAAAACTGACATTACACATTCACACATATTAGTACATTCAAACTATGCAGTATATGCATTTTACAATCGCCAATTAAGAACCACTTTTAACCTTTAACCTTTGTAAAAACTAAACGATTAGGCAAATCCAATACCTATACAATACTGGAATGCAAATATGTTGTGATTTACAGCTTTTTAAATCAATAAGTAAAAACAAAACGCAGAACCAAAATACATGTCATTATAAAATATCGGTAACATCATTCACGACTCATTAATTTTTATCCCCGACGACGACGTCAAATTCTGGTTATATTCAGATAGTATACAAAGTAGTTCTAACTATTCACTAGTTTTATTATTTTGCTACGATATAACTTTATATTAAAATGTCAATGTAATGTAAATGAAACCATACTTATAATAGTTGGGCTCAATAAATAATTAAAATAAATCCAAAATCAGAACAGAATTAGAGCAAAGTTTGAAGCTTAATTATTACTCTTTACTAACGAAAGCACTCCGTGTAAACTAAAGTAAACATTTTGAATATTTTGCGGGGACTTCATAACAGTTTTTGCGGACGAGACTAGTAATTAATTTACGATGTTAAAACTCAGTAGCAGACTTAAAATCAGACTTCTTTCTGCAATGTAGTACTCATTAAATGTTAAGTCCAGGGCTCTAACATAATATGCTTTATAGTGATATATTTAGTACAGAAAAGCTTATAGCAAGGAATAAATATTTACCTAAATATTAAGCTTACTAAAAGTTCTATTGAGCATGAATCATGACAATGATCAATTGACAGAGAGGTGAATTTGAACAAAACGTCTTCCTGAACGGATTAAGAATTTCTGAGTAGTCTTTTTTATTCGAATAAAAATAAAATTTTATTTAAGGATACAACAACAACTATAAAAAATTTCAAACCTAGAATATTGGCATAGATTCTTAATTTATATTGAATGATCTAATTAAGTATTTTAATTAAAGAAAACTGCGTTAGTTTAAGTTTTTGTTAGTCCATTATTTAATTTTATAAAACAATAAATATATTTATACATATAATATATTAATATCTGTTGCTTTTATGTTTATCTCATTAATCCATCAAAGGAAGATACCTGACAGAATGATTAAAGCAAAATCAATGACTTCACTTACTTCTTATATTAAGTTCCAAGTAAAGTTGTAGAAATTCCATTGTTTTCGGACTGTTTATTGTAAAATTTTAATAACAGAAGTAGACAGTATCTTTCGATAGTCTTATAAAAAAACATTATGTTTTATTTGATAGCTATCATAACAAATAAAAAACATTCACGAACTAACTTTGTTCGTTCTGTATTGTTTTCACATTTCTCGGATGTATGGATGTCCGTGGACAGGAAAAATTTTCATTACTGTCGAGAGATGATATTTACTGATTTAGTTTATTTTCATATTTAATTATATTACTATTATTAATCACACTTTTTTGTATTTTTTTAGTAATTATACATAATCATGTATTTAATATTTTCTTTTCGTCAATAAATAATAACTATTTTACTTAAAAATCAATTGTTTTTTTTATTAACATTTATAAATTCGTCAAAGTTTGTTCGGGAAATAACCTGGGTATTTGCATATTGACTGGTTTTTACTTATAAAAGAGTCTGTCTACTTTCGAACCTCGTTTTCGAGGTTGAATTGAAGTTATTTTTTCACTTTCAATTTTAAAATTTGGTCATTGTCATAAAATTTACTTCTGTAATAATTTCAAAAACTTTAAATTACCAGATTTGTCTTATTTTAAGTAATTATTAATTAATATGAATGTATCAAATGCAAATACATTTATGCAAATATCTTTCCATAAACTTTTTCTTTTCATTAATTATTTCCTAATAATAAAATAATAAATGCAGGGTATCACTTCAATGAATTATTTTAATTTAATAAAGAACATTTTTAAAAAATTTTGTTTAAAAATAAAATACATTATAAATACTATTATAATATAGTTATTTGTCTAAACCTTTATTTTTATTAAATAATCTGGTAATTTGTGAGTTAATTGAGAAATTTAAAATCTTATCTATTTGGAGAATTTTATATATTAAATGTTAATGTAAAAACATCACAAAGAATTGATAAACATATTTTCACTATGTTATAACAGTTTCTAAAATAAGTGATGCATTTGTAAAATTAAAAAAGGGATACCAATGATTTTTAACAAACCCCACACGTATATCCTCCTAAATAATCACAAAAATTCAAGTTTAAAATAAACATATAGATTTGTTCGGAACCCGGATATACTTCATCGTTATCTGGTGGTAGTCAATTTAATATTTTGATAATATGATTATAATAAAATGTATATTTAATGTTTGTACTGTACTGTATGATATTAATGCTAAATTGTAATCTTTTTTTATGAAGTATTTTAAAATTAAAAATAATTAATAATCGTTTGGATACCGTTGTTATCATACTTATTATAACCGTAGTAATTAAATAAAGTTAATTGTTCGATATAAAGTTAATTCTGTTAGAATTGGAATAGTACTATTTGCTTAAGAAAACATAAATATTAATTAATACATGGACGTATGACATAACTGAAAGTTCTATAATATAATCATATAATTTGTGCAATATTTATAAATAACATAAATATACATTATACGTTAAACTATTGTAAAAAGTAATTTAACTATTAAAGTAATTGAATTGGATTGGAGAGTTACATATTATATAGACTTTAAAATTATCCCATTTTATCGTTGTTCTACTGTGAATATACGGGAAATGAGCAGTTGATTATTTCGTGTAACCATTAATTCCCAACTGGGCTAAGCTCGGTCCAATCGTGTTCAGTTTGGCAGCCATTTACATTAGTAATTAGATAATGTTAAACCATCCGATCATTCTATTTTGTTGGTACGCGACACAAATATTATACATACACGATACCATTAAATATATTAAAACAGTTGGCCACATCTTCTTTTACACAACAGTAGTATATTCTTATATAATTCGTTATTAGATTCGTAGCCAAAAAAGGCGTATACTCCCTGTATATTCCTTTTTTGCAAGTACCCAAGTCGTATCGTTCCGGAAATACAGCCGAAGGGTGTTTGTTCCACATCTTAGTGGAACGTGGAAGAAAGGTCCTTAAAACCTTAAAGTAGAAGATCATGATGAATTTTAATAATATTTCTACCCGTGTCCTTCGTAAAGCACATTATTTATCATCAACTGGTAATCACTGCATTTTAGACTATTACTTATACTGAATTTACTATATAAGTAGTTTTTTATAGGGTTAAAATACCTCATAATCTTAAAAAGCTATAGGTTACGAACATATATACCGCCGATTTTGTTTGTCTATTTATATTTGCTAGTATCATTTCAATTGTAATTAATTCCAAAGTGATCTTCGTCTTTCGAACTTTATCGATTTTAATGGAATTTGAAACTACGAAATATTTTATCTCGTACGTAAACATATAGCAGCATAGTCTACACTTCTACATTTTTGAATAAGCTCAGATAGCTATCACGTCCACTAACGTATTAACAAAACATTACTAAATGCTTAATCTTGTAATATTACTTACAAAATCAGTCTCAAACCTAATAATATAGAAACCTATTTTTGTATTAGATAAATTTTGTAAATAGTTATTAGCAAAATCTACTAAGTTTCATCCAGCTTTATACCATTTTTCAGTTAATTATATAACTAATTAAAAAAACAGATATAATTTAGTTTGTAACAGCAATGAGTCCGAGCTGCTTATACAAAATAAATATAAAAGTTGGCGCATTGTTTAATTACATTTATTCAGTACAAAATATTGACTGTCTGTTACGTTATTTATTTTTTATAACTAAAAATATTTACCCGTGTGAAAAATTACGTAACTAAGATTTAATAAAATTAATGTTCTAGTAAATGGTATTTTAACATAATCTTTAAACAAACTTACGATTACGAAATTATCTAAAATTAAAATTTATTATAAAATATTATTATGATTATTATTATTATCATGTAACTTACACTATTATTTTATTCTTATATAATGATATTTTTATCATTCCCTTTATACTACATTTAAGTGTAACAGTTTTTTTTTACTACAAATAAGTGTAATTGTAAATAATTGTTATTTTTGGTTTTTAAATTACCAAATCTAAAGCTAATTGCTCGATGAAGGGTAATAAATAAGACTGATGCGACACAGTCGGATAATGCGAGTGCGAGTGTGACTCTATATAGTCGTTAGTTTGATTCATAGTTTCCGCTGCGAGAGGTTTTGTCAACTACCGCTTGTGTAAGAGGTTCAAGATAGGATTATACTTAAACTGCACTGCGGATATGATTTAATTAAACGATCCCAACTCGACAATATACAATAAATATAATCCAAATACCAATTTGGAGAATGTATTTTCATATCGTGTTTGTAATTAGAAATGCACATTGTAGAATAAATTTCGAATTTAATTGGTGTACCATAACCATGCACTTTTTCATTAATAAAAATAATTTTAGATAGATAGTCACATTATTACTAAATAAATTAATTATTTGTTAATAAAATTGAATACATAATTATTATTACCTTAATCGAATATACAGTCGAAGTATACACTTCGATACATAATTCATTCAGTAAAGATCACATCATACAATAAAAAAAGTATTTTTAACTTTCACCTTGTTTCTTCAAAAGTTCGTCGTCACACTTGTTACGACTGAGCTGATCTCAGAAATGAAGATGAAAGGATAAAATGCTGTAAAAGTGTTTTGTTTAACACGTTTATTTTATTTAGATTAATTAATTTATTGTTAGTTATTTCTTTTATTGATTTTTTATTCCGAGATGCGTAAAGTTCCCGGTTTCATGATGAGATGTAAGTATCAATTAATTATATTTATTTGGGTAAGGATTAATTATAGTTATTAAATAATATTTAAAAATACAAAGCCATATATTTAATAGCCATATATTCAACGCAATACATTTAAAACCAATTATTTTAAAAGAACACTTTGTTGTTTTAAAGTAAAAAAAACAAAGTTGAACTTAAAAGGTGTCACCTTTTAAGTTCAACTTTGAGTCCAAATCAATATTTCTCTTAAAAAAAATCCAGATATTATTATTATTTTATGATATAAGAACGCCTGATATACAATTTATAGATTTCTTAAAAAAAAACAAAAAATAAATTACAGAATATTTTTTACCTTGTTTTTTATACTAAATTTGAATAAAATATGCACTAAAAATCTTCAAAATATTCCAAATAAGAATTCAGTCGCTTTTCATAATTGTTAGTAATCATGTTAATTGAATTCTAAATATTTAAAATTTATAGAGGGCCATAAACCAAAAATTGGTTAAAATCAGCGGTAGGTGGTTACTTTTTATATTCAACTATAATAAAATATACTACATAACACTATATAATAAGAAGTAATTAAAAAAAAATTGTCAGGCCATAACTCAACTTCAAATTTGTATTTATGCAGCCTCTATTTTTTTATGGAAGAAAGGGGCAAACGAGCTGGCGGATCACAGATGATTGGTGATCACTACCGCCCATGAACTCTAACACTATCCGAGGATTTACAATATCGTTGCCGGCCTAGGAGGTGGGAGTAAACGCCATTTTTGAAGGTGCCCATGTCGTACCGATCTGGAAATACCGCCGAGGGGAGTTCGTTCCACATTCGAGTGGTACGTGGAAAAAATGTACTTAAAAATCGTACAGTGGAGGATCGCCACGCATCCAAGTGGTACAGATGGTATTGGCGGTGATGACGCGCTGTGCGGGGATGAAATTCGGCGGTAGGCATCGAATGGCTCTTCGGAACACTCCCCGTAGTAAATGCGGTAAAAGACGCTCAGAAATGCAACGTCACTACGCAATGCCAAAGAGTCCAGCCGTTCACAGAGCACCGGGTTCCCGACGATCCAAATGGCACTCCGTTGTATGTTGCGGTCAAATGTTAGAAGCTGATATTGGGGTGATCCGGAACAGAGATGAGAACAGTACTCCATGTGTCCCGGACTTGGGCCTTATAGAGCGCAAGTTTTTGACCAGACTCAAATTACTCTCTGTCTATTATTGTTTGTGAAATAAATAAGGCTTTGTATACAGTGAATGTTGTATTGCATTGTTGGAATTGAATAACGTAATAAGCGCGCTATATTGTGTCGTTTTCAGTTCAATTAGATGTCACACTTATAATGCTTCATTTTATCTCAGACTACACTCATCTTCCTGCCCTTATCCCAATTTTGAGATCGGCGCAGTATGTTTTTTCCTTCCATACTCTTCTGTTACTCGTCATCTCTGTACACACTCCCTTCTTCTCCATATCGCCTTTCACGCAATCCATCCATCTTTTCTTCGGCCGTCCTCTAACTGCCCATCCTTCCACTACCATAATACACTAGGAACTCAATTATATATTTTTTTAGCAATTGTGCAACTAAATTATTTTTACCAGAACACTCATAAGTCTCCATCGAAATAAGGTATGGAAGAGCATGTATAAAATTGTCTTTGCACCGACACTAAATACCCAATCGGGAATTTGGTGTCGAACTTTAAAATGACAAGATCATATACAAATTTTAATATACTAATTATTAAATAGAAAATCTAAGATAAACTGTGCCGTAAGCTACTTTTCTAAAAGCTTTAATTAAATAACTGTGGAAAATAATGTTTTCCGTGTCGCGGCGGTGATGAATCGGAACTCTCGAGTTAGTCTGACATTTATATTCAAGAACTTGTTTCTTTAAAAATATCCAGCTGACTACTACTACTTCAGACTAGCAGCTACTTCACTGGAAGTCATTCGTCTTTTTTAAGTGTTTTAACAGAAGATCGAAGAATTAGTTTGATAAAAAAAATAGTTTTTTTATGTTTTGTATAGTCTTACATGACAGATGTCTTGAATATTTCTTACGGGTATTAATTAATAATTATAATATTTTCAGTCAATTATTTAGTTAGTAAAATAATAAGTGAAGTAAAAAACTGTTTATTTGTTTCAAGTTGTGTATACAATGGTTTAGCCGTGTGATTTACTTAAATTACCTATATTTTCTAGAGGTTACAAGTTCGAGTTACATTTACATAGCGTATTGCCTATGCTATAAATTTTTTTTTTTATAATATAAATTTGTAAATCGTAAAATTTTTGATTCTATGACTATTTTAATAGTAAAGTAATATTTATTTTGTATACCTATATAATAATATTATAAAATAATATGTACACACATAAATATGCAAGGTATGATAGGTAAAGTAATCATAAAAACGTAGTGATCTAGAATTGTGTAAAAGTGTCTGTCTAAAATATAGAACATTTAATAAATCCGTCACACAATTTACTAAGCACATCGTAAAATTAAGGAAGAGTCGACTAAGAAGAGAACTTAATCTTTGAATCCAGGCTAATTTGTGACTAGTCCGTAACTCACTGAGAAGTCGTTAGACAGAGCTCAGATAAGAGAAAAGCAGCGACGCGAAATAATTTACTTTACTTGAATTAAACCTATTTAAATTTTCTTTCAATTCAGATAATCATTACTTCTATTTTAATATAAATAATATAATATAATACAATTCATCACGATTATGGGAAACTTCTTCTAAAGTTACTATCCATATATAAACTTTAACAAAGATGAATTTACAAATAAGGCAACACAAATATTTACACTTACAACTACTTTTTATATAAGAAATAGGAAATAAAAATACATTTCAAAAATAACAGTAATAATAATATTATACTTATTTTATGTTAGATATTGTAATTACTGATTTTCATTTTTAAATAAAAAGGTAAGCAATTTATTAATTTATTTGAAATAAATTTATATTACTTATTCGCTATAAAAATACATACACTTTATTGATTCTCTTAAGATTTATTATATTATAGTAATTCGATTACTAAGCAATTTGCATAATTTTAGCTCAACTTGTTAGACTGCAGTTACTTTTACCATTATTTAAAAGTTCAAATGCTACTGCAACTACAGGCCTCCCGAGAATATAATATCTTCATATTTAAAAATTTTTTAAAATGCTATTTTGCTATAAACTGTTCAAATACTCGATATTTATCATTTCTTCACACGTTTATAAAATTAAAAGATTTTTTTTATAAATTCACAATTATAACTTATCATACTCGTAAATAATTCATCCATTTTATCGACTATTTTTTACACAGTGATAAATGTCTTTATTCATTAGTTTAAATTGTTCTTATCGCTTCACAAAACAAAAACTGGCATCTAATTTTTCCGTTTTCAATTTCTAATTATGCTTATTTATAAACCACATTGGGAAAGAAAAATAAAAAACATTACAAACTACAACCGAGACGAGAACACTCACCACCATTTTGCAAATGCATGCATGCAAATGCACCAATTTATTATTACATACCAATTTAGTTGTGTACTAGTTTCAAAATCTATCATCAACTTAAATATATAATTACCTTGCATTATATTTTAGACTATGGAGTGATTATCTTGAAATCTCGAAATCTTTAGTGTTTTCCAGGACATTTATTACAATCAAATTGGACATCTAACTGTCAAATAAAACAAAAGGTCCGAAATGTGCATTAAATGTAAGATGTTGACTTTATGGTCATCACAATTTGTATTTTTAAATATAATGTAATAACTATAATAATATTTATATAAATAAATATAATCAATTAATACGTACATCTCAACCTCCTATTCAACCTCCTCAAAAATGACGCAATTCATGATAAATAATAAATATTTCGGGCCTTATCACCAGAAAGGGTTTTTGCCTGGCATTTCTGGATGCCTCGAACATAACACGTTACTATCGGAAAGCCTTAAAGATGCCAGAAATAGTGAAAGACAAATAACGGTATGTTGGATAGACTTAGAGAACGCTTTCGGGTCGGTACAACATGAACTGATGATGTTCGCGCTAAGGTGGTATAACTTTCCTACGTTAGTAAGTGACATGATTGCATCATATTATTCAAAATTAAAATTTTCCATAATCACAAATGAAAATCATTCCAAACCATTAAATTACAACATAGGTTTATTTCAAGGTTGTTGTATTTCTCCAATATTATATTTAACATAGTGATCAATATTTTAATAGAAAAATTAATTAAAAACGAAAAGAAATGGGGTTATCGGTTTAAGTTTAACAATAAATACACAGAATCCATACTAGCATTCGCAGACGATCTCGCGATACTGACACGTAATCCAAAACAATGTCAGCTACTTTTAAATGTTGTGGAGGATTTCTGTGCTTGGACGGACGGATTGAGGACAAAACCCAATAAATGCTACAGTCTATGTCTGGGTAGGCGGAACACCAGATATACCTCTTACGATCCGGGTCTTATAATAGGCGGTAAGTGCGTTACTACTATTACCGACGCAGCTCCGTTCAAATTCTTTGGCAAAAAAATCGATTACCAAGGGCGTACTCCATCTTTAGATATAATAGTCGATAGCTTTTTGAATGATCTTAAAAAGGTAGACAATCAGCCAATAAGTAACATCAAAAAGGCTTGGATATACGATAATTATTTAACATCACGTTTAAATTGGCCTTTCCTCGTTTACGATATTAATAAGACCCTTTTGTTAAAGTTAGATGCAAGCGTCATAAGGACATTGAAGTCATGGCTCGGGTTAGCGCATCCAGCGGACTCTTCTACCTTATTTAGAGACCGACACAATTTTGAGTTAAAATTAAAGAAACCATCGGAACTCTATAAACACCTAAGAGTGACCAAGAGACATGTCATCTCAAAGTCGAATGATGATACTGTAACATCTCTCCCAAAAGATAAAATCGCCGCAGAGCTGGAGTCACGACTTCAATTCCATAAACAATTTATGATAGGTGCTCAAACAAATAAAGCAGGGCTAGGACCAAGTAGGAAAGAACCAGACATAGAAATAATAAAATCCTTTATTCGGCACGATGAAAATGATAATTACCGGTTGCACGCGATGAGCCTAGAATTGCAAAACGAATGGGTGACCATAGGAGATTTTTGTATTCCATTAGCTTTACGATGGCGCACCCTGCTTCATGATTGGTCCCCAGCATTATTAAAATTTTATCTTAATGCATTCCAAATGACTCTCCCAGATCAAAGTAACTTAGTAAGATGGGGCAAAGCCACCGAAAAATCTTGCAACATCTGCGGGGAGGCAGTAGGAACCGCGAAACACTTGCTAGTAGGGTGTAGGGTACTATTAAATAGAGGTAAATACTCGCGTCGCCACGATAAAGTATTAGAAATCATACGAGAAGCGGTTAGTCTTTCTGTAGCAAGAGCGCAGAGGGGTATAACAACCACCAAAAAATCAGTAGAGTTCGTAAAGGCAGGTTCGTCCAAAAAATCTAAATTAAAACCTTATTCCATCTTGGACGCGTCTCCTGATTGGACTCTCATGATGGACACGTATGAAAGGCAATACAAAATCCCCGGGGATGTTTGTGTTTCGTCATCTAGGCCGGACTTATTCCTGTATTCAAAACAACTAAGGCGCGTTATACTTGTGGAGCTTACTGTACCCTGGGAAACAAACATACCCAAAGATCATACATTTAAGCTTAACAAGTATTACGAACTGTGTAACGAACTGATCAGGAATAAATTTATAGTTAATTTGTACGCTGTAGAAGTAGGAGCGAGAGGTATAACAGCAAAATCTCTCTACAACTTATTTAAGGATCTCGGCCTTTCTAGAACGATCATCAGTTCATTTCTGGAACGTATTTCAAAGGCGGCTTTAGTAGGTTCTTACGATATTTGGTTAGGTAGGGAGAGGAGCGTAAACAGTGAAGGTGAGCGTGTATGCGCATAGTAAAGGGGCCCCTTAAACCTACATCTGGGTCGCAAGTCCCAGGCATTGTTTGCGCTCCTCTTCTTGCAACGCGATGGGCCCGGCACCCGCACGGTGAATCCATGGAATGCTAAGAAGCTTCGTCTCTCCACAAATTTTACATTTCTCGCATTAAACAAATCCATTAAAAATCGTTGAATAAAAGAAATAACTAACATTCAGAAATTAAGTAATCTAAATAAAATAAATGCGTGAACAAAATACTTCTACAGAATTTAAAACTTTCACCTTACATTTATCAACTCGTTCGTAACAAGTTGGACGGCAAAGTTTTGAAGAAACCCGGTGACTTTAGTGAAGTTTGAATCTTGATCAAACACTATTTCAATCAACGAACCCATAGCGAGTCTGAGTTTGAATAACAGTGTGTCAAATTAAAGAAATTAAATAAACTCTAAATCATATAAACGATTAATAGAAACTAATGAATATAACTTTTAACGTGAAGGTATCAATATATATATTATTGAAATCAATCGAATGTTGATTTGCTCTTACCCCCCTGTGACATCATTCTTTCCCCTTTACCGACACTCAATCGTCGATTCTTGCAACTTAATTTCCATTCTACAAGCAGAAAAGGATAATAATTTTAAAGAACAATCGTAAAAAATAAACTTCTCCCCTTTGTAGACATTTCGAAGAGAATCAAAAACTCAAAAGTAATGGATACCTATAATGTTGTATAATGTCTGCAAATATTTACGAGACCGATTTTCGGAAAAAAGTTCTTAAAAAACACATAAAATAACTGGCTTTACACAGGGTATCGTAATTATGGTATCCGTTCATTGTTTGTCATTTATATGTGAAGTACCTATACGTACAATAAAATTTTATGACCTACATGTGACGGTCACAGTTGTATTAAATAATTTTTTCTATTTTTTACTAGCTACTCGCTCTGGTAACATTTTTTATAGAAATTCTTAAATGCCTTAGTAAATAAGAAATTAAACTATTATTGGTGTCATCATTTATTTAACTCGTAATACCGTTGTCAGTCGTCGTCGTAAGTCGTATAAACCATAAAAGTTTCTACAATAACTTAGACTAGATGTGAAAATGAACTTTTTTGAAGGAACTTAACAATTTTAAATTTAACGCATTATAACTTAATTTAGAGAAATGAGTAAAAAAATTCTACCCACATAATAGTGTTTTAAGTTACCACATAATGTGTGTTGTATGTACAGGGAGAGAGCAAGGGGCGCGCGGGTGGCGAGGAATTGTGCGTCGTTTAATGCAATTTTAGTCACGATGGAGCGTTTCACGGGACAACATCGTGCTTTTTGCGTAAAACAATTTTACAAAAACAACGATTCCTACGTTACTGTACGACGCCTCTTTAGAGTTAAATACGGATTACAACGTGTAAGTGAGTGTCCAAGTGTTAATTTAATTAAAGCTTGGGTTAAAAAGTTTGAGCAAACAACAACAACAGATCGACAACGAATATTAAACAAACTGGGCGACCACATTCAAGAAGAAGCGAAGAGAACATTCGGGAGGTTGAAATTTCTGTAAGGGACGATCCAGAATCATCTACGCGTAAGCAGTCGGCGGCTCTTGCTATGCCAAGAACTAGTCTGCGGCGAATCTTGCATTTGGACCTTAAACTGCACCCATATAAGCTTCAAATTGTACAGGAGATGAAACCAAACGATTACATTCAACGCAAGTTATTTGCTGACACTATACTGGAGCGATTCTTTAGCCTTGAGAATGTATTGTTTACGGACGAGGCCCATTTTCACATTAATGGTCACGTAAATAAACATAATTGTCGATATTGGAGCACGGAAAACCCTCACTATAAACACCAAAAGCCTCTTCATTCACCAAAAACGACAGTGTGGGCTGCCATATCCGCAAAGGGCATAATCGGTCCATACTTCTTTGAAAATAATCAAGGAAATAACGTAACTGTGAACTCAGTGGAATACGTGAAAATGTTGCGAGAGTTTTTGACACCACAGTTGCATGAATTTGAAGGATACAATAGCCGGACTTGGATGCAACAAGATGGAGCAACATGCCATACATCAAACCTGACTTTGCCGGAGGTCAAAGAAATGTTTCCTAACAAATTGATTTCTCGCAGAGGTGATATCCCATGGCCTCCCAGAAGCCCGGACCTTACACCTTGCGATATTTTCTTGTGGGGATATCTGAAGAGTCGAGTATACCTTAATAAACCGATGACCATATCCCAATTAAAAGAAAACATCCACGAGGAGATAGCCGCGATTCCTCGCAGCATGTGTCAACGAGTTTTCCAAAGTTTACGTAGTCCATTGCAGGAGTGCCAACGACGAGACGGAGCACATCTCGACGATGTCATTTTTAAAAAATAAATTTTAATAAATGATAATTACGTTAAATAAATCATAAACAAAATAACATTTGTACTTTTATTTCTAGACATGTTTCAAAAGTGCAAAAATTTTTGGCCCACCCTGTAGAATATTAGAGTCAATGAAACTAAAGTTTGTATATTTTATATCTACTTACAATGTGTTAATTATTAAGTGATTTGTTCATATAAAAGAGACATACTTCAACGCTGCGGTTTGTCCTATTTCCATTGTGCAATAAATAAACAGTGCAGTGCGGTTACTTCGTGTACTTTATTCAAGCAAGGTGGAACCACCTTTGGCAATTTATCGGATCCAACCAGGTTGGTTTCTCGTTGCCTTTACGAGGTAAATTAAACACACCAAATTTATTAACTATGAAATTCTGACTGAATATATGTAAAGTTCATTTTAAATTTCTGTTTGTTATAATCAGATAAATTTTCTAGTTATATGAATAATGTTCCTATTAACATTAAAAATACAGACAATATACAGATTTGTAAAGATGAAATAAATTTCATATAAATTTAACCTATGTATAACTATATATATTTTTAAATTTAAAGATAATAAATAATTATTTACTTTTTGTTTCAGATGAGAGAGTTTGTGATAATAATTGAACATAGCAACAGCTTCCTTTCACTGTTAAATGAAGGATATGAATAAACATAGTGTTGACTTATATTTTATTTCTTCATGGTGCATTAATAAAGGCTTTCTTAAAGTACGTATAACAGTCAGTATTTGGTTCATAGTCGTTGATATTATATAAGCCTGTAAGATAATATGCAAATCGTTGTTTCGCTCAGATATATCAGCATTACACAAATACCTCACGTATGTGGTTTAATTGCTTCTCCATATGCTAACTTATAGCTAGCATACAAATTTAATCAGGATAATACCTTTGATTCAAATTGTAGAATATACTGAGTTGTTCAATAAAACTACATAGGAAATGCTGAATGTCCTAATAAAATAGGTTGTGAAAACAATAGTATTATATACATATCGATTTCGACTAATTTAAAGGGACTGTTACTACTTTGAATGTAATCTGGATTGAATTGTGATTGATTGAATTGTAAATAATTGTGGTATAAAAGTTAGTTGGTCGTGTATAATTTAACCGATATACTAAGACGACATGAATACGGGTTCTGCACTTTGGTTCATAGTTAGCAACTCCTTTTTTTAATATAAATAACTATATATTGCCATTCCAATGATCTTTTATTTGGTTTGAAGGATTTATAATCGAGTAAAGTTATTTTTCGCCTAAACATTTAGTGACTATTTTTAATTGGACGACTGTAAAGTGCACATATTGCATAATTAGTATGCAATATGCCAGTATTCTCCGCTGTCCAATATTTTTAACACAATACGTACCGCACCCATCGGTACTTCAGGAACAAATAAATTATCCAACTTTTGCCTCGACTCATAAAACCTTTTGTTCCAGTCAAAGAATAAATCAATATTTATGGCGAAAAGAAATACACCATGCCATTACACTTTTTTCTCAATGAAGAACGTAATCTCCTTTTTTTTATATATTAGAGCACTTTATGTTATTATGTTTTATTGTTAAATAAGCATCATAAATAACCATAAATTCTGACTCAAAGTTTGATCTTAATTAATAATTAATCCTCTACGTAAATGTATAATATTAAATGTATTCAAAATACACGTCAACGCGTTTAAAATTTTACTTAAATAATATAAATTGTATTTAGTAAACAAATTTTTATTATCAAATACAGTAATAAAAAATTTATGTCAATAATTTTCATTAGTTTTAACTACTTTTCTATAATTTTATATTTATAGTCTAAAAGTAAAAACACATTTAGGTTTTATATATTACCTTATCTTATATAATTCTATATTGTTTAAATAATTCGTATTGTATTTCCTATGTCAATAACGATGTCAATGTAGGATTATATAAATAATTATCGAAATAAAACAATTTAATGTTTTATTATTCATTAATTTGTAAATGACTCTTACCTGTAAAAATAATTCATATAATATACATAATAAAGTTACTGAATGAATACCTAAATTTAACATTTGAAGTAATTAAAGCGCTTTATAAAGAAAACTATATTACTAGACTACTCGTGACGCCCTCTTTATGGATTAATGAACATTTTATAATCTAATTCTCATTCAGGAGTCGTCAAACACAATCAGCTTTATAATTTATAGTATTTATTGGTTTTATTTAAATAAAAAATACTAAGATAGAAAAAAGTTTTCCAGCCATTATACCTACTGCTTCTTAAATAAATGAATACTTACGATATTGTACTTTACGATTCTCGTGATAAAAGATTTACGAGAAACATTTTGGATCTTTCGGAAGAATGGTTTTATAAAATGCGTAACAAGCGGTTACCACATTAACCTAAGGATGGTGTGGGTCAATTTATGAACTCCGTTATTTTCATTATATTTTGGACACAAAAGCAACCCTATTTCTGTCTTGTATATAAAAACGTATTATGATTTATATAGAATCGTTTTATTTGAGGACCAGAGTTAATTGATGAAGTAATTTGTTAATGGTTCTATTTAGGTTAAACCTTTTTTTCCGAATTAATTTAATATACTACCTTATACTGGTTGTTTTTTGGGTTTAAATTTTTTTGAAAAACCTTAATTTTTTTTTATTTTTTCCTTCTTAATTTATTCGTCAAAATAAATTTTATGTTAAGAAATATCTCAACAACAACAATCACAATAAAAATTAAAATCCGAAATATTTAGAGATTTTAGCATCAAGGAAAAATTTTCCAAATTGGCGAAAAAGTTATTGAATAACTTACTTTTGTAGTTACCTACTACCTACCTTCTCCAATAATCGCTCTATATATTTCTACATAAACAGTCTAGCACAATCATTAATTTTTTTCATATTTTTCACAATTACTTCACACCCGCTTTGTGAATTTAACTTTAATATATATAATAAACTGCTCAAAAGTTGAGCTTTCCAAATCTGGTCCGATTTGAAGCCTTGCATCCAGAAAGTTAACCTTAAAAAATAATATTCTTGATTATTTTAAGTGCCTTCTACTTAAATACAGTTTAAGAGACAACTAATTTGAGACAACATATACAAAACTGATTTCATATCGTTCAAAGACTATATAACGGTTTGTTCGATGTTTGTTCTTTTTGAATAATAATACACAGATGTAAAAATTAGAAGTAATCTTTGCGAAGGTCACTGTGACTGTAGATCCATACATAGATATTATTTATTACATGTATTTTATAATATGTGCAATATACTCATCTAAAACATTTTAAAATAGTAAGGCAAAATTAGTTATTATTACTTATGCGGTTCGAATGCGGAATTCACGTACTAACTATTTCTTTATCATCTTATTTACGTTTATTGAAATCAAATATTACTCACATTTAGTTCATAATTTTTATAGAAATATGAAATAAAACTAACCATAACAAGTCAATAATTCTCTATTCCATTAAATGAACAATACGAAAAAGCCTAAGCCTCTAATTTTTATTAATCAATGCACACTTCAGCGGAGCTTTTCATTTTATTGTATCCTGATTTGTCTTTCTCATTCTTTATTATATTTTGTATCAAATTCCTGTTTCGCTTTTCTCATAAAAATTTTCATTTTTAATAAATTCCATCATATGCGGATGCTTAGGCAATTGTCCTAAAATAGCCAGGTATATTAAAGCCTTCTGCTACAAAGACCCGTTCAAGATACAAACGGTTGGTTTACGTTCGTGCCTCTCGAAATTGAAACAGATACCTTGTTAGAAAACGATCCAATAACTGTAAACTGATGCTGAAAAAATGATTTATTTTTGATGTTTACTTTTCATTTGTTCGTTCATGTTCGTAGAGCATATGATACATGTATCGTTATCAAGACTTTGTTTATATTTCAATCACTTTGTCGTCACATTTGTAATAATAATATAATTTCCTAACATATATACTCCCTTACCTCACCTTAAAAATTTAATGACTACTTAAAATTTTGGCTCGCGTGTAAACTATATTCAAAAATTCGTCGTTAATGTCATAATTGTGCCATCAGTGTATATGTGTGTGTATGCTCTCAAAGCATTGTGAATGAGTTATGACATCGTAAATCTATCGCTTGTCGCCAGGTAACGGTGCATTTAATGTATCGGTTACAAACTACCCGTAGAGTGGTATAACATATCAAAACAAAAACTTCTCAACGAAGTAAATACCGAGTGACGAAAGCGAATCCACTGACACAAAACTCCTGATATGAATTTTGCGACGAAAAAAACCACGAACATTTTTATTCACAAACGTTAACAAACACAAAAAATGTGAATGTGCTCGAAACATTGCACAAATTGCATTTTTGTTTTTATTTTATTAGATTGATCAAGGCAATTTGGGTGCGGAGCAACAAACTAAATTTTAGTCTCATTTTTCAAACGGCCGTAGAGTTGGAGGCGGTGGGTATATTGCTAAGTGTAAATGCATTTTTTGGATGTATGGGCCAAGGGCTTTCTAAAAATACCACACTCATACCAGAAGGTCTCCTGTATAAAAAGTTCCATATTGCGCGTATATTTACCCGAGTTAGACTTTCAGCACTATGGGTGCTTTCGTCACTCGGAGCTAGCTGACGCCCGCTTTGATCTATAGACTAAATACGATTTAGTGTTTTTTAAGAATAGCAATTAAATTAAAATATAAAATTAATATTCCAATAAAAAAATATATCACATAATAAACCTCGATTTTTTATATATATATATACCATACATACCATATCATACTTTAACATTTTAACTAAATATGTTTGGTTTATAGACAAACAAACTAGAAATTTCACAGGCCAATGTCCGCTGCAATATATTCAAAACTTCACGGGGAAAAATAGTGAATGGATCATGAACAATATGCGGGCCATTTTATAAATACATCACACAACTATGCCTGGATATAAATTTTAAAATTCGAAACTGAAGGAAATGTCTTTCGTTCCAGATAATATTTCCCCATATAACTTTATTCGAGAATTTTCAAAATCAAAAATATCTGGAGATTTCCTTTCTTGTTTTCCATTATATACATAGAATTATTACGAAGTGAATTACAGACGAGAACCAATCTAATTTTATTAACGACCAAACAAAGATTTAAGTGTTTAATAATAAATAACATTAATTACAATAATTATCGATTTTGTTTATATAATATATAGCGAAATATCAAAACAATTAATTTTAGTCAGTAATCATTATTGCTTCAAAGAAAATATTTTATTTTCGTATTTGCCTCGTGTTTTTTAGTTACATTATCTTATTTATTTATGATGGTTTTTATACCTATATTCTCCACGTGCAGATGATGCCAATAGCAATAATATTTATCATTTAGGATTTTTGTAAGGATTTAGATAAAAAACTTGTGATTCGAATTTGAAATATGAATATTAAAATCATATAAAATTTCATAATAATATAAAATTACTAATAATAAGCAAATCATGTTGTAAATTATTTAAAGAAAATATAAATTTTGAATAAATAATTTGTCAAATCAAAGATCACATTTATAAAGGTCGGGTTTTAAAAGGTTTTACTTTAATAAAATAAATGGAAATATTTAATTCTTATTGTATTATAATTACTTAACTTTGAATCGTAATGTGGGAGCGTTTTGATCTCAACCGTCACCTTGCTAAATGCTGTATGTATGTGTGCGTGAGAGTATCTTCCTTTATTGTAATTATATTGTTAGGAGTTAAAGGGCACCTTTAAGATGGTAATGGGGATCTTTATAAGATAAGTTCGAACGTTAGTGAATGCTGTACACTTTGGGTGCGAAGTCATTTGCTTGCGGAAACGCTCCAGGTGTGAATAGTGATAGACAGTGTGATCTGTGAGTACATAATCTGCATATCTGTGTTTGATTTGTCCACGAATATCAGTTTTATTAATTAGTCATCATTAGTTTTATCAATCATCAATCTCAAACCAAATCACTAAATATTAAATATTTGAGTATGAGTTTGAGTGGTTTGAGAGTGTAAGTATAAGTATAAATAGTATATACTTAAATGTTGTATTTGCATAAATTTCCACCTGTCTCCTTAAAATATAATATTTAGCTATTATTATTATATTAAAAAATGCATAATATAATATTTCCTATTTAATTTTCTGATGTTCCATGGTTTGTACGTGTAATGTGATAAATGACCTTTGACATACAGTATTAGTGAATCTTCTTCATCCAGTATTTGTGAATAGGAAAAAAAGGTATAAAAATGTTAAGTTTATTAAATATACATACACTTCAAAGCACACAAACACAAAAATTTTTTAAAGATTTTTTAAGCTATTGATTATATTGAAATAAGATTCGGAATCAGATAGCAATGGATCTCTTTAGGTTTTTTCTAAATTGGCAATATCTTTGTATTATAGTGATATAGCAATATATATAATATATATATATATATATATATATATATATATAGATATATCATATATGTCACATATATATATATATATATATATATATATATATATATATATATATATATATAGGTGACATCTTATCTTCCCATGAATAAAATTCTAAGTCTATTTAAAATTAAACAACTATACAAATAAACGTGTAATAATGTTTAAATTATTTTCTTGGACAAATATTCAATAACATATTCATAAAAATCGTACTAAAACAGATTTGAAACTAAAACAAAAATTTTAATTGTTTAATAATATATAGAGATAAAAAATCTACATACTTCTTATATTACAAGTATTTTAAATTAACGTTTAGCAAGAAATATAACCATTTAACCATTTCATAAATGTATGCACTTTCCGAGTCACTGATCTGTGACACCTACCAGCGCAGCTCCACGCAGCTGTACCCATACTGATTGCGGAAATGTGTAGCCTTCGTACGAACGAAATACGAAAAATGAAAATAATACTCAATTATTCAGTGAATAAACAAAACACTTATAATACTTTAACTTATTTTAAAAATTTATACGCTATTGTTAACTTTTTGCTCTAAGTAAGGCTTAGCTGTGTATCATTTGTCTCTTTGTATCTATTTCAAACTATATTTGTTTATAAGATATTCATAACTAGATAATATGATAAATTTAAAATGTGTTGGTTCATTTAAATAATGTAGTTTAACTGTTTAAAACAAAAAGTTTCACTTATCGTATCGTTTGAAGTAAAAAAATATCAAAAGAAGAAGAAGAACATAAACAATGGAATGAAGTGAACGACTTTTCAAAGAATTGTGTGATGTTTTATAAAATACTACAAATCTGTCGCTTTGAAAATATCCGACGAGTGGTTTTTATATTCTTGGAATTTATGAAATGCAAGGACTTGTTCCTTGCATTTCATAAATTCCTAATTCATAAATTCCTAAATAAAATGATTGATGTTTTCACTGAATAAGTTGATGCGGAAATCAGTATAATCAGTTTAATATTTCAGATGATCTAATGTTACATATAATCCGAAGTTCACCTCATTCCTTCGATGTTCTATTTATATAGAGTGATAATAGAAATATAATTTATAACTTGTATGAAAAACGTAATATAGCTTCTCTTTTACGACCTCCGGAACTCCGTGTCAACAAGTATGTATAAGCGTATCCATTACTGCTCTAATCAAAACAATAACAATTCTTATATTCAGAAAAGCTTTAAATAGAAATAAAGTTATTCCTTGTTGATTATATTAACATTTAGGAATGAATATATTTATTTGATATAAGAAGAGCAAAACAATAATTATTTTTCCTATTAAAATAAAAGTGCAAACCGTGTTTTACAGTGTTATTTATTTCAAAAATCTATTCTGACATAATATAATCTGACATAGTATAATCATGATTTGGCGTTATTTATAAACAAAAATACTTTAATTTTAGTGCGTCTGAACAGATATTACAAAAGCTTAAAGCACATGTGAATATGAGTGTAAATTATTAGTGTATTATGTGACAACAGATAACCTGTGACAGGCATATTATACATATATAAAAACAAGGATATAAATAAAAAGCGTTATATTTTTATAATAAATAAATACGTCTTATAAATGTATGAAATACGAAATGAATTATAATAAAATAAAATAACATTTTTAATCAGATTTATTTTACTCACAATATAAATGATAACTAATTTAAATAATAAATAAATTTTATAAAATTCTATAAAACTTTTAAGCGATTCTCTTGTCATGCTTATTTTCATCAAATCAATTATATACAAAATTAACAAAGTAGTGAAGTATAGTTTTATTTGGGTATTCTTGTTTGTTTTCGAAACTTTTATTAAAATGCGCATTTAATCGTAGTTTTTTTTTGCAAAGCAAAACAGTTCTGTTAAAACACTCCGGGATTTGTTTTTATCGCACACTCTCTTCATGTGCCCAGCGCTATAAAGCGCAAGCTTAAAGCAAAAAATAGACCAGTGCGAAATAATATCCACTAGGTTACGGTTATTGATCCTCCAGCTTTAACAGCTTGGCATCATCTCAATGTAATATCATATTTTTTGTCTTACTAGTTAAGTACTTTTTGTTGTATTCGATTAGGCAATTAATTAAAATATAACCCTAAAGATTTTCTGAATTAACACGTGGTCTTGGCATTGACATTATTTTCTACAATACATTATTAAATATTGAAACATAAATGTAGGAACTCTTAATGAGTACGTAATATAATGAAAGCATTTTAAACTGCTGTCCTCCCGCACTACTGTGCTTCTATAAAACTATCGGTCAGGAATAATAAAAATATATCTAAATTAACCTGAATATGGAAAAATTATATCGGATTTATTTATTGTGCTTTAGGTATAAATTTATGATAAGAGCGGGGCCACTATATATATAGCCTTCTCATATATTTATCTATTCCAAGCGCATGTTAGTCATATCGCTTAACGCCGAAGAAACTTAAGTCCTAAAATATAAACTATGTAGAAGAAGTTGTGTAAAACTTTTCTTGTTGCTACTTTGCACTTATTTTAAGTAAAATACTACATACGAATTGATAAATCATTCGAATGCAACATTTTGAGTCTTAAATGCTCTCATTAAGATGTTTTGGGTATATTTTTGTTTTCTAAAATAATCGTTGTTGTAGTTGAAGGTAAGAAAAGTATTGTTAAAATTACAATTCTTACTTTATCCTTTATTAATATTTTAAAACAGTTTAGTCACGAAACTTACCATAATTAATAACTAAATTTATTTTTAGTTTTTTTTTTGTAAATTATCGTTTTATTTATTATTAAATTAAGAAAATTATGTTAGACCATTAAACCTTCAATTAAATCTCCAAAGTCAATATTCAATTGGCAGTGTAGAGAAATAGAACTTATTCATAACTAATTTTAAACACAGAAAAGATATGAAAGTATTATATATTTTTTAATTGTTATAAGAAATCGTTTATGTCAAGGAGCAGTTTAAGTTGTTTTTGAGCCAATTTTTGAAATATAATTTTTTAATATCCACTAAATAGTAATTATTTATAAATGTATATTATATGATATTAATTTAAAACTTTGTCTTTACTGTTTAACATGAGTTAGTTACATTTGAGTTTGTATCTGTTATTATTATTAGCCAAAACAATCTAGCAGATTTTTTTCACTATACAGTATTTATATAATCATTACAGAACAACTCAAATAAGCGTATTTATCGCAGGAAAGTTAATAAACAACAAACAGGCCAAGAAATTTCTGGAACGACCAAATTGTTAAACCTGACAAAGGATTGCAATGAAAAAGTCAAGTACCATTGAAAAGGCTCATTGATCTTCTCAATGCTATAGAAGACTCTTCAGTCTTACTCACTTGTAATAAAAGTAATTCAGACAGATATTTTTTTTCACAAAAAAAATCTGAACAGAAAATATTATATATGGATATTAAGAACTTTTTTCTTTACTTTGGCAATGGTCAAATTCAACATCAAAGTTTTTTATGTCATACATTGTAGTTAAGAAACGTTAAACTAATTGCATGATTCCAAAAGATGTGTCTACCACATGTAAAAGTAAAAGCAAAAAAATTTGGATACTCTTATAACTTGTTATTTTATAGAGTATTTATGAAGGTTGCTATTCACTACGTACTTAAATATAAAATTACCGTGACATAAGTTGCATTTTGTAAAAACACTACAATACTACATGTTTTATTAAATATTGTTTTATTTCTTGATCTTATTGCCTCTTACCTGAATCAAAGAATCCAGACAGTTTACGTAAATAATTCTAAATCGTCTGGTTCTCACGGTGTTCCACAAGGATCTATTCTGGGCCCCTTTTTGTTTTTACTTTATATTAATGACTTGCCCTTTTTTGTTAAGGGTCTGTGTGACATTGTACTCTTTGCTGATGACACCTCGCTTATTTTTAAAGTTGAGCGTGATAGGATTAATTATGACGAAGTAAACAGTACTTTGTCACGAGTCCTGCATTGGTTCGAAATTAATAATTTAGTGTTAAATGCTAAGAAAACTAAATGCGTAGAGTTTACACTTCCTAATGTAAAAAGTAAAAATTGTAACTTGCTCCTTAACAATGAAGTGTTAGAATTGATTGACTCAACAAAATTCTTAGGTTTAACATTAGATAGAAAGCTCCAGTGGAACCCCCATCTCTCAACACTCGCAGCCAAACTCAGCTCCGCCGTCTTTGCAATTAGAAAAGTTAGACAATTAACGGACATAAATAGGGCTCGACTTGTTTATTTTAGTTATTTTCACAGTTTTTTATCTTACGGTATTTTATTATGGGGCAGTGCTGTCGAAATTAATTCTATATTTATTTTACAAAAAAGAGCTGTGCGGGCTATTTATAACTTAAAAGCTAGAGATTCTCTGAGAGATGTTTTTATAGAAATAGGTATTCTTACAGTCGCTTCCTAATACATATTTAATAACATTTTATATATACGGCAAAATTTAAATAGTTATATAAAAAAACAGTGACAGACACGCGATAAATACGAGAAATAAAAACAAACTCGTAACTCCAAAGTTTCGGCTTCAAAAAGTTAATAAATCCTTCATGGGTCTGAGTATACGCATATATAATAAAGTTCCACAAGATATCTTAGACCTTCCATTTCTTAGTTTTAAATCTAAAATCAAAAGTTTATTGTTAAATAAAGTTTATTATAACGTTCAAGAGTTTTTAGTGGATCGCAATATGTGGAACTAAGTTGTTGAATCATTTGCAGGATTTATATTATATTATAATTAATATACATCACCTATTGTTATATTTCTTTTGAAAAGAGCAACTGTTGAGTTTCTGGCCGGCTCTTCTCAACAGAGCAGCATTCCGAGCCGGTGGTAGCTTGCTTACGGACGGACTACACTGACCTTTTTTTGTATTGTAATAATTGACGATTCAAAAGTGCGTGTAAATGCCTACTTGAATAAAGATATTTTGAATTTGAATTTGAATTTGAAAAAATATATGAAGTTAAAAAATAATCAAAACTATCAGTAATCCAACCAGAGATATCTGCATCCTAGTTGCTCCAATAACTGAGCCAGTCTGTCATTTGCATTTTATTGGTAATCTTTATTAGTAGGTATTTAAACAATAGTATATTGCAATTGCATTATAATTATTTTCTACAAATAACCTTAACAAACAACATGCTAACAATAAAAGCAATACTCCTTATTATGTAACTGAGAACGTTGTTGTTTAATGTTTACCATTTGTCAAAGTAAACCAAAAGCTCTGTATTCAGTTTCTCAAATGTTATCTGCATTTTGTCATTTTTGTCATAATAACAGTCTCGGTTGTCACTTTAATCAGGAAATTAAAGATTAAATGGAGTTTCAAGAAATTTGGGCCTGAATCATCAGCATTAATGCATTTGCCAAAAGTGCTTTGAAAGATAGAATGTAGGTATTAAGTAATTATAAGATTACTTGGAAGGCTCAATTTATATTTAATTAATGTTCATAAACAATTTAATTTTAATTTGTCGGTGAATAATAAGTAGTTCGATAAAATGAAACTGTCATTGAAATGTATATTAAACCAGTGAATATTATTATGGACCAGTGAATTTCAAATTGAATAATATATTTAATGTTAACATTTGTGAAGCCATTGTATTTTATAAATACGAAAATAATCATTAGAATGGCACTTTTTACAACTAAGTAATATAAAAAAAATATGTATTCGGGAAATCAGCAAGGAATAGAAATAAAATATAGCTCCCACAAAATGTCTACGACATCTTAAATTTAAAAGGTACAAGATATTTTATTGTTCCCTGGTTTATTAGAAAAAATTGACACTCGATATTAAAACAATCTCCAATATTAATTTGTATTAATTTATACATTTATTCTTTTCAATTAATTAATTAAGACATTTATTCTTTATTTTTTTGTGTATTTATAATTTTATCCACTTTTTATCAATGCCAGTGACCATGTGTACGTCGAATGGGAATAGGGATATTTTGCTATCATACTTATCGAAATAAGACTTTTGTAAAGACACTCTCCAACTTAAAATAAGGCTACGACGGTTCTAAACGCGCCCTGCTCTGAGAAGAACTACTCAACAGAGTCTGCCGGGGTTTTTTCTTTATAGTGATCACCGGTTTACAAACGTCTATATATTTAGTGAGCCATGTACGAACAACTAGTTCTTAATATCCTTACTTAAGTAGAGATTATTATCAAGTTTTTATAAGCCAACCATATTTTTTTCTAATTAATATTAACGCATATTGAGTTAGCGAATTTCTTTTCAGTAACAGAAGATATCTGAAATATTAATGTTTATAAATTAAGACTTTTACGTAATAATTTTAATATACAACGTCCGCCAAGACAAGGGTTACGGTAGGATGTTATTTATCATAGTATTCAGTCAAGATAACTCAGATAAAGCTTATTTGCAAGAAAAAGATAAAAATTTTACGTTTAACCAAGTCTGGTCCAAGTTTTATTACTTACTATTGACGAGAATCCAAAGTGATGATAATAAACATTCTCTTAAGTTTAATGTTAATATAGATAAACATATATTAAGCTTTTAAGCTTAGAATACTTAGAATACTTTCATTGTATATTTTGAAAAGTAAGTCGTCTTTTAATTTAAAATAATTGTAATCTACAATAAATAATTACTAATAGATGTTAGAGATGACATTTCATTTTAGTTCAAGTTCAGTTCTGAAAATACCTTACACATAAAACAAACACCGACAAAGGGCAAAATTGCTTTTTATTTCAAGAACTTTTTGATTAAATTTTAACAATTTAGAAATAATCATAGTAAAATGTTTTTTTTTTATTGATAAGCAAAATATTAATGATAATTGATGAGCTGTTAACGTTACCTTTTTACATGTAAATTATATTGTATAAGCCCCTCATAATTTTTGGAGGCGCGAAATGAAATTCAATTATTCAGATTCAAGACAGATACAACAGAACTGTACAGTCTTCATTTGATAAATTATTATTTAATTACAATAAAGGGTAATCTATTTATTTAATAATAAATACTTTTCGAATTGTAATCTACGTTAAATTATGTCAGTAATAAATTTTAATGTCATTTCTTTATAACTGATCATTTATGGAGAAATATAAAAAACAAATATTGAAAACACAAAATCAAAAATGAAATGTACGTAAAGACTAAATCTTATTAGTCTTAAATAAACTGAAAAATGCCAAAAAAAACTTCACAATAGAAAAACATTTTTTACGAATAAAAATAATCCAGCTCAGATTTTTAAACCAGAACTAGACCTTATGTTATATGTTTTTTAAAGCATAACACTATGAATTAGTAAATATTAATTAACAATAAATACTGAATATTTACAAGAATCTTAAATATTTAAATATCAATTGAACCTCAGCTGCACAATCAATTATTAGATTTCTAAACGAGACAAGAAGATGGGAACTGAAGATTTGTAAAAGATTTATTACATGACATTGATTGAAGGACGTGGACCCTGTCGCAGGGTACATCAGACATTATAAACTATAATATATATGTATAATGAAATAGCGTCACCTTAACGTTGATTTCTCTTTTTCTTTTGTTTATATTTCCTTATTTTATTTGACATATTGAGTAATTACTAAATGAATAATATAATCCATTGATAAACTCACTGCTTTATAAACGACATGAATATAATTGTAGGTTCTGGCTTAATACAAATATTAAACACATATGAATATTAACAATGTGGAAAATTAATATTTGAACAAATATAAATCTAAATAGGATTTATATTTGTTGTAAAAGGTTTTATTCATAAGTCACAATAAAACAACTAATTAACGTAAATATAGATTAGAAATACTATTAAGACTTACACATAGTAAAAAATAACGTAGGAAAAGAAGCTTGATATTTTTTACATTTTAAATCGACAACAAATCTATTCACGTACAATCAAAATCTAATTTATCCATGTACATATTTGTAAGTGACAAATATAACTATTTTTAATAATTTAGTTACTATTGCTGTTTTTTTGTCCATTTCTTTTACAAAATTTGACAATAAATTCCCCGCGGTTCTGTCTATGAATTACAGAAGAAGATTATATCTTTTCACGGCCATCAATTGGTGGAAGTCAAAGTGTTGGGAAATGGTTCAATAATAAATTATTAATTATATAGAATTATTTTATTTATTTATTTTTTTTTTTTAGCTTCACGCCATATCCCTTGCGGGGTAGAGAGAGACGGCGGAGCGCCCTGCATACCTCTTTCGCCTCGGCCACAGCCGTCAACCTCTTCATACTCCGGGTGGTCCTTATGCTTTTGCATATAGAAATATATAGAGAATTATAAATTATATGAATAAAAAATATATAATAGAAAACTACGGATAATTGTTTGTTTTTATCATATTCTTACGAATATTCAAGAATCCGGTCATCAACTTGGAGCGCTGTAAAACACAGATGAATTAATGAAATTAAACAAATTTGTAGTGAAAATAATTGGTTGAAAAATAATATCTAAGATTGCTCTGGTGTTATTTTATTTTATTTTTTATTTTATTAAAATGATCAGAAAAAGTTATAACACCCAACAAAATATTTGAAAATTTTCAGTGATATTTGTTTATAAGTTTCATTTTCCATTTTACGATAAAATTTATAAAAGTAATGTTGTAGACCATTTAACTTACTACAAATAATGTTGTTTATTTTTGAAACACAGTGTAAAAACTCTTTGTACCATTTATCCCAAGATGGCAGCCGGGGAACAATGGTGACGACTCCACAAACTTGAACTTAAGCATATACTAACCTTCCTCATACTACTACTCATAACAACAATAAAAATATGACTCTCAAAAAAGCATCCCTAAATGTAACTTTTCAATAGACTAAAAGCATTATCGATATATCTAGAATATTTGTTTAGGCACTTCCTAATACAGACTCTGATCGTGGTGTTATGTTATAAAATACCTTCCACGAGAATTTACTTATATCTTAAACAAACCACAAAACTCTTAATATTTATAACATTTATTTTATCAGATGGTCGTGTCAAACTGAGTGACCTATGTAACAAGTTTGTCATTCGTCAACAGATCCGTAAGATGAAATAAAATATAACAGCTTTCTGCATGTCGTTTCTGTCTATTTGGTATCACAAGAAATCGTTTAAATGTTAATAACTTTGAAGTTAAAAGCTTTATTTTTTTTATGTAAATATATAATATTTCATAATAAAAAAAGCGAGACCTCTTCGTTTTTCTAGAGATATATTAACGGTTTGAATAATCGCAGCCACAGACGTAGCATAGCCCATAGAACTTCTAAATATTTAGTGCTGTATGTATAAGTGAATATGTATGCGCACAGCATGCACTTGAAACAAAACATTATCTTTTTCGACTTTCATTGATTCCTTAGAGCAATAAATCTTCAAAGCAAAAAGTTAAGGGTATCTATAAATAATAATTAGAATAACACAAGAAATAAACATCAAACAAAAGTTGATATTGATGTTATAACATAAAGTTATAAAGTTGTTCCAGATTAAGTAATAATAACATATTATACCTCTTCTCTCTTCTCTTATGCAATGTCCAATATACTATAATAAATCTTATGCATATGTCCACTATACTCGTACTATTATAAATCTGCATACAAGTTTATCCCGTCCGAGATGGATACTTTATTTACCTGATGTCTCCGTCTTATGAAACATCGTTTATAAATTACTATTTGTTACATTTTCTACTTCAATCCAACTTTAGTTACTCTGCCGGCTTTAAGTTCATGTCATTTCAAATCCTTGTGGGTATTAGAATAATAACTGAAAATAGTCTTCTAAAAACGAGTATACATTAATCAAAGTAAGGAATTTATCAAGATACAACTTAGACCTTGTAAGTTATGAATACGGAGAAAAGTTATATTCAAGAATTAAACGCGGCTTGGGGTAGGAGTTGATTTGGAGATTTATTTCTCTCCCACTCTTTCCATACGTACATAATATCGCTCTCATTTTCTATCTATTATATTTCTATTACGAGTACTTGGCATAGTGTCATCGAGTGGGGTAAATAAACAAGTAAATAATTCATATTTAGTGCTTTATTCATTACAAACAAACTGACGGCTGCTATGGCAACAGACAATAATGTAATGAATTAGTTACTAAGTGGAGATCTGTTTACATTATTTACTAAGCCAATGAGTCTATTATAATCAACTGTCTGTTAAATTATTATTACTATGACTAAGATTAATGATGAATTGAATATGATAAATATAATTATATCTATGACTAAATAAATAAACTATCAATCAAAAATTCGCATATTTATGGAATATTATTTGATACACGGAATCATTCTATAACTCTGAACTAAGGTGTAGTGCTAAACTTAGTATATAAGTTAAATAAAATAACATAATTGTAAATTTCGTTACTTAAGATTTACAAAGTATTTTGTCTAAAATTGTGTGACTATTATTTTAAATATTTAATAAGGATGTATCAATTATACTTTATGTTCCTAAAATGAAACCTCTTATTGTTATAAAAGAAAGAGGTTTGCTATTTTAAGAACCATCTTAATATAATTTACTTTTGAAGTCAGCCATTGTTTGTTTTCATGGAAAATCAATATTTTGTTGTTTATAATATACCAATTGCTGTACGTAACGACTTCTTATTTAAAAATATTATTTGGTTTCTTATTTGGTGTAAGTAAAACAAAACTTTGCGGTAACTAGATGGTGTTAATTTAACGGAAAGTTACTAAATAGCTCTTATAGCCTATTATTTTCTTTACAGTGAATATATTTCGTCTTTATTTCCAGTTATTTTTCCAGAACGTTAACGCATTTACATGTGTTTTTTCCAAGTAATAATTATAATTGTTGAAATTGTTATACATCATTTATTTAATTATGATGTGTATTTAATAAAAATATGAATTTTACAATATATATGTACACGATTATTTAGAGATAACATATTTTTAATAAAACGTGTTGTAGAACATCTAAATTTCCTTAATATTTTAAAAGTGTAAACGACATTTGTAACCTTATTACGGTAAATTTATAAGGAACATAAATAAGACTTGTTTAATAACAAATAACAAATGCCGATATCGGTAACAACTTGCGGAAAGTTTGTAATTAACTACACTTTGTCTTTGAGCAGAGTACTTATTCTGTATCACAGTACACATATTCAAATTACTTATGTATGCTTGTTTGACTTTAGTTTATTATCACGGAATGCGAATTAAAGGTATAAACAGCTTATTTATTACCAAAGTTGTCTCTAAAGTTGTTGTACTGTATTATTTCATACAGAACTTGGAAATACAACTATTTACAATTTTAACTAAGTATCGTCAATATGTTTGGTTCAATAAATTATATCTGAAACTTGAAAACTACTTATGATGCGATTAGTATTAACTACACTTTACCGTAGTCAATCTAGCACAGTGTTTAAACTTAATTATGGATTGTTTCGGTATGAACATATAATGATTTTATTATCATTTCCCCAAACAAAGGGTAAGTTATCGACTGAACGACAAAATATTGTATACTGACAATGGCGACAATGAAGACATGGCGACCATAAAATCAAGTGTTATGGCAGTTTTATTTCATTTTCGTATAAGATTGTAGTTAGTTTTGTCACTAGAGACTTACGAGTATTTTGTAAACAAAAGAAAAATAAGTTTTGATACTTTGGTACTACAGCAGTGAAGTGGCGGCCGGGTCGTTATTCTCAAAACACTCACGTGTCTCTCAAATTAAAGAAATGGTTATAATATTTTATTTCTATTTCAATTTAAACTTAGAATATATTAGATATGGTATAATTGATTGTGAGACCGGGGAAAATGGTTCATTGTAATAATTATAGTGCCTTCCTGTACCATAACCTTAGACTTACTACAATATTATATGTGAAATGTGCTCTTATTGAAATAAGACTATTTTTTTTCCATATTTTTAGAAGTCAATAGTTATTAATGATTGCTTTGTTTTCATAAGTCAGGGTATATTAGAACATCCTTTAACACACATAACAATGATTAATAAAATGTTTAATAAAACACAGATATTCAATAAAATGATAACTAAAATGAAACTAAACGAGTTCTTCAAATATTATTATATCAATAATAATGTTGTTAATATAAATTATTTTATAAACATAATTAATTGATGCTTAGCTCTAATACATTGTATTGAAAATAATAAACAAGATCACAGCCTTCAAAAAATTAATGTGATTATAAAAATTTTTTCCCCGTGTGTCAAATGTGGTTTATCAATTACAATAAATTTTATATCTACTCGTATATATTAAAATTTGAAGTTGGTTTGTGTTCGCCCCAAAAATTTAAAAATGACTGCACCATTGGAGCTCAAAGTTAAACAGTATATACAGGCCGCTTTAGAGACGATTGTTATCAATCTTATGTTATTTTATCTCATCTACATTCATTTTTAAAACAGTAATCAACTCAATACATATTTTTCTCTTACACGAGGCGTTTACACAAAGAGTTCAAATTGGAAATTATTTGCAATGCAGAACAATAATTGTGAAATTCGAACGTTTTGAACCCGGTTCGGTTTTGTTTTGTCTTGTTTCTTTTTACGCAATACGGGCTGACGACAATTATTATATGCGAAGCATAGCAAGGTATATCTAGTACAGTATTATGCATTTGGCACAGTTTATATGTAGGAGTGCAGAAAGTTAATATTTTCAGAAAGAAATCAATACATTATATAAATACACACAAAACCACTCGTAAATCAATTTAATTGTTTACGTTAATAAGGACAATATTAAATATATAATTTGACGCAGATCAAATTGTCGCTAAACACTATACACTATAATACTGCTCCAGCTCCAAGTAGTTTTCTCTGTAAATTATTTGTAATATAAGTACAATTCTCATTAAATTTTCAAACGATATTCGGTATACATAAACTAGCATAAAAGTTCTGTAGAAAAGTAAGACAAATTGTTTCAAATAAACTTTGTCCACTAAATTTGAACTGAATGAATGACTGACGTTTAGACCGAATGGATTAAATAAGTCACCTTGTGTCAGTTCGGATAAGCCGTGTTCAACTTCACTATGAATGTATATTTTTAATCAAACACTTGGGTGTTGTTGGTTGAATTTATTCAATAACAATATTAATTTAAATTAAATAAAAAGCCTTAACCTTTATGATTTTCCAGTTTTATGATCATAATTATTTGTTGAATAATAATTTAATAAGTAGTTCATGAGGAAATATAAACAATATTTAGATCTAAGATAATATTATCAACACACAGCGATCTCACATCCGGCTTGTGACAGATATATAACAGACAGTCCCCTAATGACTTTACTCATAGTCCAGGATAAGTTATCAAGTGGGACCTGTCTACATTGTCTTGACATCCAATGAAATTGATATAATGAAGTGGGACACATCACCGTCTGTTCAATGTGATACTGCTAATGTATTACATTGATGATTGTTATGCACCTCCTGAGATAGTTTATCATAACACTAAGATTGAACTAATGATTACACTATTTTATTATAAATATTTGAAAGGACGATTTATTTTGCAT
Organism: Melinaea marsaeus rileyi; assembly: GCA_918358865.1. NCBI lineage: Eukaryota > Metazoa > Arthropoda > Insecta > Lepidoptera > Nymphalidae > Melinaea > Melinaea marsaeus. The sequence goes on along the minus strand of OU911091.1, from coordinate 2,550,957 downwards.
AAAAAAGATGTTTAAAAGAAACGATTAAACAAAATCTTTTATTAAATTCGATTTAACAATAGAAATATAAAGTTTGATAGTTCTTAATATTAATTTGATCGAACAATGTGATATATTAATTAATTTATTATCATAATTGTTTGCAAGTAACTTAAGATCTAATTAATGATAAGACTGAGGAAACAGAAGAGATTTTGCTATACTTATATTATTATTAGACTTTACGCAATTAAAAAAAAATATAACTCACAAATTAGAATTTTAAAATACTTTGATTTTAATTTTTACTTTGAACAAATTTTAAATATTTTTATTTAATAGGTTTATAAATTTTCGTTTTTATTAAAGTAATTTGGATTTTAAACGTCAATTTGAAATTCTTCGTGGCTTTTAACTTTTATATATTTGAATGTGAAGATGCTCAAACTTTTAAGTAAATTGTGTAAGGTATAAATTATATGTACTTTTGCGATTAGTAGTTAACACTAAAAATTAAGGTGAGTTGTTATAACACTGAATAAAATATAATCATAATGTAATTTTCTTATGTACATAAATACAAAGTTTAATGAATAAATATGTACATTGACATATGTATATACTATATGAGTAGCCTTTAAGGTTTAATATAATATCTCACATCCATTTTGGTAATAATCATATTCTATAAATAAGTATTAAAGCAATAATTAAATTCTAATATTGAAAATGTTGTTTTATTGTTATGACTTTATCAAGTAGATCAATTATATTTATTTATTTAAGAGTAACTTATTTCATTCAGATTCAAATTTCGTTTATTATTAAGTTGTCTTTAACTTTAAAATTAAGTCTTTGAATTTAAATTTCGCGGATCAAAAATATTTATCGTATACAGATATAAGTTATAAATAACAGTATTGAGTTCTGTACCTTGACGAATAATTATTAATATCGTTTTAATATTATTAAAAATAATAATACATCAATATACATTGAAGAATAAAACATTGCTAAATACCTTTTTATACTCCGGAGAAAAACATAAGACCTTTATCATTGTAGCATTAACGATCACAGAAAATACTTTTTAAATATATCATTCATAAAGTATATAATTTACAGTTGTTTAATAAATAAGTTTCAACAAATGCTGAAACTCGAAAACAACTTGCTGGAAGTTTGTAATTAACTACACTTTCTTGAGCAGAGCATAAATATCACACACAAATACATATAACTTAAGTATGGTATGATGTGAATACTATCTCGGAAAATGAATTTTAATTAATTTTTTGGTTAAACCAAAAAATAATAACAATTATGCTCTTTTTTTTTACCGAAATTCGTCCGTTTAGATATTTAGCTACCAAAATTGTAAAAACTTTTTAATATGTTTTTTTATATATATGTTTCAGAGTAAAGCTTTTGTTTTTGAAGTATTTGCCTATAATATATGTTACATTGCTCTGCTCTATTGCTCTGATAATATTTTTCTTTAACAGGTACAAAGCACAGCCCTTGTGGTGGAATTGACCTTAAACGGAACGCAGCTTAGAGTACTAGGACTACTCTCGGTTTTTGGAATCAATATTATATGGTGAATAGACCCAATGATGAAATCGGTTCAAAGTCCTGTCCTATCCATTGAATGCAATCTTTTTGTACATTGTTATGCTAAACATGAACAAGTAAGTAATATAATAAAAAATAATAATTGCTCTTAAAAATATTTTTTGTCTAAAATGCATCCGTAATTATAAATAAAAGAATTAATTACTTCGTAACCACGTCAAATAATGATTTTTCTCATCCTTAATTTAAATTTAATATGTGATTTTAGTTCCAATCACAAATCATTTGAACGAATACAATCAGTATATTCGGAAATTAACACTGAATGATTAAATTACGACTACAATGAAAGATTTAAAGATAATGTTTAATTTTAGTCGATGTTATTAATGACCCGTTTCCAGATATAAGTTTAAATAAATTCGGTAATTTAGTGATAGTCACATAATAGTTATATAAAAGTGGTCCAAACAACATAATATGGTTATTTAAAATTCCAGTATTTATTTCAAATAGTTATAACAATTCCTCCTTCTGTCTTTGGTATTCAGAATTAATTTAGGAAATTTCTCAACTAACTGGCAGCATTTCCTCTAAGTGATGGACAATGTTCATTGATGTCGATTAGAAGAACTATTGTTTATTATTTATTCTAAAATCTTTTCACAACAAAAAGAAGTCATATCCTGAGTCCTCGCAACTTTCTCAGAGTAACGAGTTAGCCCACGTTGTAATTATTCTCGGTATTTATGGTATTTATTGAGAATGTTTCGCTCGTTACAAATTAGATTGACATTACTCATGGCGTATTACCATGATGATTTTATAAGTTTCGGCAGCTTTACAAAGTAGGTTTTGGTCCACAAAGTCATCTTTCTTGGTTCAAAATTGAAGGACGTATTACTTTCACCGTCTAATCCTCAAGAGTAAAAATTTGACAGATATCTCTTATTGACGTTCTGAAAGAGAGCGATCAACATTATAAATGTCAAACCCCTTATATTAATCTGGGGTTACTGATCAATAAACCCGGAACGTTTTTGCTATGAATTCGCCATTCCCTCCTCCAATCTATTTCTAAACTCTCTGTGTGTGTGTGTCTCTGTGTACGCATTTTGACCACCAAAGTTACATTTTGGCGAGTAACTAAGTCTTAAAAAGAAAACCCATGGCTTGTCTTGGACTCGTCCTTTTAAAAACCTCGTAATTAGTTCTAGTTTTCTTTTTTATTTTTATTGATATAAATATGTTGGCAAGTTGTAATTTTCATAAATGTATAGAAAGTTTAATTTTATTAAAGAGATTTTAAATTAATGAATGAATGAATGGTTGATTTAATGAATGAATACGTAAGTAATCCATAAAACCATAAAGTCATGAGTTGCCATTTTTAATCCCGTTGAAACTTCCATTTATTTTTATTTATTTACCTTCACGCTATATCCCTTGCGGGATAGCCAGAGACGACGGAGCGCCAAATGCTACGGTCCCTGCATGCCTCTTTCGCCTCGGCCACAGACATCAACCTCTTCCTACATACCCTCCGGTGGGTCCTCATGCTTTTTACGTGAACTCCCTTCAGTATCATAGATACTGTATTTTCGAAGGTCACTTAAGGCCTCCCCTTGACTCTCTTACCGCTCACTTTTCCTATATAAATCTTTTTTACCATTCTGTCATCACTCATTCGTTCGACGTGGCCAAACCACCTGAGCACGTTCTTCTTCATTCTCACCGTGACATCTTTGCTAGTACTTACCAGTCTGTGGATCTCTTCATTGCGGATTCGATCAGCTAGACTGACTCCGCATATTCTGCAAAGAGATCGTATTCATTTTTCTTACATTCTTCTTCTGTGTTACCCATGTTTGGCTGCCGTATAATAGCGTAGGTAGCAAAAACGCATTGTGTACAGTCAAACGTGCAGCTATGCTGACATTTCGCCGTCTCAACAATGCAGCCATAGCACCGTTGACTCTGTTACCGGCAGCAATACGCCTTTCTACATCCATTTCGTATCTTCCGTCTCTGCTAAACATACTTCCTAAATATACCACTTCATTCACTTGTTCTATTATCTGGCCATTCACGTTGATCTTACATGCTGTTCTTATTTATTTCTTTCAAATATCAAAACCTTTGACTTATCTGCATTCAGGTTTAGACCATTATTTTCACACCCATCTTTCAGAGTGGTGACCAATGCCTGCAAATTGCATTCTGGTGATGCAATGAGCACTGCATCATCTGCATATAGCAAGCAATTGACTTTAAGGTCACCTACTTTCAGTCCTTTGTCACTATCTTTCACGCCTTGGAGACAATTATCCAAATACAAATTGAACAACCAAGCTGACATAGCGCAACCTTGCTTAACACCCGATTGGATGTCAAACCATGGATTGAATTGGATGACATGCAATTGGATGACATGCCAGCTCCTACTCGCACACAGGCTTAGTGATCTCGGTAAAGAGACTTAACAGCTTGTAGCAGGGGTCCGCTTACATTGTATCGGGGCAGTATCTCTCATAATTTCTTTCTCACAACCCTGTCAAACGCCTTTTCCAAATCCACAAAAGCACAGAAAACCTTTTGGTTTTAGGTTAAAAACTTTATATATTTTTATATATTTTACTTTATATATTTTTCCATTTATATATTTCAGCAAATAAAAGAGAGTAAAAAGAAAAAAGCATCGCAGCAGAGTGAATCGCAAAAAATGTAACACAAACTGTTTACCTGACATAATACGTTTGCGTGCGTGTATTTACTGCTCTTAGCACTGTGATAATTGCATCAATTTCTATACAATCTTGTTACCTAGGAATTATGTTCTAAATACACACCACAAACACCTGATAAATGTTTCATACATCCGGTGTTTGAGCTTAGTTTGCATATTATATTATTGTTGCTACTGACAATGTGCAGATATTTGTAAATTTAGCAAAGATTCGTCTTTCCATAACAAAGAGGTATGATAATGTATTTACTTAATAATTCGGATGTTAAATAATAAAAAGTCAGCCTCTCTATTTGTAGTTATTATATTAATCAAGAATACAGTAAAAATAACAAGTAACACTGTATAATTCTTTTTGTATATATTTAGTTACATATTTCTTACAATTGGTCCAGCGGCTGTAAGCTGCATCTGCGCGCCGGGTTTCACGGGAGATCTCTGCGACGCTCAGATTGAAGCACCCGGTAACTTTAAAATATAACGCTTTTTCATTTAGGAAAAAAATATTGTAAACTAAAAAGTAATTATACCAATTATTAATAAGATGTAGCGTAGTAAGTGAATGAAACTAGTAAGGATTACATTCCTGCCAGTGGCTTATATAAAATTATGTTAGTTCAATCCATAATTAGAAAAATCAAAATTTATTTGCTGTAAGTATAAAATAAATGTAATAATTTAGATTAATAACCCAAATAATTATTCCCATATATGTCCATCGTAACTGAATCAACACCTATGTCACTTTGAAAGTCATTCAGTATTACATTCTGCAATGCATTTCCGAATTCTAAATTGAGATTCAAATTTCAAATGCTACACAAATCACGTATAGACAGACGATACACGAGAGGGAACAGACTCGCAATGTCTCTGATAGTATTCGAATGGTAGTAGTATTTCATTGCCCCGTGTATTATTAAGTGTTCAAGAATCAACAGTAGATTCATTTATATTTAATACAAACACTTTTTTATTAAATGATTATTCCTTTTATCTGGTTCTATAGTTTGAATATATTATTTTATTTTGAGTCTGGCTTTAAAAATACCCGGTCATAACAAAAGTCATTTCCTTTAATCGTATCTTTGTCCGAGTGTACTTAAATTTATCTATATTGAAATAATACTTTTTTTTCACTAAAGTACTTATACCATCTTATCTACATGTAATACATAGTCATTTGTTTTGTACTTTATGAAAAAAGCTGGTTTTATTGATTATTATTGAATTTTTATTACATTGTTTAACAATATATTTGTAGAAAGTCACCTTTAGATGCATAAACTTTGATTCACACTTCTGCTATTCATTTTTATCTGCTATGTATACAAAATTTACGAGCCGAAGCTCCATTAACTCATGCACCTAGCAACATTCTGAAAAGCCACGTTGCTCCATCTTCAGTTTAATGAGTCCGTAAGATAGCATTAACAATATTTCTGGCCATTGTCATCCCTCTTGTCTTTAGGAGTCATTAACATCAAGGGAAAACCGTTCGGCAAAACTGAAAATGTACCCAAATAGTATTTTATATAACTTTAAAAGAAGAATCGCTTTTTATTACAAGGGCATATTATTAATACTTTAGCACCGTCCTAACTTATGCATTATTATCTAATATCTGTACTCTATTTAAAGTTTTGTTAAATAATTTATGTGTTTATGCATTATTTAATTTAATAATGTCTTAATGAAAGTTTTAAATATATATTTTTAGAATGCGGGGTAGAAGAATGTGCTGAAGGATGCGAGGCAGGGGCTTGTGATTGTAATCTCAAGACACCGACGTTTGTAAGTATCGTTATAAATTTAATTATCTCTTTATATAAATAAATTATTAAACAGTTAAGAAAACGAAAAGTTATAAACTTTTATAAAATTGAATCTAAATTGTTGACAGTTTAATTAAAGTAAAATAATTTAATTTTCAGATTACAAATTATTAAAAGCTTCAAATAAAACTTTACACGATGAAATTGAGTTCTTAAACATAAGGTAGGATAATTACATATTAATATAAAGTATATTAATTAGTTAATGATTTTAACAAGTTACCCGATAACCAAATTACTATTAACACAAAACATAATGATAAGTGGATATATATTTAAATGAGTTTTTAAGGAATGTGAAATAAAATAAAGTTTGTTATATTTATATTTATTTATTTATCTTCACGCCATATCCCTTGCGGGGTAGCCAGATTAAAAAAAGATTGTGATGATTTAAAAACTTTACTCACGTATATATTTTAATAAATAGTGAATTTTATTACAAAGATATTATGTAAATTATACTAAAAGTATTTAAATACAATTTTATTATTTTTTAACATTCTTTGTAACCTAAACTCACAAAAGCTGTTTTTAAGAAATTTGATTTAATTTTATGTATATCAGAGAATTTTAGTTAAATCTACAATGTTACCAACCACGAGTTAACCAACCGAGAAAATTGGCTCACAAAATAATTTTAATTTAAAAGAAATAATAAGAAATAATATAAAAGAAATAATTGTATTTTATTTCTGAGAGTTTAACATTAATATTATATTTTTCCAAATTGATAACCATTTAATAAAATATAAAAATAGTGAGTGTTATAAGATTATGTCAATTACATTTTACCTTGAATCAAGTACAACATACATTTCCAAACATTTGATTCTGTTCTCTTATTAGTCTAGTTGACAATATATATATTAATTTGAGTAAAAAAAACTTTACATTTGAGTGGTAAACCATAAACTGTAGAAAAAAAAAATAGTTTAGATGTCCTCATGTCTCCGTAAATACGTTTTTTTAGTATAAATAACAATGAAGATTTATTTTCATTCAATTTCCTTTCATTAACCTTGTGTAATTTTAAAGATGAAACATTACACAAGATTAAACGAGTTGAATTATATAACAAAAAGTTTTTCTAGCACGTGTTCTGAGCAAGGCACATATGAGAACTGCGTTTATAGTTTCATTCTATTCAGAAAATTAGGCAAAAGTGATTAATACAATTTCATATTTGAAACCACATACTTGTTTTTTTAAATATGTAAATAGAGTTCCTATTTAACATCAACCTTAAACCTAATACAATTATCTTTTGCGAGCCACTAGAGTAACAACAAACATACATACATTTTTCTTTGGCCAAATTGTACTTTTTGGTTTTCAAATTATCCATTCATTATTTTCTGGATATTTATTAAGCTTGATACGTATTACCTAGTTTAGACTCTTAAACTTCATCAAGTGACGAACTTATGTACTCTTTGTTCGTTCCGTCCAACGTATTATTTTTTCTTCAAGCATCTTTAAATTTTATTTCTTTAATCTATCTGTCAAATGAATTTTCCTTTCAAACTAGATAAAACATAATATTAAATATAAATGAAGTCCTTTATACCATAAATATAAGTATGGTAATTGTAAACACGTGTAAAGATATCTACGCATTGAATTTTGAAAAAGCATATTTCTTTAAAAAAGACGCAACTGAATATTCATGGAAAGTGCTTCAGCAAATGAAACACCGTTTACAACAAATTAAGTTTGTAACAATTATGTTTGAATTCCTCGGATGCTGAAGACCAAACCCATCCGCAATTATCGCACTAGAAACGATTACATCATAATTTCCTTTAAAAGAACGATGAATATCCGCGCTATCATTCTGATACAGCCATCGTACAACGCTATTAATCGGAAAACTCGCCCACTGAATTATGAACTTAGATAATATTATTTAGAGTCTACTTTTATGTAATATAGATATAGATTTGTTGCTCCCTGGAACTAGAAGGACAGATAGCAACATTGCGGTGATTTCAAAAAAATCTAGCAAAGTGTATACCAGCCGGGCGTGTTAGAACTTTTAATAGAAACGCAATGCTGGGTCGAGTGAGGGCTATTGATGGTTAGACGTATGTACAGGATTGAGGCAGATGTCTTATAACATCTAGGGTAAGGTGTCTTGGAGTCAGTATAAATGGGACACAAGCTTGAGGAGTGTAAACTAGCTCCCGTCGTGAGTTAAGTAGTAATATATTTAAAACATTACATTTATATATTTTTTTTCGCAACTTGGATCTGTGCGAGCAAGTGAATGAGGTTCTGATAATGTTTACATTACTGGAGATTTGGACAAAAAAGATAAAAAGATATCATTTGTGAATGATAAATAAATATTTCTTTTTATGCTTCGCATTCTGGAGTAGGTATGAGAAAATTTTGTGTCCTCTGAGCAATGAGAAAATTGTGGGAAGCACCGAAGAATATTTAGAAAATACCCTAATGAAACAACAGTAAGTTTTATTTTCCTATTACATAATATCAGAACCTTAGGAATGGTATGGTGAAAGTAGCGACAGAGGTATGTGGTAAAAGGAAGAGTTTTAGTAAAAAGCGCGATGAATGGTGGGATGATGAAGTGAAAGACGATGTGGAGTTAAAGAAGAAAGCATGGCTGGATTAGAAAAGCCTCGGGTAAGGATAAAAGTATGAGAGAGATAAGAAAAAGAGAGTACAAGCTACAAAAGCACAAAACGAAAGCACTTATAAAGAGGAAGCGTGAAAATTCTGAGAGAGAAAGGGATGAAAGGTTGACAAACAACTTCCGGGAAAACACGAAGCTTTTCTGGCGAGAAATTAGTGATTCCCGGGGTTGTTCGGAAACCTGTAGAATAAAAGGGGTGCTTTCAAAGAACGGTGCAATTTTAACAGAGCAAGCAAGCGTTTTGCAGCGGTGGGCGGAATTCTACAAGGAGACGTATGAATGTGAGGAGACCTCGGCCTCGAGTACCAGCAAACTGTTGAGTCCCGATGTAGCCGATGGTGAAATCAGTTTGGAAGAAGTGGAGAGCGCGATTCGAAGCCTGAAATGTGGTAAGGCTGCGGGAGCAGATGAAGTTACTGCCGAGATGATCAAATATGGTGGGCCACGCGTCTTGGACTTGTTCTGGTTTTTGTACAATTTGAGGTGGAAATCAGGGGAGGTCCCAGACGATTGGCGAGGTGCCGTCATCGTACCTTTGTATAAAGGCAAAGGTTCACAGATAGGCTGTGCAAGCTATAGGACTATCAGTTTGATTAGCTTGGGCGGTAACGTTTATGCTAAGATATTAGCGAGAAGAATGCAAGAGAGATCTGAAAGGCTGTTGTGGGAGGTCGAAGGAGGTTTTAGACCTGGAAGAGGGTGTATAGATCAGATCTTTTCCCTCCGCATGATCACAGAAAAGTTTTTGGCCCTAAACCAAAAGGTTTTCTGTGCTTTTGTGGATTTGGAAAAGGCGTTTGACAGGGTTGTAAGAAATAAATTATGGGAGATACTGCCCCGATACAATGTGAGCGGACCCTTGCTACAGGCTGTAAAGTCTCTTTACAGAGATCACTCAGCCTGTGTGCGAGTAGGAGCTGACATTTCGCCCTGGTTTGACATCCAATCGGGTTTTAAGCCAGGTTGCTCTATGTCAGCTTGGTTGTTCAACTTGTATTTGGATAGTTGTCTCCAAGGAGTGAAAGACAGTGACATGGGAGTGAAAGTAGGTGACCTAAAGGTCAATTGCTTGCTATATGCAGATGATGCAGTGCTCATTGCATCATCAGAATGCGATTTGCAGGCATTGGTCACCACTCTGAAAGATGGGTGTGAAAATAGTGGTCTAAACCTGAATGTAGATAAGACGAAGGTTCTGATATTTGAAAGAAATGAAGAAAGAACAGAATGTAAGATCAACGTGAATGGCAAGATATTAGAACAAGTGAATGAAGCGGTATATTTAGGAAGCATGTTTAGCAGAGACGGAAGATATGAAATGGATGTGGAAAGGCGTATTGCTGCCGGTAACACAGTCAACGGTGCTTTGCACGTTTGGCTGTACACAATGCAGTTTTGCTACCGACTTTGTTATACGGCAGCCAAACGTGGGTAACATAGAAGAAGAATGTAAGAAAGATGAATGCTGTGGAGATGCGATCTCTTCGTTGAATATGCGGAGTCAGTTTAGCTGACCGAATCCGCAATGAGGAGATCCACAGAATGGCAGGTACCAGCGAAGATGTCACGGTGAGAATGAAGAAGAACGTGCTCAGGTGGTTTGGGCACGTCAAACGAATGAGTGATGAAAGAATGGTAAAAAAGATTTATAAAGGAAAAGTGAGCGGTAAGAGAGATAGGGGGAGACCTCGAGTGACCTTCGAAAACTCAGTAGCTATGATAGTAGAGGAAGGTCACGTAAAAAGCATGAGGACCCCCCGGCGGGCATGTATGAAGAGGTTGATGTTTGTGGTCGAGGTGAAAGAGATATGCAGGGACCGTAGCGTTTGGCGCTCCGTCGTCTCTGGCTACCCTGCAAGGGATATGGCGTGAAGGTAAATAAATAAATAAATAAATTATATTTTCCTATACGACAAGGAAAATGTTTTACGTTAGAATTATGTTATATTTCGGGAAGGTGCATCTCATCTTAGACCATAGTGTTAGGAACTTACAAGTTGTAACGTTTTCAGTAAACCAATGATACAAAAACTTTTTAAACTTGTTTTTTTCTATATTTTCATAAAGAGCATAAAATTTCAGTAATGTTTGTATCTATATAAACTATGTTACATAACCTAACTAACTGTCCTAAATAACTAGTGGGGAAATTGGCAATTTGTTAATCTGCACTACATATTTGGTGTGACAGCGAGCTAATGGAACGATATTGCATTTTAGCTTTGCTTTCAAGAGGAAAGTTTTAAGATGGGGTCAAATCCAATTCATGCGCTCCTTTTAAATTTTTCAACATTTACCATTGTGCTGCCTTCTATCATATTTCGCCTGCAGCGTTTGCACCATTTGCGTTTTAAATATTTGATATAGTATACGATTATTGTAGGGTACATGTGTGTGTTAGTAAGAAATAAATCATTTATTTGCTAATAAAAATTAAGTAATTAATTAAGAAAAGGAAATTAATAAAAATTTTATTATTTTATACCATTGTACGTTTAAAATAATTATTTTGACTCTATTATCGTCACACTTTAAAATATAATCACTTCAATGTTTAAATACTGCCAAAATACTAAAAAAAAACTATACTCATTATTATAGTGAAGTGGAAGGGGTCTATAGATAGTCGTACAAATAGTTTAAAGCATTGTATTTGTCTTCTTCATTGGCCCTCTGTTTCAGTTACTTCGAAAGGCTTTAAGCACCAACTAGGAGGGCTCATAGTGCAATTTTTAAACATAGCTCTGTGTAAATTGTGATTATGTTATTTGAAAATGTATTCTTTAACATTATACTTTCAAATACAAAAAGATAATTTTAATTAACTAAACAATAAATATTACGTAACCCTACAAGAAGCTGAACGCGTTTAAGATTTTAAAAAGTATATGAAGCAAAAATGATTATCTGAAGACACTTAATATTTATCATATACACAAATATTTTTATATTGTGTATAAATACCATAAAATGTTTAGCCATGTCAGGTTTATTTTAATAAATATAATTTGCTTTATTCATCGAGGCGGCCAGCATCTGATGGCTCAATTGGCAGAGCGGGGGACAGTTTCAGGAAGGTCGCAGCTTTGAATTTACCACTCACTGACTTATCACGAAATATCTGAAACTATGTGTCCGATTAACTTAAAATTTTACATAGTTACTTCTTTTGTGACGTAGACATCCACTAAGAACTGATTTTACGGAATTGCTATCCCAACGAGTTTCAACATATTTCAAGTCAGTCAGTCAGTCAGATGAATGTGTACATAGATGGAAGTAAGAGTTACTATAGCAAAAGGTTATAATAGCATCGGTTTCCATAATAATGTTTACCATAGCCACAGTTACCATGATAATGATTAACTTGACAACGGATACTATGACATCGGTTCCCATAGCAACGGTTACGGTTGGGGGGGAGGAAAAAATAATAAGTAAAAAATCAAGGACGTAAAAGTATAATTGATTACTAAATTAAATTTGATATATTTGAAAGATAATAAATCTTTAAAAAAAAACTTCATATTTTTTTCCTTCTGTTATATGCTGGCAACTTTTTCGTGTTGTAGGCCTACTAGGGATCCCGCCACAATACATAACGGCAACGCATCCCAATACACAGTATCTAATAGATGATGTGAAAAACTTTGTATTCACTGACTGGCATTATATTAATCTATTTATTTTTTTTTATATTACATTAAATATAAAATAGAAATTAAATTTTTTCAATACAAGAAGTCTAAGTTCACATCCAAATTAATAGTGTTCCCAGCAAAGCGAGCGGGAATTAGCTAGTTTTATTATATTACCATAAATTAAATATAACAATAGTAGTGATTAATTACGTACATCAACATATTGCAACATCATCACACTTAGTATGTTTCGAATTAAAACGATAACTCACAGGTTAAAATGATGGTAACCTCGCATGAGATGTTATTATTGAGACATGGTTCAGTGAACAATGCTTGTATCTATAACAGATGCAAATTTTTACCACGATCATTTTATACTTCAATAACAAGCAGCGTAAGATTAATCTTGCTTAAGCGTCATTTATAATGTTATGAGTAATTAGTACTATCTCCCAGACGTGTATAAATTAGATTCGTTATATAATAAATATATTAAGAAAATGGATTACTTTATTACTGATATTATTATTTAGGAACGTTTACACATCTTAATACCTATTTAATTTTCAATAATTGTCAAAAGTAATGGGAATACTAAATATAACATGGATTGTGGATTGATATTATTAATATAATCTAATGAAGTAAAATAGTTTACAACAGACTAATTCGAGAATATTATTCCTTAAAAATATATACAATACCTATTTAGAGAATATTATTAGAACATGATTGTGTTTCAGGTTGTATATCACCAAGTAAAATTATTCCGGGTTGTGGTAAAGTTCGTAATAATGTTGGTGCTTTTTTGCACCACTTTCCACCAAAAAAAAATAAAATTTAGGAGTACAGTAAACTCTTAAAAAACTATAGCAGCTGGAGGAGAGTTAGTATGTAATATATTAATAGTGTTTCCCCTTTTCAAATATATTTTGGACATAATCGTAATGAAGTCTATGGCATCGGTATGTGTAGTACATATATTAGTCGACATCACACAAGTTATGTCATCCTTTGAGAACACAAGAGCTACTGGCAGTTTTATATCAAAGAGCTGTTAGCTCAATGCATAAACAAAAGCAATACTTATCACGGAAAGAAGTAATTAAACCAAACCACAATAGAAGTAAGCTTGAAACACTATGGGGTTCTTAAATAGTTTATAAATTTTAATTGCCTCATGGAAGTGTAGGTATTGAATTGATTTCTATTAATACTATCTTACTTAGTTTGAAAATTCTTGTTTATAACTTTGATTAACAGATATAATCCATACGTGGTATATACACGTGTCGAAAGATTTAGGTAAAATAAAAGTCTTAAAGATTATTACCTGTCTTCTTTCATTAACCTAAATATATAATTATTAAACTACATAATTTAAAATTTATTGATTTATGTTTTTTTTATAATCTGTTTGTTCGATAGTTGGTACGACATGGGTACCTTCAAAAAAGTCGTTTACTCTTACCTCCAAGGCCGATAGCGCACATGTGAATCCTCGAATGTTGCAAAAGTTCATGAGCGGCGGTGATCACGTATTATCTGTGACCCGCCAGTTCGTTTACCCTCCTCTTACATAAAAAAAAAGTAATGTAACAATAGAGTTGTTATTGTAGTTATTAATGTTTGGGTGTGCGACTAAGTGTTATATCTTACGTCTTTGACGTTTAGGGACCAGTTTAGTAACTAATCAATTAATTACAGTAAATAGATTAGACAAATGACATACTCGTGTGACGTACCGATTCGATCGACTAATTAAATACATTTACAAACACTCTCTCAGAGCTTTGTTCAAATTGAAACAAGGTAGATGTTCATACACTAAATGTGATGTCATTTTTGTTATTTTATGTTTAATATTCTAAAAAAATAGATATTGATCGTATAGTTTCGTATAAAAAAATAACGTCATTGTTGGTAATAACCTTAAACAGTATTTTTAAAACATTAAAAATAATGGGATGAGAAAGAGGTGACATGGACACATGACCGGTTTCACGTAAGCTTTTGAAGTGAACATTCGCCTACAGCTAAGTAATATACAGCTTATATATAAAGAAAACAGATTATATTTAAAGTATGTCCATCACAACATATAATGTAATAATAAATATTTATTTTTCAATATTTATAATTGTTTTTAATATAACGTTCTACAAAAAGTTTTTTTTTAATATTCCTGTCTTCTATTTTGTTTAAGCATAAATAAAACATAACCTAGATCTTTTAATGAGGTAAGGTTGTAGATGTTGAATAAAATAATTTGTAAAGGATTCTAACTTTAAATAACAAAGGTCTTCATTATAAATACAACCACACTAAGCCATAATAGTCACTGGAGCCTTAACTTGAGAAAGACATGAAAAAAATGGGAAAATTATATCGTAATTCTTGATAATAAAAAAAAATATATATTCGTGTTCGGTTTAAGGAAGTTTGAATTACAGTTCTAGATATTTGTTTTTGTGTGAGCGGAGTTATGCAAATGAGAAGTAGCTTCAGAATTTTAAAGAGAAAAAAAAACGCACTTTCGGGTTCAGATTGGAGAACATAAATGCATCGTTTTTAATAAATTGACTGTTCAAATGGAACATAATACTAATACAATATCGACAATATCTAGGATACATATTATCTTGCAAAAAATTTAGGTAGTACATACAGTACAAATAGTTGGTAAATTATAACATCACAACTGCAATAGAATAAATATTGAAGCAAAGCATTGGAGAGATTAATTTGAATTTAAACTTAATGCTTCAAACACGAAACAGATTCGGTAGTTTAGATATTATTCTTATTAACGAGGAACTGATAAACCTCTTTGTGTAGGTCGATAACATTTGACAAAGGCACGTGTTGTTGACAATCCATACAAAAAAACAAGTAACGAATATTTTTTTATTCTATCGTTGTAAAGCACATCTATACCAAGGTCGTTTTGTTCTTAGAAGCTTTGTCTATGTACACGTTGTAAGGTGACGTGCTATTGGGTGCCGATAGAAGTACTTTATACCATAACATATTAAACTGCTTTAAATTATTATATATCTATTAAAGTAATTTAGTTTAATGTATTTTAATTAAAAAAAAAAAACCAGTTAGGAAGTAGTGTAGCGTAAAGTGACTTTTAAAACAAAAAGTATCCTTTGGATTTTAGAGGAAATTGATCTTGTAATATCCTATTATCTGTGTACATGGAGGATTTGTTGACTGCATAAATGTGTGTTTAAAATGAAGTGTTGGGAAATTGTTATGATGAAGACGGAAGACTCCACTGAGATCACGCATTGTAGAAGAGTGTGGAAGAAATTAACATATGAAGGCGACCCTAAATATTTATTCATAACATCCCCATATCCTTTAATTGAACGGCACGAACCTCGAACCGACGTCCCTCTGACTCCACGCCACTTGATTACGTAACTTTTTTCTAATGTATATATAATATATTTATATTTTATTGAAACTCTTTGTGAATAGTTTCAGATATCTGACCTTATTTCAGTTACGGATTAAATACGGAGCTCGTCTCAGAGCAACTCACAGTCAACTAAAGTATAATAATGATTTATTGCTGAAGGCTTGCTATGAAAGTTCATACAAAACTTTTAAATCTCAATTTAAGATAGGTTTAAGCTCTGGATAATTTTATGAAAAGAATTTTGTTTTATCTTAAACGTTGGTATACAATTTATTAGATATCATACAAATAACAGTTTTGTTTTAATAAAAAAAAAAAACAAACAAACAAAAAAAATGACAAAAAAAGTAATAATATTATTATGCACTGGTTCGAATTCCTCATTTTTTCCTTTTTCGTTTGGCTGTATGTTTGTATCAGAACAAAAACTACTCAACGAAGTAAATACCGAGTGACGAAAGCGAATCCACTGACACAAAACTCCTGATATGAATTTTGCGACGAAAGAAACCACGAACATTTTTATTCACAAACGTAAACAAACACTTAAATACGTAATAATATTTTTTTTTTCGATGTCAATTGAATTTTAACCGTGTTGTGAGTACGATTCTGGCTTTAAAAGTCATTTTTTGGCCATTTTTGGTAATTTTTCATGATTTTTTGAACTTCTTACGGCCATATCTTGAAATAACGAGTTTTCCCAGATATGTGCTATATACTAAATTTTAGCTCTAATTTGGGGCTACAAATGAGGAAATTTTAGAAAAAATCGTTGGCGCCGTTTTCGAGAAAATGGCCGATATGTCCCCGGCCAATCAGCCATTTTTGGTTTTAGACCAAAAATGCCATGCCAACGAATGTTTTTGCCATCAAAATGGATATCATTCAAAAGATGAGCTTAAGACCTTTCATATGATGTCTAATTTGTCAATGTGCGTCAACTGGTTTGGCCACAGTGCCTCTACAAAAAATGGCCTTTTTTGGCCTTTCGAGGGCCGGCCACGGCCAACATGACGGCCAAATCGAAATGTCGTAGAACAAAAAAGTCTTAGTTTTTGATGTACTTCAATACCTGAAAGTTTGAACAATCGGTTGAAACTACGAACATACACACAAACAGACAAAGTACTTTCAAGAAATTTTCGATGGAGGCACCAGTCAAAATTTTCAAAATGTCATATCTTATCAACCGGTGGTCGGATTTTAGCGTTTTTGGGCTTGTTGGAAAGGTCTCGACGAGAAAATACCCTTTTCAAGGTAATAATGATTTTATGGTTTTTATGGTGCGGAGCCAAAAACTAAATTTTAGTCTCATTTTTCAAACGACCGTAGAGGTGAAGGCAGTGGGTATATTACTATCTGTAATATGCATTTTCTGGGTCTATGGGCCAAGGGCTTTCTAAAAATACCACACTCATACCAGAAGGTCTCCTGTATAAAAAGTTCGATATTGCGCGTATATATACCCGAGTTAGACTTTCAGCACTATGGGTGCTTTCGTCACTCGGAGCTAGCTGACGCCTGCTTTGATTTTTATAATTTAAGAACCATTTAAACAATCTTGGTTGGATTATATCAAGAAAATTAATGTCAAAGGTTGGAATATATCAAGAAAATGTGAGGATCGCGTGTACTGAGTTTGAGGTGGGACCAAAAAATATATATACATAATATAATAATATAAAGTCGCTGGAAAAGTTAATTATTCAATAAAAACTTTTGATTCATATGAATATTTTAGGCTTGGCCGGGGTTTATTTAATGATCGGTTTATTTATCGACTAATGTTTGTTCTTCCCCAGTTTACTTGGTATATTTTTTATTTATTTTAAGGATAAGAAAATAGAATCAATTTTTATGTACACTTTAAAACAATAAATTGTAAGATCGCTTTGAGTACTTTTAGTACAATTGCTCAAAAGGATCTAGAAAAAGAAGTCAAGCAACGTATTCTTGTCCTTTTTTTATATATATAATTATCAAAGCGAAGTACTTTTAAAGATAATCCCAATATTATTTACCGATAAAACTTGGACCTCCACAACAGCTGTAATGATTTTTAAACTTTAATCATATAGGAGTGGTTTAAAATACTTTTTGATGAATACAAATGATAATAAAATTATACATAAACTAATACGAACATATACATAAAGTAATAAAAAATTAAAAATCATAATCCTGTGATTCGTTGCAATGCTAGCTACTTGTAAAGAAAAATAGAGATTATTGAATATTCTGAAGTTATAAATTTATATTAAAAATACATATTTCAAATATAAGTAAATACAATATATTCAAAAGGTTGTCTATTACTCAAATATAAAATCATGTGAATAATGTTTAAGATTCAATATTTATTTTTCAATATTTATAATTGTTTTTAATATAACGTTCTACAAAAAGTTTTTTTTTAATATTCCTGTCTTCTATTTTGTTTAAGCATAAATAAAACATAACCTAGATCTTTTAATGAGGTAAGGTTGTAGATGTTGAATAAAATAATTTGTAAAGGATTCTAACTTTAAATAACAAAGGTCTTCATTATAAATACAACCACACTAAGCCATAATAGTCACTGGAGCCTTAACTTGAGAAAGACATGAAAAAAATGGGAAAATTATATCGTAATTCTTGATAATAAAAAAAAATATATATTCGTGTTCGGTTTAAGGAAGTTTGAATTACAGTTCTAGATATTTGTTTTTGTGTGAGCGGAGTTATGCAAATGAGAAGTAGCTTCAGAATTTTAAAGAGAAAAAAAAACGCACTTTCGGGTTCAGATTGGAGAACATAAATGCATCGTTTTTAATAAATTGACTGTTCAAATGGAACATAATACTAATACAATATCGACAATATCTAGGATACATATTATCTTGCGAAAAATTTAGGTAGTACATACAGTACAAATAGTTGGTAAATTATAACATCACAACTGCAATAGAATAAATATTGAAGCAAAGCATTGGAGAGATTAATTTGAATTTAAACTTAATGCTTCAAACACGAAACAGATTCGGTAGTTTAGATATTATTCTTATTAACGAGGAACTGATAAACCTCTTTGTGTAGGTCGATAACATTTGACAAAGGCACGTGTTGTTGACAATCCATACAAAAAAACAAGTAACGAATATTTTTTTATTCTATCGTTGTAAAGCACATCTATACCAAGGTCGTTTTGTTCTTAGAAGCTTTGTCTATGTACACGTTGTAAGGTGACGTGCTATTGGGTGCCGATTGAAGTACTTTATACCATAACATATTAAACTGCTTTAAATTATTATATATCTATTAAAGTAATTTAGTTTAATGTATTTTAATTAAAAAAAAAAAACCAGTTAGGAAGTAGTGTAGCGTAAAGTGACTTTTAAAACAAAAAGTATCCTTTGGATTTTAGAGGAAATTGATCTTGTAATATCCTATTATCTGTGTACATGGAGGATTTGTTGACTGCATAAATGTGTGTTTAAAATGAAGTGTTGGGAAATTGTTATGATGAAGACGGAAGACTCCACTGAGATCACGCATTGTAGAAGAGTGTGGAAGAAATTAACATATGAAGGCGACCCTAAATATTTATTCATAACATCCCCATATCCTTTAATTGAACGGCACGAACCTCGAACCGACGTCCCTCTGACTCCACGCCACTTGATTACGTAACTTTTTTCTAATGTATATATAATATATTTATATTTTATTGAAACTCTTTGTGAATAGTTTCAGATATCTGACCTTATTTCAGTTACGGATTAAATACGGAGCTCGTCTCAGAGCAACTCACAGTCAACTAAAGTATAATAATGATTTATTGCTGAAGGCTTGCTATGAAAGTTCATACAAAACTTTTAAATCTCAATTTAAGATAGGTTTAAGCTCTGGATAATTTTATGAAAAGAATTTTGTTTTATCTTAAACGTTGGTATACAATTTATTAGATATCATACAAATAACAGTTTTGTTTTAATAAAAAAAAAACAAACAAACAAAAAAAATGACAAAAAAAGTAATAATATTATTATGCACTGGTTCGAATTCCTCATTTTTTCCTTTTTCGTTTGGCTGTATGTTTGTATCAGAACAAAAACTACTCAACGAAGTAAATACCGAGTGACGAAAGCGAATCCACTGACACAAAACTCCTGATATGAATTTTGCGACGAAAGAAACCACGAACATTTTTATTCACAAACGTAAACAAACACTTAAATACGTAATAATATTTTTTTTTTTCGATGTCAATTGAATTTTAACCGTGTTGTGAGTACGATTCTGGCTTTAAAAGTCATTTTTTGGCCATTTTTGGTAATTTTTCATGATTTTTTGAACTTCTTACGGCCATATCTTGAAATAACGAGTTTTCCCAGATATGTGCTATATACTAAATTTTAGCTCTAATTTGGGGCTACAAATGAGGAAATTTTAGAAAAAATCGTTGGCGCCGTTTTCGAGAAAATGGCCGATATGTCCCCGGCCAATCAGCCATTTTTGGTTTTAGACCAAAAATGCCATGCCAACGAATGTTTTTGCCATCAAAATGGATATCATTCAAAAGATGAGCTTAAGACCTTTCATATGATGTCTAATTTGTCAATGTGCGTCAACTGGTTTGGCCACAGTGCCTCTACAAAAAATGGCCTTTTTTGGCCTTTCGAGGGCCGGCCACGGCCAACATGACGGCCAAATCGAAATGTCGTAGAACAAAAAAGTCTTAGTTTTTGATGTACTTCAATACCTGAAAGTTTGAACAATCGGTTGAAACTACGAACATACACACAAACAGACAAAGTACTTTCAAGAAATTTTCGATGGAGGCACCAGTCAAAATTTTCAAAATGTCATATCTTATCAACCGGTGGTCGGATTTTAGCGTTTTTGGGCTTGTTGGAAAGGTCTCGACGAGAAAATACCCTTTTCAAGGTAATAATGATTTTATGGTTTTTATGGTGCGGAGCCAAAAACTAAATTTTAGTCTCATTTTTCAAACGACCGTAGAGGTGAAGGCAGTGGGTATATTACTATCTGTAATATGCATTTTCTGGGTCTATGGGCCAAGGGCTTTCTAAAAATACCACACTCATACCAGAAGGTCTCCTGTATAAAAAGTTCGATATTGCGCGTATATATACCCGAGTTAGACTTTCAGCACTATGGGTGCTTTCGTCACTCGGAGCTAGCTGACGCCTGCTTTGATTTTTATAATTTAAGAACCATTTAAACAATCTTGGTTGGATTATATCAAGAAAATTAATGTCAAAGGTTGGAATATATCAAGAAAATGTGAGGATCGCGTGTACTGAGTTTGAGGTGGGACCAAAAAATATATATACATAATATAATAATATAAAGTCGCTGGAAAAGTTAATTATTCAATAAAAACTTTTGATTCATATGAATATTTTAGGCTTGGCCGGGGTTTATTTAATGATCGGTTTATTTATCGACTAATGTTTGTTCTTCCCCAGTTTACTTGGTATATTTTTTATTTATTTTAAGGATAAGAAAATAGAATCAATTTTTATGTACACTTTAAAACAATAAATTGTAAGATCGCTTTGAGTACTTTTAGTACAATTGCTCAAAAGGATCTAGAAAAAGAAGTCAAGCAACGTATTCTTGTCCTTTTTTTATATATATAATTATCAAAGCGAAGTACTTTTAAAGATAATCCCAATATTATTTACCGATAAAACTTGGACCTCCACAACAGCTGTAATGATTTTTAAACTTTAATCATATAGGAGTGGTTTAAAATACTTTTTGATGAATACAAATGATAATAAAATTATACATAAACTAATACGAACATATACATAAAGTAATAAAAAATTAAAAATCATAATCCTGTGATTCGTTGCAATGCTAGCTACTTGTAAAGAAAAATAGAGATTATTGAATATTCTGAAGTTATAAATTTATATTAAAAATACATATTTCAAATATAAGTAAATACAATATATTCAAAAGGTTGTCTATTACTCAAATATAAAATCATGTGAATAATGTTTAAGATTCAATATTTATTTTTCAATATTTATAATTGTTTTTAATATAACGTTCTACAAAAAGTTTTTTTTTAATATTCCTGTCTTCTATTTTGTTTAAGCATAAATAAAACATAACCTAGATCTTTTAATGAGGTAAGGTTGTAGATGTTGAATAAAATAATTTGTAAAGGATTCTAACTTTAAATAACAAAGGTCTTCATTATAAATACAACCACACTAAGCCATAATAGTCACTGGAGCCTTAACTTGAGAAAGACATGAAAAAAATGGGAAAATTATATCGTAATTCTTGATAATAAAAAAAAATATATATTCGTGTTCGGTTTAAGGAAGTTTGAATTACAGTTCTAGATATTTGTTTTTGTGTGAGCGGAGTTATGCAAATGAGAAGTAGCTTCAGAATTTTAAAGAGAAAAAAAAACGCACTTTCGGGTTCAGATTGGAGAACATAAATGCATCGTTTTTAATAAATTGACTGTTCAAATGGAACATAATACTAATACAATATCGACAATATCTAGGATACATATTATCTTGCGAAAAATTTAGGTAGTACATACAGTACAAATAGTTGGTAAATTATAACATCACAACTGCAATAGAATAAATATTGAAGCAAAGCATTGGAGAGATTAATTTGAATTTAAACTTAATGCTTCAAACACGAAACAGATTCGGTAGTTTAGATATTATTCTTATTAACGAGGAACTGATAAACCTCTTTGTGTAGGTCGATAACATTTGACAAAGGCACGTGTTGTTGACAATCCATACAAAAAAACAAGTAACGAATATTTTTTTATTCTATCGTTGTAAAGCACATCTATACCAAGGTCGTTTTGTTCTTAGAAGCTTTGTCTATGTACACGTTGTAAGGTGACGTGCTATTGGGTGCCGATTGAAGTACTTTATACCATAACATATTAAACTGCTTTAAATTATTATATATCTATTAAAGTAATTTAGTTTAATGTATTTTAATTAAAAAAAAAAAACCAGTTAGGAAGTAGTGTAGCGTAAAGTGACTTTTAAAACAAAAAGTATCCTTTGGATTTTAGAGGAAATTGATCTTGTAATATCCTATTATCTGTGTACATGGAGGATTTGTTGACTGCATAAATGTGTGTTTAAAATGAAGTGTTGGGAAATTGTTATGATGAAGACGGAAGACTCCACTGAGATCACGCATTGTAGAAGAGTGTGGAAGAAATTAACATATGAAGGCGACCCTAAATATTTATTCATAACATCCCCATATCCTTTAATTGAACGGCACGAACCTCGAACCGACGTCCCTCTGACTCCACGCCACTTGATTACGTAACTTTTTTCTAATGTATATATAATATATTTATATTTTATTGAAACTCTTTGTGAATAGTTTCAGATATCTGACCTTATTTCAGTTACGGATTAAATACGGAGCTCGTCTCAGAGCAACTCACAGTCAACTAAAGTATAATAATGATTTATTGCTGAAGGCTTGCTATGAAAGTTCATACAAAACTTTTAAATCTCAATTTAAGATAGGTTTAAGCTCTGGATAATTTTATGAAAAGAATTTTGTTTTATCTTAAACGTTGGTATACAATTTATTAGATATCATACAAATAACAGTTTTGTTTTAATAAAAAAAAAACAAACAAACAAAAAAAATGACAAAAAAAGTAATAATATTATTATGCACTGGTTCGAATTCCTCATTTTTTCCTTTTTCGTTTGGCTGTATGTTTGTATCAGAACAAAAACTACTCAACGAAGTAAATACCGAGTGACGAAAGCGAATCCACTGACACAAAACTCCTGATATGAATTTTGCGACGAAAGAAACCACGAACATTTTTATTCACAAACGTAAACAAACACTTAAATACGTAATAATATTTTTTTTTTTCGATGTCAATTGAATTTTAACCGTGTTGTGAGTACGATTCTGGCTTTAAAAGTCATTTTTTGGCCATTTTTGGTAATTTTTCATGATTTTTTGAACTTCTTACGGCCATATCTTGAAATAACGAGTTTTCCCAGATATGTGCTATATACTAAATTTTAGCTCTAATTTGGGGCTACAAATGAGGAAATTTTAGAAAAAATCGTTGGCGCCGTTTTCGAGAAAATGGCCGATATGTCCCCGGCCAATCAGCCATTTTTGGTTTTAGACCAAAAATGCCATGCCAACGAATGTTTTTGCCATCAAAATGGATATCATTCAAAAGATGAGCTTAAGACCTTTCATATGATGTCTAATTTGTCAATGTGCGTCAACTGGTTTGGCCACAGTGCCTCTACAAAAAATGGCCTTTTTTGGCCTTTCGAGGGCCGGCCACGGCCAACATGACGGCCAAATCGAAATGTCGTAGAACAAAAAAGTCTTAGTTTTTGATGTACTTCAATACCTGAAAGTTTGAACAATCGGTTGAAACTACGAACATACACACAAACAGACAAAGTACTTTCAAGAAATTTTCGATGGAGGCACCAGTCAAAATTTTCAAAATGTCATATCTTATCAACCGGTGGTCGGATTTTGGCGTTTTTGGGCTTGTTGGAAAGGTCTCGACGAGAAAATACCCTTTTCAAGGTAATAATGATTTTATGGTTTTTATGGTGCGGAGCCAAAAACTAAATTTTAGTCTCATTTTTCAAACGACCGTAGAGGTGAAGGCAGTGGGTATATTACTATCTGTAATATGCATTTTCTGGGTCTATGGGCCAAGGGCTTTCTAAAAATACCACACTCATACCAGAAGGTCTCCTGTATAAAAAGTTCGATATTGCGCGTATATATACCCGAGTTAGACTTTCAGCACTATGGGTGCTTTCGTCACTCGGAGCTAGCTGACGCCTGCTTTGATTTTTATAATTTAAGAACCATTTAAACAATCTTGGTTGGATTATATCAAGAAAATTAATGTCAAAGGTTGGAATATATCAAGAAAATGTGAGGATCGCGTGTACTGAGTTTGAGGTGGGACCAAAAAATATATATACATAATATAATAATATAAAGTCGCTGGAAAAGTTAATTATTCAATAAAAACTTTTGATTCATATGAATATTTTAGGCTTGGCCGGGGTTTATTTAATGATCGGTTTATTTATCGACTAATGTTTGTTCTTCCCCAGTTTACTTGGTATATTTTTTATTTATTTTAAGGATAAGAAAATAGAATCAATTTTTATGTACACTTTAAAACAATAAATTGTAAGATCGCTTTGAGTACTTTTAGTACAATTGCTCAAAAGGATCTAGAAAAAGAAGTCAAGCAACGTATTCTTGTCCTTTTTTTATATATATAATTATCAAAGCGAAGTACTTTTAAAGATAATCCCAATATTATTTACCGATAAAACTTGGACCTCCACAACAGCTGTAATGATTTTTAAACTTTAATCATATAGGAGTGGTTTAAAATACTTTTTGATGAATACAAATGATAATAAAATTATACATAAACTAATACGAACATATACATAAAGTAATAAAAAATTAAAAATCATAATCCTGTGATTCGTTGCAATGCTAGCTACTTGTAAAGAAAAATAGAGATTATTGAATATTCTGAAGTTATAAATTTATATTAAAAATACATATTTCAAATATAAGTAAATACAATATATTCAAAAGGTTGTCTATTACTCAAATATAAAATCATGTGAATAATGTTTAAGATTCAATATTTATTTTTCAATATTTATAATTGTTTTTAATATAACGTTCTACAAAAAGTTTTTTTTTAATATTCCTGTCTTCTATTTTGTTTAAGCATAAATAAAACATAACCTAGATCTTTTAATGAGGTAAGGTTGTAGATGTTGAATAAAATAATTTGTAAAGGATTCTAACTTTAAATAACAAAGGTCTTCATTATAAATACAACCACACTAAGCCATAATAGTCACTGGAGCCTTAACTTGAGAAAGACATGAAAAAAATGGGAAAATTATATCGTAATTCTTGATAATAAAAAAAAATATATATTCGTGTTCGGTTTAAGGAAGTTTGAATTACAGTTCTAGATATTTGTTTTTGTGTGAGCGGAGTTATGCAAATGAGAAGTAGCTTCAGAATTTTAAAGAGAAAAAAAAACGCACTTTCGGGTTCAGATTGGAGAACATAAATGCATCGTTTTTAATAAATTGACTGTTCAAATGGAACATAATACTAATACAATATCGACAATATCTAGGATACATATTATCTTGCGAAAAATTTAGGTAGTACATACAGTACAAATAGTTGGTAAATTATAACATCACAACTGCAATAGAATAAATATTGAAGCAAAGCATTGGAGAGATTAATTTGAATTTAAACTTAATGCTTCAAACACGAAACAGATTCGGTAGTTTAGATATTATTCTTATTAACGAGGAACTGATAAACCTCTTTGTGTAGGTCGATAACATTTGACAAAGGCACGTGTTGTTGACAATCCATACAAAAAAACAAGTAACGAATATTTTTTTATTCTATCGTTGTAAAGCACATCTATACCAAGGTCGTTTTGTTCTTAGAAGCTTTGTCTATGTACACGTTGTAAGGTGACGTGCTATTGGGTGCCGATAGAAGTACTTTATACCATAACATATTAAACTGCTTTAAATTATTATATATCTATTAAAGTAATTTAGTTTAATGTATTTTAATTAAAAAAAAAAACCAGTTAGGAAGTAGTGTAGCGTAAAGTGACTTTTAAAACAAAAAGTATCCTTTGGATTTTAGAGGAAATTGATCTTGTAATATCCTATTATCTGTGTACATGGAGGATTTGTTGACTGCATAAATGTGTGTTTAAAATGAAGTGTTGGGAAATTGTTATGATGAAGACGGAAGACTCCACTGAGATCACGCATTGTAGAAGAGTGTGGAAGAAATTAACATATGAAGGCGACCCTAAATATTTATTCATAACATCCCCATATCCTTTAATTGAACGGCACGAACCTCGAACCGACGTCCCTCTGACTCCACGCCACTTGATTACGTAACTTTTTTCTAATGTATATATAATATATTTATATTTTATTGAAACTCTTTGTGAATAGTTTCAGATATCTGACCTTATTTCAGTTACGGATTAAATACGGAGCTCGTCTCAGAGCAACTCACAGTCAACTAAAGTATAATAATGATTTATTGCTGAAGGCTTGCTATGAAAGTTCATACAAAACTTTTAAATCTCAATTTAAGATAGGTTTAAGCTCTGGATAATTTTATGAAAAGAATTTTGTTTTATCTTAAACGTTGGTATACAATTTATTAGATATCATACAAATAACAGTTTTGTTTTAATAAAAAAAAAAACAAACAAACAAAAAAAAATGACAAAAAAAGTAATAATATTATTATGCACTGGTTCGAATTCCTCATTTTTTCCTTTTTCGTTTGGCTGTATGTTTGTATCAGAACAAAAACTACTCAACGAAGTAAATACCGAGTGACGAAAGCGAATCCACTGACACAAAACTCCTGATATGAATTTTGCGACGAAAGAAACCACGAACATTTTTATTCACAAACGTAAACAAACACTTAAATACGTAATAATATTTTTTTTTTTCGATGTCAATTGAATTTTAACCGTGTTGTGAGTACGATTCTGGCTTTAAAAGTCATTTTTTGGCCATTTTTGGTAATTTTTCATGATTTTTTGAACTTCTTACGGCCATATCTTGAAATAACGAGTTTTCCCAGATATGTGCTATATACTAAATTTTAGCTCTAATTTGGGGCTACAAATGAGGAAATTTTAGAAAAAATCGTTGGCGCCGTTTTCGAGAAAATGGCCGATATGTCCCCGGCCAATCAGCCATTTTTGGTTTTAGACCAAAAATGCCATGCCAACGAATGTTTTTGCCATCAAAATGGATATCATTCAAAAGATGAGCTTAAGACCTTTCATATGATGTCTAATTTGTCAATGTGCGTCAACTGGTTTGGCCACAGTGCCTCTACAAAAAATGGCCTTTTTTGGCCTTTCGAGGGCCGGCCACGGCCAACATGACGGCCAAATCGAAATGTCGTAGAACAAAAAAGTCTTAGTTTTTGATGTACTTCAATACCTGAAAGTTTGAACAATCGGTTGAAACTACGAACATACACACAAACAGACAAAGTACTTTCAAGAAATTTTCGATGGAGGCACCAGTCAAAATTTTCAAAATGTCATATCTTATCAACCGGTGGTCGGATTTTGGCGTTTTTGGGCTTGTTGGAAAGGTCTCGACGAGAAAATACCCTTTTCAAGGTAATAATGATTTTATGGTTTTTATGGTGCGGAGCCAAAAACTAAATTTTAGTCTCATTTTTCAAACGACCGTAGAGGTGAAGGCAGTGGGTATATTACTATCTGTAATATGCATTTTCTGGGTCTATGGGCCAAGGGCTTTCTAAAAATACCACACTCATACCAGAAGGTCTCCTGTATAAAAAGTTCGATATTGCGCGTATATATACCCGAGTTAGACTTTCAGCACTATGGGTGCTTTCGTCACTCGGAGCTAGCTGACGCCTGCTTTGATTTTTATAATTTAAGAACCATTTAAACAATCTTGGTTGGATTATATCAAGAAAATTAATGTCAAAGGTTGGAATATATCAAGAAAATGTGAGGATCGCGTGTACTGAGTTTGAGGTGGGACCAAAAAATATATATACATAATATAATAATATAAAGTCGCTGGAAAAGTTAATTATTCAATAAAAACTTTTGATTCATATGAATATTTTAGGCTTGGCCGGGGTTTATTTAATGATCGGTTTATTTATCGACTAATGTTTGTTCTTCCCCAGTTTACTTGGTATATTTTTTATTTATTTTAAGGATAAGAAAATAGAATCAATTTTTATGTACACTTTAAAACAATAAATTGTAAGATCGCTTTGAGTACTTTTAGTACAATTGCTCAAAAGGATCTAGAAAAAGAAGTCAAGCAACGTATTCTTGTCCTTTTTTTATATATATAATTATCAAAGCGAAGTACTTTTAAAGATAATCCCAATATTATTTACCGATAAAACTTGGACCTCCACAACAGCTGTAATGATTTTTAAACTTTAATCATATAGGAGTGGTTTAAAATACTTTTTGATGAATACAAATGATAATAAAATTATACATAAACTAATACGAACATATACATAAAGTAATAAAAAATTAAAAATCATAATCCTGTGATTCGTTGCAATGCTAGCTACTTGTAAAGAAAAATAGAGATTATTGAATATTCTGAAGTTATAAATTTATATTAAAAATACATATTTCAAATATAAGTAAATACAATATATTCAAAAGGTTGTCTATTACTCAAATATAAAATCATGTGAATAATGTTTAAGATTCATCTTAAAAGTTAACACGATATGAGACTATTTGTAACAGCATATTTTATTTTATAAAGCACCTTTGTACTTGAAATATCAGCGTTTATTTACTAAAATGTCAGCAGAAATTGTAAAAGAATATTAACACGGAACACGCAATTTCACTGACAATTTTAGAGTAATCTTTATGTAAAAGGTTCATCTTAGAAGAATTAAAATATAAACAGAGCGGATTGCGTTTTATAGAATTTGGCGAACAGTTTCAGTGCCCCGGCATCTGCCAATGGTGTATGACGTGCGTGTTGTGTCGTTAGAAGTGACGCGAGTGACATAATTACGATGTTCAGTGATAAATCAAAGTGTGTGTTGTGAGTTATAAGTGTTTATTGTTAGAACACACAGCATCATTTTCTCAACGAAATGTAAGATTATGTTTTAATTAGTCTTTAAATTAAAAAATAAGGTCAGTCATATTAAAATGTAATGTTGTAAAATATTTAAATAATATGTAATTGGGTTTGACCCTTTTTGTTATCTATTGTTATTTCTAAGCCTACTAGTTTTTGTATAGATGGGATGATAATATCTCACAGTGTGAAAGTCATTATATTCTGCATACTATATACAGCTATTATATAAGTAATATAATACTTTATTTTGATTAAATATATTTAATATGTCATGAAGAAGAGTAAAAATAAATGTCCCAATATTGTAACTGTAGATATTTCAACAAATAAATTATGAATGATAATTTTTATCGAATTCATACAAAGATCACTCAAATAATAATAAATAATTAAATCGCTTTATTTATTTAAATTAAATATATATATATATATATATATTTAATTTAAATAAATAAATTAAAATAGTCATTTGTTACACAATATTGTAGTAGTACAGATACAAAATATTTTTCCAAACTAATTTTTCCTAACTACGCTTGGTAATATTAAAAATACATATATATAAAAAAAACATTTTGTATTGTAATTAGTGACATTGACAAGATCCAAAGTAAACCCAATAATTAAAACATTTACAATTACATATTAGGTATCTTTAAAAGAAATACTCTATATAATATGAATTAAACTTATAAACCTATGTATTATGTATTTTTTACATAATAAATACCGGAATATAGTATAATTTAAATATTTAATTAAATTGTTATTAGATATGTTTATAAAAACAAGTCACTTGTTTATCAGATGTAAACAGGTATGTATTGCAATTCTGACAACAGAAACCTTGAGATTGTTCGTAAAGCGAATAGTTTTAAAATGCAGTGTACCTTGTTTGTTACATTTAAATAACTATTGCTATATATACTACTTATCGGTTCTGTCATCTTTTTCTGCACATCTAATTGAATAGCGTATTTTTTTATACAAATCAAACATTCGTCATCACGCCTGATCTATTTATCTATCGCTTATTTTGAATAATATCACTAAACAATATATATCTCTAAATAAAAATATATACATAGTTTGGTTTTGATCAGTGTTATCGTTTTTGCATCACTTTTAAAATTGTATGTAAGAGTTAAAAGTTAGATGTCATAGTTTTGACTGCTCGTGGAAATGACAAATTTATTTTACATTTTCTATTAAAATATATAAGTGATAATTTTTAAAATAAAAAAAAAATAAAAAAGACCTGTTTGTTTGATTATTTTTAATATAAGTTCAAAGCTTTTTCACTATAAAATAAGTTGTAGCCAGCGACTTTTTAAGTCTGCCATCTTCTGCAACTCAAATGATAAACCAACTTATCATCACTTCAAAATTATATCTTTTTAAATTATTTTTTATAAACGTGTACCTTTTTAATTTTATAGTAATTGTAGCACCTTGTAGTACCGTACATACATTTATAATCATCCAGAGTGAAAAGTAAATGTTTAAACAGAATGCCAACAATACACCAAATTACATAATAACGTGTGAAGTAATTTTGTTATGTTGTAATTATAGTTTTTTTTTGTCATAATCTAAGACTAAGACTATGTAAAGCAAAGTTAACATATAACTTTGATAAAAAACCTTCACCACACCAAATTTTATTAAATCCTTTTTATAGTTTTCTCGTATTGTAATTATAAAGTGGGAAACTTTTTCGGAAATGTATACTTATACAACAGTGAATTACTTAAAAAATAAACACTTTTGTTTTTAGTACTGTCGTGATTACACGACATATTATGTGTGTAAGTTAATAAACACACATAATAATTTTATTTTAATTTAACGTTTAATGTACCGATTTCGTCTTTGGTTTATTTTATTTCTAAATAATAATATATGTATTTTTAATCAATACTATTTTTTA
This sequence comes from Melinaea marsaeus rileyi, assembly GCA_918358865.1. NCBI lineage: Eukaryota > Metazoa > Arthropoda > Insecta > Lepidoptera > Nymphalidae > Melinaea > Melinaea marsaeus. Next base: position 2,519,405 of record OU911091.1, on the reverse strand, counting down.
AAGAAACCTTATTCACGTACTGTTAATATAGAAGTATTAAATAAAAAAGGTCTCGTAAGTATATATACCTACCTATACTGGTTTTGTAAAAGTTACAACATCATTGTTATGAATGTCATATATGTATTAAATTTACTATAATTTAACTATGATAAGAATGACTTCAAATGTACAAGTACATTTATACTTCCTAAATGTAATCCATTAGTTGTTATACTGCTATGTATTTGAGAGATGACTCAATACATTATGTGGATTGAATACTTACTGCACTTTAAAGCTATAAATGCGGACATTTTGTTTGTTAAAATATTGCTCAAAATTTAAAAACGTTTCATCCCTAAATATTTTTTTCTATGATTTTTTTTGCTTAAGTTATTTTGATTTTACCAAAAAATTTTTTGAATTATCAGTTAAGAAACGACTGGTGCGCAGGCTAGGCTGCAAGTTCTAAGTTATCTTTTAAAATACGCTACATGTTTCTAGGTGCTACCTTCATCTCCCTTTCGCTTTCAGACAGGTTTTCTTCGAATTCCTTCCCTTAGTGCTTTGATCGCATTTTTCGTAAGAACCTTCTTGGACGGCCAGATCTCGTTCTGTCACAAACAGAGGAGTTTTTATTGTATCTGCCAATAGCCCCATATACAAACATGTCTCTAACTCTATACCTAAATAAAATAAAACATAATGAATAATCGTATAAAAATGAGAGACACCAAATTCAAAAGTAATATTTTACATTGTAACAGTGTGTATGGACGGACTAAGAATATAAAACAGCTTTATATTTGATACATTGGCACGGGAAAAGGCTATTATCACATTTACTGAAACGCTATTCACTCAAAAAATATTGTGCTGTATTTAAAATAAATATTTTTCAGTATACCATATCTGTAGGTGAAATACAATGAACGTGAAGGCATGAAATATGTAACATAAACAAGGAATAAAAATGTAAAATTTTCCACACACAATTAGGAACGTGAAGAAATCTGGTATTTTTAGATATACTTTTTTAGATAAGCTATTAAAATGTTTTACAATTTAATTTTAAAAGTTCGTTCTAATTTCGTTCAGGTTACAAAAATGTGTAAAAGTTATTTAACTTTACTATATTCATTGTTATCCCCTTTAGACCTTGATAGAACATTGGGTCGTCTATATGCAATCAGTGGCGACTGGCGAGTTATTTTTCACGTGGCTGTATCTGTGCTAACCGCCACGAGCTGCACGTGTGGCTGACAAAAAATATTTGAGCTGCTTTTCGCTGGCGTGTGGTTTTTCGTTTGTTCCTAAATATTCGATGCGTAAACCATTGACTTTATTTCTGCTTTTGCGTTTGCGGATATTGTCAGTTTCTAAATTTATTTACAGCTTTGTTAGGTTGGAATTAGATATTTCAAAATATGATTGGAAGCACTCAAATGAATGCAGCCAAAGAAAATAATATGCGTTTGGAGGGAAGAGATGCTAATCTCCTAATTTAAAATTTCCGAGTAAAGCTCCTGATTAGTAAATAAAGTGAAACTCAAGTAGTAATCAATTTCTTAGATAGAATTTCCTATTTGTAACTATTTACTTTATAAGAGACCTTTCAACAGCAAAGGTAAAGATTTTATTTTGTAGGAATTTTAAATACATCTTTTGATGAGATTGCATTGAGATATATATACATATCTCTAAGATACTCTTATTTACTATAGATTTATTGTATACCGTACGTGTTATTACGAGGAGTATATCTCCCACCCACACATACAGACCCGTGTAAGTACACTCAGTTGAAGCACACACTCAGACGACACGATAATTAAACCAAGACACGACTCACTGAGAAATTTTAATTACGAACAGATCTAGAGATACATTGGTATAATAGTAATAAAATACTAGTATTTATATTTTTTCCAAAATTTTCTCATAATACAAATGAGGAAATTTTGGAAAAAATCGTTGCCGCCGTTTTCGAGAAAATGGCCGATATGTCCCCGGCCAGTCGGCCATTTTTTGGTTTTTGACCAAAAATGTCACGCCAACAAATGTTTTTGCCATCAAAATGAAATCATTCAAAAGATGAGCTTAAGACCTTTCCATTGATGCCCAATTTGTCAATGTACGTCAACTGGTTTGGCCACAGTGCCTCTACGAAAAATGGCCATTTTTAGCCTTTCGAGGGCCGGCCACGGCCAACATGGCGGCCAAATCGAAAAGTCGTAGAACAAAAAAGTGTTAGTTTTTGAAGTACTTCAATCCCTGAAAGTTTGAACAAAATCGGTTGAAACTACGAACATACACACAAACAGACAAAGTACTTTCAAGAAATCTTCGATGGAGGCGCCAGTCAAAATTTTCAAAATGTCATGTCTCATCAACCGGTGGTCAGATTTTGGCGTTTTTGGGCTTGTTGGAAAGGTCTAAACGAGAACCTTCAAGGAAAAACTTTCATTCTTTTTTCAAGGTGGAAATAAGTGATTTTATACTGGTGCGGAGCCAAAAACTAAATTTTAGTCTCATTTTTCAAACGGCCGTAGAGGTGGAGGCGGTGGGTATATTGCTAAGTGTAAATGCATTTTCTGGGTCTATGGGCCAAGGGCTTTCTATAAATACCACACTCATACCAGAAGGTCTCCTGTATAAGAAGTTCGATATTGCGCGTATATATACCCGAGTTAGATTTTCAGCACTATGGGTGCTTTCTTCACTCGAAGCTAACTGACGCCCGCCTTGATAAAGATCTTAGAAAGAAATCACGAATACATCCAAGAATCTATCCATCAATCCATCCATACAAGAACTATTTATTATATTTGGATTTGATCTGTATTTTCTTGATTATTTGTAAAAATATAAACTAAATAAAGTATGACAAAGTCGGGTTGGAATACTAGTGTACTGTGCAAATCATCAATTTGAAATGTGTTAAAAGATTTTCAACTTTGATTTGATTAGAGTTTTCAGTAATTTTGTTACAAAAAAAAATTAATAGATGATTTTTTTTTGTTTTTTTTTTTGTGTTCACTATTGATTTTAAATAAAAATACTCTCGTCTCAAAGAGTTTGAGATATCTTTATTTTGAATATATGTTTTTTTAAACTTAGACCATAAACCGCTTTGCAAAGAGATTGAACTGATTTCTTGACAATTAAATATAAAATGACTACAAGTATTTAAATATTTAAAATATTTATCTCACAAATAAATAATATTCATTTTAATGCTTTATTATGTTATCTAAATTATAAAATCTTATTTCTATTTTTTGTAATATATTTTGTACGAACTGACAGTTTTATTATTACACGTTGAGCTAGTGTCAACGGCGTTATACAATTGTTAGAGAGTATTTTAACTGCTTTTTATTATTACACGAGAAAATTATTTCTTCAGTAACTTTTTAATTTGTTTTATCGCAAATTCCCAAGTTAGAATCTTGTATGTTTAACTATATATTAGAAATATAAACGGAAATGCTAAATTAACTAAATGTCAAATAAATATATACAAATATCAAAATGGATTTAAATAATTATACAATGATTAATACAATTTAATGAAGCGAGTGTACTACATTACAAACTAGCGGTTGTCTTCTGATCTCCGAAACCAGAAAAGCGATACTGTAGCTTAAGTAAGTTTAAATATATGGAAAGGATCATTATAAAAGATTATTATAGCTTAATAATATCTACAATATTGGTAATCGATAGAAATACGTCAAAATAAAAAAAAAAAGCACGACTTGAAAATTAATAAAAATAAATTTGTTATTATGTTAATTTCTATAAATAAATATATAGTGTATTAGGTGTTCGCATATTATTAGGTGGTATTGAACGATATGAAAGGTATTATTGGGAACCAGTTTCTATGATTTATGACATTTGATAATTGTCCATAAATAAGTTTTGTTAGCTCCTACATCGGGTGAAAGAAGCTTACTTCGTCTAACTTGCAACTGTTAAAATAACAATAATAATCATATCTAGAATGATAATATTTTTGTATTATTTATATAGAGGTATTAATAAAATGTCTTTGTGTTAAAAATTTTCACTTTTTTAATATAGATATGATATCTATTTAATATAGATATCATATAATATTGAATATGAAGTAGATTGATTGGTCACGTGAAAATTGATACTCACTGACGATTATGATCTCTTGAGTTACCAGGGCCTAGACTTCCTCTGACTTTTTGACACCTGAATTTATTGATTTCTCATATTCTCTTCCAACGTACCCTGCTATTTGAGGTAAGAGTGTGTATGAGGATAAAAAAAATAGAACGGAAATACAAAAAAAAATAAACATTATTTAAGATTTGCCTAAAGATACTAAATTATCTTATAAAATCTTGTATATTCATGCAAAACACAACAGTAAAGATTTTTTTTGCCGAATAAATATTCGAAATTTTTGTTTTTATTGCGGCTTTATTTGGTAGTTTTTGTAATTTTAGAAGAAAGTTGCTATACTTAATTAACGCAATTATAACTTTAACTAAGCGGGTTATTTTTAAAAGTACCTACAGTATAGTTTTGGTTACTACAAACAATACATTGTGTTATCAAAGTTGTAAAATCTACATTTTTAACGAGAGAAAAGAAATGTTGATCCGAAAATAAGTGGAAACTTGATAAAAAAAATAGCCTAGCATACTTTAAAACAGAGAAAAAAAAATTAAAGCTTCCAAAAAATACAGACGGCATAAAAGAGTTTGCAAAGAAACTTCGGCAATACCTTAGGCTCTCAAGTCTTTTAGTAACGGAAGTCTAAGAACTTGGGAGCGGAACTTGGTAATTTTTCATACGAAAGGATCACTTGTGTTGTCCCGAAGTTGAAAGTTTCGCCAAGTTATTTGTTGGGTCATGAATCTTCTTAAGCTTGGGTTTACCTTTCGTAATGGCCGAATAGAGAATGAATATAAATAACATTCATTTTTCCGCTATTTATATCTTGTAGAATCGCAAAGGTATTTCCGTTTAGTGTTTTCTTTTTCGAACTTACATAATTTGATTTTCTATTGATATGGAGTATTATAAATATTTTTAATCAATTAAATGTTATAATATTTATTATCAACATAATATATATTATAAATACAGTATAGAAAATTGCGATCTAAAATACCGACTGTGAAAGTATTCAATTCATGAAAAGCAAATGCATTCAAGCTTTCGCGGGGATACTTAATAAGTTAGCGCGAGGAAAATCTTTCGAGCTCCAAGAAAGGCTTTTCCTTGAAAACCTTGTTCTTGATGAATTTAATTACACAGACCATTGCCGAGGAACCAAAATATTTCTGTCCTTAACCTTTATAGAACTCAAACTTGTAAGACGCTTATTGACATTACATTTGTTATTTACTATTTATAGGTTCTTTCACAGCTTTTAATTTTAACAAATCTTTCTTAATATAATTATGAGTATTTTATTATAAGTACTGGTTGGTTGAAAAGCAATTAGAGAATAGGATAAAACTTTCAAACTTGACTTCAGTGAAACAGATGTAGCCAGCGGGATTTTCAATAATAATACCAATAAACCGATTGAAAATTATTTACTAAAGTTTCATCTGATTAGATATTAGTTAAATTTAATAACTAAATGTTATTATAAGTTTCGTTTCAAATTAAAATGTTAATTATAACATTATATAGTATATAGTGTTTATACAACGACATAAGACAATTGTGCCGTCTTACATTGATGGTAAGTTATATTTTAAAAAGTTGTGTATAAATATAAGTATACGATATGTCGCAAGCTAGTTTGTTTGTTTGTTGTAAATTAATAATATCATACAAATTCTGCTAAGTTATGAATGTTGCTTTTTTTCTGTTTCCAGTGTTCTGACAATTGTTTTTTATTTACCGTCCCATTACATTGAAAGTTACATAGTTTAACTAATAAATATAAAGGAAAGCCCCTCGAGGATGCGTGTTTCTATCTGACTACTCTACAGATTTAGTGAACTTCATTTAAACTTAATTAAAAAAGATAGGGCGGGTAACATTGATTTTGATAACTTATTTATCGTCATTTAAATCAAAATAAAGTAAACTGTGCATTTAGTTATTTTAAATATTAATTAATATTTATGGTTTACAAAAGTAATTATTAATTAAAATAAAAATGAGTATGGTAGAAATTAAATTATTAGAAAAACTTTTATTAAATACATTTTACAATCATGTATATATTTTCTACAAAAACGATGCCATAAAGACACTATCAATATTTAAAATTATATAAAATTAATTATTACTAAAACGTAGCAGAGCTTGATCCTTTAAAATAATTATTATTTACATTATTATTTTTTATTTATTTTGTTACATTATTGAAAACCTTGTGTTTAATAGAATTGTCAATAATCGACTGACACTGCAAAGCTTTAAAAAAATGGATCCTCGAGACGGAACGAATTATAAGTGTAGAAAATCATAAACCTCTTGGAGCAAAGTCAATTTATTATCAAATCACGATGGTTTCCCCTTTTGAGTAAAAAAAATCAACTGCATCGTTGTTAATAACGGTCTCTGGTTTTACGAAACATTTTGTATTGCATGTACTTTGAAAGTTATATTAAAAATTCCATCATATAAATGAACATCGTTTTGTCTTTTTCAAGTAACAAGGGTTTCATTTTAATCCGTTATTTCATTGAACTTACAAAAACATGTATGAGTAAAGATATACTATGTTAATTTAATTTAACAAGTCATCTTATGTTATTCTTATTGTCTCTCCCTCTCTTTCTATCAAGGTATTTAGTAAAAATGCAAAACACTTCTCTAAACGAAAATGTAATAGACTATCGATTATCTTTACATCACATTAGATACCAAACGGAAGGAGTGATCAGAAACTGTACACGAAACCACTGTGCTATTCATGTGTTCCTTCGGGACTTATATATTTTATTCCTGTGTTGGTAAATCTTGATCACTTGGAAGTTGGTTTATTAAATCCTTTCTCGGTAAATAATGTTCTACTAGTACTATTATGAATTGATATTTATAAATTTATTGTATATTGGACGAACTTGATTATAGTATTTCAAACTATGATTTTAATGTTTCCTTTAATATATTTTTTTATATATTATTTGGTCGATGTAAAACAATTTAACAGCAACATAATAAATAATGAATAGTTAAATATGTTTATGTAAGTATAATCTAAACTAGATAATAAGTTACTAAATTTGTGTTAGAGATAAAATCATTGTACTACCAAAAGCTAACGGTCGAAATACCTGTTATTCTTAACTAACTATTCCTCACACACTCGGTGTTGTGACACACAAACCAACAAGAATCAATACAGATACATAGGTGGCTTATGTAATATTAGCCGGTAAATGATTTTCAACTCTTTATATACAGTTTTAATGGTTTTTCTTCAATTCAATTGACTATGATAAAGAATTAGCTAAGTTGAATTATACTAATATAATTAATATAATGTTGAAGATATGCTTTACCATAACATCATAATAAGCTGTGTTATGAGGCATTTGATATAATGATTTATAAAACCATATCATTATGAAAATAAGCACTATGACAGAACATTCATATATGAATGTACGATCTATAAAAATAAACATAAACCTGTTAATAGCTTGAAGTCACAAACCTGTATGTTAATACTGCAAAACTTTAAGCTATCAACTGGAGATGGAACTGCTTATTGTCAGCTGCTTATACACGGATAATGGTAATACAGTGGGTTCCTAGCTTTATAATGGAGATGAACCCAGCTTTTAATACAATTACCAACGACGCATTAGATAATATGAGTCACGTTGCGACTGATCACAACGTAAATAGAATTGCACTCTGATGGCGCCAGGGTTGACAATTTTTATTATATACATATATACAATTTAATTTTATATGCATAATCATAAAACATATATATTTAGGTAGGTCTCTTTTGTCGCTGTACTTTATCACCTCAATTCTCTTTACAATCACTAGCAGCTGATAAGAACGAATAGGTCATCGGAGTTCAAGATACGGAGATCAAGGACGAAGATGTAATGTGGTGGAAACAAAGGATTTACTAGAGCCAGACCTTGTTAAAACAAGCAGACCTGAACATAAAATAACGAATACAGCCTGATCTTTTTTATATCATTATTAATTTGTAATAGATAGTAAAATTATTAGTGTCGAAATACTAGTTAGTGATAATAATTAATACACAAACTGTGTTATAGGTTACGATATCACTTAGTAGCTGAAAGTGTTCCTGAATACTTCATAAAAATAATAATTTGAAAGAAACATCATATTAAAAATATTTTTTGTTGCAATGTTGTATATTTGATATTTGTTTACTTTCAAACAATCAAAATATTTAAACTGATATCGTTGTGTAACTTCAATGTTAAAATTAGATATATATATATATATATATATATATATAATCATTGTTAATAAAAGTTGATATTCGTTAGGGAACGAATACTTTTTTATTTATTTATAATTACAATACAAACGTAAGATAACCTACACATGCAAACAAAAAAAAAAACGGAACAAACAATAAAGATATCGAAAAATGTAATCAATTAATTAAAAATGAAATCAAAGCACTAAAAATTCATTGTTTCACAAACAGACTTACCCGCTGCTACGAATGTTCTTTTATCTGACTTTTGACAACATTCCTTAAGGGTATTTTAGACTTACTTACAGACATTTGTGACAATATAATGAAATGAAAATATTACATGTAACAAAACACCTCATGTTCTAACATTATATATATAAAGATTCCTGAAGCTTTTTTCCAATGTGTTTGAATGATTTAAAGTTTTCAATTACTAAGAGCAAGGTCCAGATTCCGTACAAGGATATCTGAAAGGTTGCATTGCCGGCGTTGGGGTAAAAGTAAGGGGAAATTCTTAAAGTAGTTCGAATTCTTTCTTTGTCTACAAACCTATTTGTTCTTTATATACCTATTTTAATACTAGTTTTTATTATAGTAATGTTATGTTTATGTTCGGTATTTGTTGTGAGGTTCTTTTTTCTAAGCATATCCACGGTATCAGACTATTATATGGAAGATGGCTTCTAACAACAGTTTCACGAGCTCTAATTGACGGACCCACTAATCAAAAATTGACAATGACAATAAATTAGTTTTTTTTTTAATCAGCCATCGATAAACTGGGTGCGATGTTTACAAATACTTAATATTGTTACCTATATATTATAATAATATTTACAATTACATATTGAATATGATATTTTTTTTTTATTATTTAATTATTTATATCTTTACCACTTTGAATGTTCACTTTTGATCGTCAAATGGGAGTGGCAGGAGCCTATTTTGATACGATACTTATCAGAATAAGCCCTTCTGTAAAGATATTCTCCAACTTAAAAGGTGGCCTCGAGGGTTCCAAACGCACCGTGCTCCGAGAAGAAAATAAAAGACAAAAAAAAAAAAAATACAGACAGTTTTTTTTATTGTGACTTACTTCAGACTAGCTCTGAATAAAGTTCACTGTTCATGGGACATCGCCCAGTCGTTAGTTTTAGTGTAATGAATTAAGTATTAATTTGTTAATCATATTTATTGATTTTATCATTCCTTATTGAGCATTCGATAATCTTTCGATAGTCGCAAAATTTTTAGTTTTTTAACAATGTTATATTTATTAGTTTTTTTACGTTGTTTTAAATAATTATAAAGTTAAATATAATAACATAAATATTGAATGTAGCCCGTCTGTGGTTGTATACAGTGCACTGGAAATGTTGGAACGAAAAAATCTCGATCTAACTTAATTTCTTCTAAATTTTTACTTGAATATTTGCTTACTTGTGACAGACAACATGTTTATTAATATATATGTGTTAGTTAAGTTTGTGAGAACATATTTTTTTAAATTTCTAATCATATAAAGTCAAACAATACTATCTTACAAGCCCTTTAACAAAATAATAATTTATTTTTACATCGTCATCTTTTGTTTAGGTTATATTAAAATATCAGTCTCATAAAAAATAATAATAACTAGTTAAAAAAGATTTAAGAAAAAATATAAAAATATTGTATAATATTTCATTATTGTTTTTATTTATTAAACTTTCTAGTAGTTAGTTCTTTTGGGGCTATTTCATTAATTTGACTACATGAATATATACCTACATATTATACTTAAAGGCGCAGAACCGGTCTCACGGAAGTGTGCCCTTATCCTCTTCCCATGTCTGCTCCGAATCACCCCAAAATCAGCTTCTACGGTTTGACCCTGCACAACGGAGAGCGGCTCGGATTATCGTGGATTCGGTGCTCCGCGAACAGCTGGACTCTTTGGAATTTTGTAGTGACGTGCCTTTTTTGTAAGTCTGCTACCCCATTTATAGGGGGGTGTTCCGAAGAGATATTCGATCTGATGCCTGCCGCCTAATTTTATAAACGCACAGCACCTCGTCTCGTCTCTATTATCATCCATACCACCTGCAGGCGTAGCGATCTTCTAATGTGTGGTTTTCAAGGACCGTTCTTGCACGTACCACTCGACTGTAGAACGAACTTTCTTCGGCGGAATTTTCAGATCGATACGGTATGGATACCTTCAAAAAAAGCTCCTTACCTCCTAATCCGGAAGCGCTATTGTGAACCCTCGGATGATGATAAACCTGAACGATTCTTCTCATTTAGTTCAAGAGTTGAAACTTTAAAAATAGTTCAGAAGAATAACGGTGCAATAGTGAGTATCTTTTATTCTTTCGCTCTAGTACAAATTTACAATAGATTTTATTTCAAACAGAATTAAAATTACTAATTTAATATAAAATGAATTTAAACACTCTAATTAAAATCTATAAATTATGTAACGAATTCAGATATACTAGTGTAATTGTATTCTAAAATTATATGAAAGTAATTATGTTGCCATTATTATGAATCAATAATATATTTATACAAAATAGAACAAAGGTACTTTATACATATGTATATAAGAAATGTTAAAACGAGATAGTCATAGTACCGTGTCACGAGTTGTACAATGTAAAACTTTTTCTGAATATTTTTTTGCTTTGCAAATAAAGAAAATATACATATAATGCTTACATTTGGAACGAACGAAATAAAGGTTCTTAAAAATATGATGCCTTATATTGATTCCATCCAATTGAGTTTGTAGAAATTTGTATATTTTTAAGGTATATATTCTTGAGATATGTTATATAATTGTTATTTCATTGTCTATTAGTAATGCAGTCAACATGTAAATTGCATAAAAGTAAACACTGAATCAAGTTACAAAGCATAACTTACTAACAAGACAACGACCCTTCTCCTAGTAACACATACAAACATACAAACCAAGAGTGTTGCTTGGTTAGTATGAAATATTTGCTATTGAAGCTTAATTCCGTAGCAAATAGGTTATAAACTTTACATTTGTTCATACAGATCCAAAACGGCTGTTTACATAACAATATACAAACAAAGGGATAAAATTATTTATTGAATCCGCAAGTATGTATAGGTGTATATCTATACATATAATTAAAATAGTAGTGTCTGTTTGTAATAAAAAATTATCAGCTTTCACTAAATGCAAATGAAAGTATATACTTACTTGAATAAAAAAAAAATATTTTTACAATTTACTCTATCTGTCTGTCTATTTGTTTGGGCATATTTCCAAAATGGCTGGATATATATATATATATTTATATAATTATATATATATATAATTATATATATATATATATATATATATATATATATATATATATATATATATATATATATATATATTATTAGATTGCTAAGGTTGTACTTTTGTTTAACTTCCAACATACAGATAGTTGTTATACTCGTAAATACAACAAGTATATATATATATATATATATATATATATCAATACATTCAAACAACATGTGTTGTATTAAGAGTTAATATAACAAGTCAGTTGATCTCTATTGACATACATCTGTATTACATACAAATGTAATTATCTCAGCTGTCAACACAAGACTGTGACGTCACAGTGCGTGTATTGACAGTGACATTGACGTCTAAACGTTGTCTGTCTCGTTTGATTGTAATTAGTCATAACAGATAAATAGAAACTATATTCATAAAGAAATAATAAACATTTTATTCTTTAATTGTCTTAAGTTTAAACTTCTATATTTCTTATAATTATCAGGGTTATATATATCAAATATGTACAACCTTCATATTTTTGTGGTTAGATAAATTGATACTCTCATGTCTAGATAATAAGGCTTGTTTATAATATTAATGATATTCCATAAATCTGCTTTGTTTGTTTTGATTGAGGTGGTAATTAAATTTCTACTGGTTATTAGTACTTTATATGTATATTATTATTAATGTGACGTTGAACATTGCAAAGGTAATCATTCTAAACGTGGACGGAGTAGCGCGTGAACTCTAGACTATATATAATACTACATAATTAAGTCAGAACGAACTCAAACTATTTTCTAATTCTGCTGTTGTGTGTTGTTGTTGTTGGTAAAGAAATAGGAGTCCGAGAGTAACTCTGAATAAGTTCAAACTAATACAAACTGAATGACATACATGTTACGGTCATATGAGTGATGTTTAATTACTATTGAAAATATGTACTAATAAATATAATAAAAATATAAACATCATAAATAAAAACATTCACAAAATTGATTTGAAATTGTTCTTTCTGTATGTTGGTGATATATTTGATCTTGAAGTTGATAATAAATTATTTCAAAGAAATAAAACCTTTCAAGTCTATGGTCCTATAAAATGTGTGAATAAAATTATTAATATGACTTAGAAGTTATGGGTAACTTATTCAGAAATAAGCTTTTTATTGATTTTCTAAGTTCCTTAATACTAGAATAACTTCTAACATTTTGTTCTATTCTGGTTTGTTCTTTCATAGTATTATGAATGTGATTCAAAAGTTATAACTATGAAAAATTGAAATTAATACTTCATTAAATTTTAGTTACAAGATAAGAGAATAATCAGTGAGTTAATACTAAGTGTATTTTTTTACCTTTACTTTATCTATTTTAAAGAATTCTAGTTTTTAAACACAAATTTAAATTAAATCTTTTAAAACATATTAAATTCATATTTTAGTTTACTAATTTATATCTTCAGCGCGAGACTATTAAGTTTTACAAGGCTGTAGTATATTACAACAAATGAAGCTATAAAATAGTAATAGTAGCTTAAGAAACTAAACAACTATATAATAAAATAATAACATCATATTCGTAGTACATAATATTAATAAAAATGTTTTCTTTAATATAATAAATTACTTGAAAAGTAAAACAAAATGTATTTCATTGTATGTCTGTATTGGTGGTACTCGTGTGTGAAGCTGCTGGTTCTTCAATTTATTTACACACACCGTACACATTGTGTGATATGAAATACTTTTTTATCTTTGAATTCTGCTGTTTTTAACGAATGTAATACTCGTAATGCCCGTGTTGCCATTCCATAGTAAAAAAAACACTAATACATTGCCAAGTAAAAGGCAAAAAGTATTGCCAGTATTCTTTACAATGATAATAAAAGATACATATTGAGTTAATACTTATTTGTATAGTAGACAATGTGTTATTTATGATACAAGTACATATTATATAAAAGATAGATGTTACATTATATACTTTAATTATATCAATAAATACTCCCTGCTGATCAATCAAAACCATTTTTATTTAAAATTATTAATTTTTTTAATTTTTTTTTTACCAATCTAAAATATGATTATGAGAAGGTAAATGATATCTGTAAGTATATGGGACTTAAAGTTTAAATAAAAGTTCGTATTCTTAAACAGGAACAGGAATCAAGAACTAGTATTGTAAATAAAATGGTACTTTACAATGTATTTATGTCGAATAACAAAGTATTTCACGATATCCTTAGTGTTTCGTTGAACTACAGCACGTTGCAGTTGTAAGTGTGTAAGATAAATCAACCACTGACTAGACAAAGTAAGTGTTAATGAAATAGATACCTTACTTACTACTAAATTTATAATGAGATTAATTTAAGATCCTGTGTTATATCCATTACAAGTTGCCAACTTGGTACTGTTAAATTGTAAACACAATGCAAACCTCCTGTTTACTAAATTTGGATAAGGGTTAATTGGGGTAGTTGTATTAAAAATAATTTACAATATTGGTATTAAGTACTGATATTATGATGATATGATATTAATTAATGTCAATAAACATTTAACCAATGTATAATAAATGATATGACTGTGTATCTGATGGAGACGCACACAATGAATATATGTATATATTCATAATAATAACATGAAATATAATAACATGAAAATGTCCATTTTTGGGGAATTATCAATTTAAATAATTTTAGTTTGGATCATCTCATAAATATCTATAATAAATATAAAAAACTAAAAATGAATACAAATAAAAATATATATTATTATCAATTTATAATATAAAGTAATTTTCATTAATCTCATGTTGGGTTCTTATACATTTTTGAAATAATGAATAATGTATTTCACTATGACGTATATTTATTAATACGTTGCAGTTAATTAGTCAGTTAATGTATTCTGGGTATATTTACTTAATCCTAATTGAAGCTAAAAGTATAAAATGGGCTTTTTCTATGACAATAAAAAAGACTCTGCTGTTAAAACAGGAAAATTAAAAATGTGTAGAATAATTGAATCAAAAAAATATTCTCATAAAAAAAAAAATTAACATTACCAACATATGAATTAATCAAACGAGATAAAATATCTTCGATTTTTAATAGTATTTACTTATAACAATTGACTTGCAATATCATTATAACAAATTATATAATATTTGTAAATACATTACATAGAAAAGCACAGAAGCTGAGACTAATTATCGTTGCAATTGACAAATAATATTTTAAACTTTAAATATTGACAAAGTGTCGGGACCGTGCGGGCGCGGAACAAGAGACTGTTCATAAAGTTGAGCAAAGATACGTCTAATTAGTCTCGACTCTAGTCACACTACACTTATAACAATATTTACCGACATACAGAGCTTCAAATTTACATAAGGACGCGTACATACATTTTGTAATGTTCGGCTATTATAACAATTTTCACAATCGCAGTAAAGCATCACCCAATTTGCCGTCAATTGACTATAAAATTATCATAATATATTTATAACAACAACATTAAACATTCCCAGCATTAGCTCGTTTGAAATTTAAATAATGGGAAAACAATTAATTTTGTGACCAGTTATTGTATAAGTTAGTAAAGTTTGATTTCAATAGATGGATGTATGATATAACAATTGTTATAATCTGATAATGGAAATGGCTGTACATTTTTTTACTCTTTCTATTTTATACTACATATTTTTCACTATTTTTTAGCCGAATAATGGGTTACGATAACGATTCTACTCAAATGCTGTGACGTTTACTAGAGTTTTAGGAAACTTAATATTAAACACAAACATTTGCCCATTTTGTATGCGTTAATGTCAGTTGTTTAAACTCTGCGGTGACTTGGATTAGCATCTACTAATTATAGAGGTTTTTGAGGACGAAAATGGCTCAACAATATCATTAATGTTATTACTGTGATAAAAAAATACGCAGTATATAAGTACAATATAGAGAATTTATATTATACACATTAAGTGAATAATGCTAAACGCATTTTATTTAAAATTATTTAAACAAAATAACTACACATTTAATAGTAGAAATAAATGTATGTGCTTTCTGTAAACCAGATAAAACTAGATATACTCGTATACTGTATACTACAAACTGAAACCACAACACACAAAGGTAACCACAGCCTGGTTACATACAGCGTGTATACTGTTTTGTGGTGTGTCACACAATAACATCTTTCAATACTGTTAATTTCGAGCGCTACTTTGAATATATAATATTTTAAGAATTTCACGACACAGTTGAATAAGCACATTGGAAATTAATACTACTTTACCTACTATCTGGTACCTGTCAGTATATGATGTTTTTCTATATGTAATGAAAAGTAATTGTCAGGGTACGTGATAGTATCAAATAAGTTATAATCATGACTGAGACAAATAAGTTATAGTTAGCTGACATATTATTCGATTGCTTATAATTAGTTCATAAAGGCCAAAACAGACTCTACTATGATCAAAAAGAGGTTCTTAAATTTAAAATATTTGAGATCTTTTCTTTACATAGAAACTACAAATATAGCTTAGTTTTAATTTTGCAACGAGCGTGTCTTCATAATCTTTATTTATCACTTGACCCATTTCTTTTATTTAATTATTAAGGAAACCTTAGATGTTTAATTGTTTACTTATTTTAATTTTTAATAAGCCAATGTATTAAGTTACTAGTATTTAATAATTGAGGTCAATTATCTTTCCTCTGCCCTGGTATAATTTATTAATAAAAAAAAAGTAGTCTAAACGTTACTAAAGTTAGCTAAAGTTGACGCTATGCAAATTGGCTGTGACCAAGGAACTGTAGCAGATATCATAGGATTCATAAATGCTTTAAGGTACCACGACGTGGTTGTATATAAAGACCGCGAAGACGACCTAACGTTCCTTAAAATAAGAAGTACACCAAATAGGACTACGACCCCCGAAAACACCTGGGGCGAAACAAGCATATAGGGCCTACAAAGCAGCGTTGCATGCCGTCAAGAGAAAATTGCCACCGAAACTCTGTCCAACAAAATAACACAAGACAAAATAAAAACCAAAAAAAGAAATAAATAAGATAATTACAATGCTATGCATAGACGCGCAAGACCACCACTCAAAAAGGGAGCCCGACCTCGAACCCGACAGGCCTCTACCGCTGAACACGGTGGTCAACCGAGTCCAGCAAGAAAGAGGCATAAGTCGGGAACCCACCAAGCCGGGACTAACGATCGCCGAACAAGACCGTGGTGTCACGCTCCACGAAGGTTAATCCGGGCACCATCTTTTGCTAGGGGAAACAACCTTCGGAACCGCTCCTTATAGAGCGACTCGACAGGAAGAACTCCAAGCCCTAATCGTCCCCAAAACCCCGCAACCACGAGGCCACCTCAAGGTCAACTCTGCAATCAGAGAAGTACCCGGAATGACCCCGCGGCTGTCCCCCGGAAAAGAGGGCCTGTGCCCTCCCACCGAAATGCCCAGACCCTATTTCCAACGGCTGAGGCCGAAGGAAAGGGGCCCGAGCACGCCGCCGCAGACGGACCACCCCTAAGGGCAGACCGCTGCGTGAACCCCCCTTGTCAACCATGAGTCAGACTCGGGCACCTCATGGCTGACAACCCCGCGCTGGACATTAGCAGACGACTTACGCGATCTCGAAAGACCGCATTAACCGTCCCCCAGGGAGCACCGGCCCATACCGCTTCCAATCCCGCCGGACGAATCCGGACAACATTGGTAGCAGACGGGCACACGAGGAGGTTTCCAGCATGGCCCCCCAGCCTAACCTAACCTAACCATTTTTTTTTTTTTTTTTTTTTTTTTTTTTTGCCTTTGAAAAATCCGTTACGGATACCCGCCGACCAGGAAGGTGATGGCCGGAGGGTTATGTGGGACTACCCGGCGGCATAGAAGACGCCGCCATTTTTAAGGCTACCCACTAAAAAACCAACGGTTGCCCTCGACGCCTTAATGGGACGACACGGGATCGCGTTAGCACTCACCGTGCCGCCCCGGCGGTTACCCTCCGAGCGAGGGTGCCCCGAGCAACTTTTTAGCTGGGCCTTCACCACCACCTCCTCACCCTGGACGGAGATGGACGCCCGGCGAGGGGGACCCCGGTGAGGGCCGTGGAAAAGGATGGCCTCCGTTTTGGATACGGAGACCTCCAATCCCAACAGCCCTATGCGGTCTGCAAGCAGCGTAGCACCGACTGTTGCCAGACGGGCCGCCTCCGCATACGTCCCTCCCCTGCATGTGACGAGGGTGTCATCTGCGTAACACAACACCCTCATTCGCGGCAGGAGAGGACAGCGGAGCAGCCAGTCGTACCCGAGGTTCCACAAGACCGGTCCCAAGACGGACCCCTGTGGAACCCCGCGGCATACGCTACGCCGGTATATCCGCTGGTCGCCGCCAACCCACAGGACCTCTCTGTCCTGCAGGTAAGCCCCCAACAGTCTCCGAAGAAAGGGAGGCACTCCATGGAACCGGAGTGCCTCAACCAATGTCTCAAACGGAAGACTGTTGAAGGCATTGGCGACGTCCAGCGACACCGCCCCCCTCGCGAGTTGCCTCTTGGGTCAGGTCTCTCAGAGCCTTCAGGGCGTCGATCGTCGATCGACCCGCCCTGAAGCCGAACTGGGCATCCGAGAGACCCGGCCCCACCTCCTCGAGGTGTTGGACGAAACGGGCAGAGAGAATTCTCTCGAAGAGTTTGCCCGTCTCGTCCAGCAGCACGATTGGTCTGTATGCGGAAGGGGAGTCGGCAGAACGACCCTCCTTCCGCAACAGGCACAATCTGCCCTCTTTCCAGGCCTTCGGGAACTGTCATGCGCAAACAAAGGTTGAACAGTTCCCGAAGCCTGCCCCCCAGGTATTCCAGGGCGAGGAATAGAACTCGCCCCGGAATACCGTCCAGACCCGGCGCAGTACTGCGGGCTCGGAGACGACTCAAGGCGACCTCCAGCTCAGCCTCCGTGATGTCCGGGACAGAACCCACCCCCCCATTAGAAGAAGGGGGGGCCATCACTGGAGGCGAGTGGCCGGTGGATTCCGGGAATAGGTCCCCCACCAGCCGCTCGAGGAAATCCGGCTGAAGGGACTCCATGACCGGGGCGCAAGCGGCGCGGAGTTTGTTCCGCGCCACCCGATACGGGCGCCCCCATGGGTCCCTATCGAGACCTGCCAGGATCTCCTCCCGAGCCAGGTCCTTCGCCTTCCGAATCGCCAGCCGCAGAGTCGACTTCGCTTCGCGATAACGACTCCGCAGCTGGGCCTCCAGATCCGGGTCGAAGCCGTGACGACGGCGACACCGGACGAAGGCCCTCCGAGCCCTGCAGTGGGCCGTCCGAAGTTCGGCTATTTCGGACGACCACCAGTACACTGCTCTGCGCCGGGGCCTAGACCCCACCCTCGGCATGGCCGCATCGCAGACCCGTGATAGGGCCTCGCGCATGCGGCCAGCCGACACCTCCACGTCGGTTTCCTCGTTGGGCGGATCGGGAAAGGCCCAGCTCTGAACGATGGCTGCCTCCCTGGCCATTTCCCGATCCAAACGCTTAATTGCCCAACGAGGAAAGTGACTCCTCCCCCGCGGTGGCCCGGCCTGGTCCGGCCGGGAGGTGGAGATCTCAAATCGGACGTAGAGATGATCCGAAAGAGTCTCCACCTCCGTCTCGATTCTCCAGTCGACGACCGTGCGTGCGACAGCTGGGGTGGCGAACGAAACGTCCACCACGGAACTCCCTTGCTGTCGCACGCAGGTCGCATCGGTCCCTCTATTGAGGAGGGACAGACCGGAGAGGAGTGACCAGGCCTGGACGGCCCTACCCCTAGCGTCCGTGGCGTGGTTCCCCCAGGCCGCGGATTTGGCGTTCAGGTCGCCGAGGAAGATGAGCTTCCCCGACGCCTGTCTGCCAATCGCCGCACTGACGGAGTCGAGGAAAGTCTCGAACTCCGCCAGACGACGATTGGGGGAGAAGTACGCGCCGATGATGACGTACTCCCCCCACCGCGCCACAACCAAACCCGGGCCAGTCTCCAAGGTGGAGAAAGGGGGACCGGGACCAGAACACGCAACCACAGCCACGGAACCGCTAGTGTCCCCCGCCCAGTTGGAATTAGGGGGGACATAGTAGGGCTCACGGGCCACCGCAACACTGATGTCCCACTCCGCCATGGTCTGGATGAAAAGATCCTGGGCCCTGGCGGAGTGGTTCAGATTCGACTGGAGGAAGCCATGTCGTCGTCTATTCATGACGACATGGCTTCCACGGGCGTCAACGGGGCAACGGGCGAAAGCAACGCCCATAGCACCGTAGCCCCAGCGAATCTCTCCAACTTGGAGGGACTCGCTAGGGCAATTGGTGAAGCGGCAAATCGCGGCCGCCACTTTTTCTTTTGTGGCAGAGTCGTCCAGACCCCTCACCTTCACCATGACCCGCTTCACAGGTCGGACGACGTCTGCCACTCCGTCTAAAACAGTCCGGAGGTTGGCCGCCAATTTTTCGGCTTTTTCTGGAGCCGCCTTATGCAGCTCCAGAAGCCTGGCCCCGGTGGCCGACCTCCGGATCTTTAGCCCGTCCTCGAGCCCCAACTCCCCGAGATCTACCTTCTCGGAGGCGCGCTCGAGGAGCTGGGCATAGGTGACCCCCTTAGCTGCCGCCTCGGGCTGCAGTGTGATTACCACTGCAGGTGACCGAGGAGATGGCAGCTTGGGGAGGGACCCTTGGGCCGGTCCGGATTGACCGGCCTTTTTTCCCTTCTTGGTGCCCCCCTTATTGTTTCCCTGCTTCGGTGGTCCAGCGGTTACGACTCGCTGAGCCACCGAAGCTTGGACGACAAGAGCAGGGCCAACTGGTTTGTAGGCCCTTTTCTGTCCCCGCTTCACCACCGAGGGCCAGGTCTCGGTGGTGGCGGCGGACGGAGCAGTTGTCGGCGTTTTAGCCGATGCAGGTCGTGCCGTCGCGCCTGCAGACCTCGGCTGCCGCGACTCAGCAACCGCTGCCGCACTAGCCCTGCGGTCCGCTGCCAAGGGCGGACGCATGACCCTCTCAGGGAGGAGGCGCTCCTCAATGTTGGCGAACCGGGCGTTCACCGTCACCCCCACCGAGGACACAATGGAGCGCTTCAACTCCTCGATACAGTCCGCGTCCAGAGAGGGCGCGGATACGGCAGTGGGAGCGGCAGCGGGAACGGCAGCGGCCGAGGATTTTGCTGCCACCGTTTTCAGCTCCACAAACTCCCGCCTGTGAGCTTTGATTTCAGCCTTAAGGGCCTCCACCTCTCTGATCAGGCGGGAGTTTGCAGCCCTCAACTGGCGGGTCTCGTCAGCCTCAGTACGGCTGACGAGCGTCTCGACAACCTCTAGGAGGTCCCGCGAGGCTACCTTAAGGGCCTTAACCATGGTGCCCTTAAGGTTACCGGACTTGCGGCTGACTTCCAGGATGGAAGCTGCGCTTTTACCCGCCAGGGCTCTTAGTTCCTCAGCCCCGAGGGAGTCAGGGTCAGGCCTACGTGAACCGCCCTGCAGAGCCTCCTCCTCGGAGCACGTCGCATTACCTGAAGAAGGCGCCTGCTTACGGAATGCCCGTGCTGCCAGCGCCTTCTCCATCTCCACATCCTCGGCCTCGAGAGCAAGGGCCCGCAAATCGGCCTTTGCCCGAGAGAGGCCAGCCCCTCTAGTGCTCGCCGTGACGCGTCCACGACGAGCAGTGTTGCATTTACCAAATGCAACACTGAACTCCGAGTCGCTATCGGAAGCGCCACTCGTCCCCTCAACAACCCCGCTAAGGGGTCGCTTGCGCGAGCCTTCGACCTCGTGGTCGGACATGATGTCCGAGCCACAGAGGTCTTTTAAGCTACACACAAAACTTAAAAATTACAAGAAAACTATACCACAATAAACACTTACGCTAAAAAGAAAACAAAAGAAAAGAAAAAGCAAAGAAAACCTCAAAACAACTAAATAAACAAAAAACCATCGGGGCCCTGAAAAGGGCCTTTTAAATCACCGATATAAACCTCCTAAAACAGCAACAGCAACGAAAAACCACGAAAACCTCAACCTCTAATCCCTCTTAACCTAACCTAACCTAACCTAACCCATACCTCGTGACATCTATCCGTTAAGAGCTCCTAAAAACCTACCGATGTCCCCTAAACGTAAGCTATGCTCTAAACGAGGTATACAACAGTATATATTCAGTCCATTCATTGACTCGCTCTCTGAGAATAGACAGGTTTACGGGTGGTACCGTCGAAGCTAATTTCCCTAATACCTTGTACCTGGTCCACACAGAAACTGAAAAAGCGGACCTTACAAACCTAGGGTACGGAAAAGGGGAAACCTCGCGCATCCTCACAATCAACGAAGCTCAGGGATTAAGATACGAATCATCATTCAAACCAAATCCAAACCAAAATTGTACCTGACAAGTGCCCCACACGCTGCGGTGGCTATATTTAGACACACAAGAAGATCTACATACTACACGGATATCGACGAAGACGCCATTGTGAGATTCATTAGGCAGGCCGGCGATACCTCAGATAGAATTCTTGTAGAGTACAATCTCAAGATGGCAATTTCTCACCATGACTCCGAGGCTATAAAAAGCTAGTGAACCTATTAACCTAACTTAAATTTATGACTTATACTGACTTATAATTAATAGAATTACTCATGCTTAAATAGCTTGCTTAAGAATGACTAAAATAGCTTTCGAAAACTTGTGCAGGTGTACAATTTCCTGCGAAGTTACCATCACAATGAAAATCATGGCAAAATTGTTTTAAAATTACAATGAAAGGCATGGACAAATGTCCACGGATATTAATTTATAACATATATAAAAAAAGTATTTTTATCCTTATTAACTGATAAAGTTGGAAACACATATTTTGCATTTAATTAAGTTGCGTCTATCATATTTATAATATTACAATATAATATACACCTAATGCTATTTTAAATAATTTTATAACTCAGACGAGACGAGGCTTCTTAGCGTTCTATGGATTCACCATGCGGGTGCCGGGCCCATCGCGATGCAAAGAGAGGAGTGCAAACAATGCCTGGGACTTGCGATCCAGGAGTAGGTTTAAGGGACCCCTTTACTCCACATATATACGCTCTACTTCACTGTCTACGCTCCTCTCCCTATCGAACCAAATATTATAAGAATCTACTAAAGCCGCCTTTAAAATACGTTCTAGAAATAAACCGATCATAGTTCTAGAAAGGCCATGGTCCTTAAATAATTTGTAAAGAGATTTTGCTGCTATACCTCTCATTTTTACTTGTACCTACAGCGTATAAATTAACTATAATTAAAAAACCTGATCAGTTCATTACATAGTTCGTAATACTTGTTAAGCTTAAATGTATGATCTTTGGGTATGATTGTTTCCCAGGGTACAGTAAGCTCCATAAGTATAACGCGCCTTAGTTGTTTTGAGGACAGAAATAAGTCCGGTCTATATGACGAAACACAAACATCCCTAGGGCTCATTAACAGTTGAGAAAAAAAAAGTAATATATAGAAAAACTTAACTTTGAATTTACTTAAATTTAATTATTTCTTTGTCTGGTATTATTATTGTTTTGAACATACCTCCTAAGTATGAAAAAATGAAACTTTTGACAATTATTATGAGTTCCGTTTGATAACGCCTTCCTATTTATAATTTTTAAAATACTGGTTAAATGATAGAATAGTTGAAATATAAAAGTACCAAGATTAAAAAAAAAATATGACCACAGGGTCAGTTTATGCTAAATTCTTTAAACTTTTGTTACACGTGGGATGCTGATATGTTTTGGTACAGATGAGATGATAGCAGTCTGCTACTTACTGTTTTATTTCAAAACCTAGATGAACAGTTATCTCGGTAGTAAAGGCTGCTTAGTTTATGCTTTTACGTAATTAATATACTTTTACCATTGTCCATAATATAAATTGCATTAAACACGAACTACCTCCACCTCAGACCAAGTTAAATGTACACATATAATAATTAAATACTCGTTAATAACTAGCGATAATACATATATATGATATTACGGGATATATACATAAGAACTGATCTAACATATATATAAGTAAATTCACTCACTTGAACACGATGTTGCTGCGAGTAGTCACCTGTTACGTCGACTTATTATATTATGTCGCGACTCTCCTACAATATTCGCTATAGTTATTCCAATTTGTAAACAGATCACATGAGATTTATTTAAATCTAGGCATTGGGAACAAACCTTATAATTAATAAATTTTATAATAATAATCAACTTTAATGTTAATAATTTTGTGCCGATAATTGTAATTAATAATAACAAGTAATAACAAATATAAATTAACGAAATTTAAATAACAAGTGTTTTAATATTATTCTATTTTAAAAATGTTATACAATCCCTAATAGTATCTCAATTAAAACATGATCATCATTGTACTAAGATTATTATTTATGTTAATTATGTAATAAATCAGAAACGCTTGAATAGATTCAGGTAAAAAGATTTAAAATAATTTAAAATTTCAGAATGTATAGTGATTAATACTTGAAAGAAATAACTCGAATATTGTCTGTTTGTTTTGAATGATAATTATTATATACATAAATGTATTTCCCGCTTTTCCTACCGATCTATGATATTCCTTATACTTTCTTATTCAATGGAGTAGTTGTCTTTGAAAACCAGGATGCGTCTTGTGGTGCTCAGTGATGTGAGAGAGAAGGTAAAAAAAGTAAAAGGTAAAAACCAAATTGTCACCCACACACACATCCTTTCAAGAATAATTAATAATTTGATAGTCCAGTTACGTGGCATGTATTTTTTAAGATAATTAACACATTGATATAATCATTATTTACCTCGTATTTAAAGTAAAGTCTGTAATCTCATTTCTGATATAACATAAAGACGTAATTTGACAACACCATCATCTATTACGTATACGTAATTTCTCAAGGAAACATGTGAAACGGGTGAGATATAAAATCATCATAATAATTGAAAACATATGCGAACCTAAATTAATTATAACTTTGATGATGAATGTATCATTTTGTAACTATTAGATTGATTTCTTAAAAATATTTCGGTTCAAAAAACATTTTTAAAAATCCCCGATTTAGTATATGATTAAAGGTTTTAAATTTAAAATTCTTGAAAGTTACATAACAAACTTAATAATATCCGTAAGCGTTTATAGTGATACAACGGGATAAGTTAAGTTGTAAATTTGATGTGTCGTGAGTGTGTCTGCAACAGAATTTGAACAGGGTTTGAATGTAGATTACAATATTTACGATTCATTAAGTTACAGATTTATAATTACAAGTTGAATCATGAATTATGTATGATCAAGTTGATATTCAAATAATACTTGAGGGCTGGGATTGGAATGTTACTTAAGGGACTTTCAAAGATACATATTATGTTTTGAGCTGGATTTCCTCTTATTATTCTTTGAATATTATGTCACTTTCAAAAAGTGATGAATTTTGCGTGTCCAGTTACTCATGAGAGTAAGTTATTAAACTGAGACTGTAACGTTACTTTCAATATAAAAATCTTACCTTTGAATTTGATTTTGGAATTGATTTCATCCTCGACTTGGACTTGCACTTAAAGTTATGTTATAGTATATTACATAAAATGCTTTATTCTAGTGAAATAACTAGATGTTGTTGCTTTATATACAAATATATAAGAATATTTGGTAACAATTGTCTGCGGAAAGTAAATTATGAAGCGACCATTAAACTTGTAAACTAAATGGGTCTTGACTCGTATTCTGCGGAATGTGTAATAGCCTTCTTGATTGATGTATTTTTATATATCTTACGTATTTTAAGTTATTATCTTTAATACTGAGTATTTTGAAATGAGTGAACTGTCGTTTCATTTATCGCGGATGTTTATTTTTAGATATGACTTTATGAGGAAAAAAGTGATGTTTGATAGTTTCTTTATATGTACTGTCAAAAAAAAAGAAAGAAAAAATATATATTAAGAAAGTAAAAATCATATTTCTACTATTTTAGGCATAATACTAATATAAAAAAATTTACATTCCAAAAGTTTTAAGACTAATAATCTAGGCTTATGTTCCAGGTATGACTTAGCTTCATAAAAAATTATTTATCTTTCCTCCTCGACACTACATCCCTTCCATTCCTCGAACTTATAAACACACCTAATAAAATATACTTATATAAATAATACAGAAATTATTATAATAATCCAAACAATTATCAATTTTTCTTTATACTAAATCCACCACCTTAATATTATCACACAAAAAAGTTAATATGTAAAATAATAACCATCACTGGGTTATTGTACTGTGACCTGTTCTATTTACTACACTAGTGTGTTAGTAAACTGCACATCAGTCATCGCTACGACTGATCGTGCAGTTCGTGCGGCCGCTGCCTCATAAATGTTTAATCTCAATAACTCTTGTGATCAAAATTCATAAAAAAATACTTTGGAATAGCCGAAAATATATTTATATATTACTTACAGAAGACATAGAGAATATATTATTCACAAAGGCATCTAGTACTATGTAATACGAAT
Source organism: Melinaea marsaeus rileyi (assembly GCA_918358865.1). Classification (NCBI taxonomy): domain Eukaryota; kingdom Metazoa; phylum Arthropoda; class Insecta; order Lepidoptera; family Nymphalidae; genus Melinaea; species Melinaea marsaeus. The sequence goes on along the minus strand of OU911091.1, from coordinate 2,493,084 downwards.
GTGAGTATATAATTATTTCTGGTATAATATTTAAAATAACTAGAATAATAATAGGTTTTTTTATAAATATTTCATAGATTTATTAACAATTATAACTACTATAGTAAAATTAAGTAAAATTTTAAAAACTTCTTAAACTTGGTACAACAGTTTCCTAGAGTAGTTAATACTCGAAGTTTATTAGATATTGAATATATATGTAAGTAAAATGTGGAATTGATAAAAGAGATAAAATGATTAAAAACTACAAAATAAAAATGATTTTATTTGAAATAATAAATTATTGAATACCTTAACGTATAAGCAAGTGGGGACGATGTATTTTTAGAATCATTAAGATTCATGGGTGAAAACATTTAGGTTTAAAGATATTTATTTTCTCATGAAGAACATACTGTTTACTTATACAGAGATTAAGTACATACATTTAAGTTATTCTGCATGCATTACATTTTATTTATTTTACTTATAACAAAACTAAATCTTATTGTAAATAGACATGTTTCTTAACTAATCAACTAATTAAAAAATAAAAATGAGTAATTTACATGAACATTAAGTTATTTATCTTACAATGTGGTCTTAACATTACTCAAGTTAATTATACAATATTATCGATAATATAAAATTTAAGCTTATTTTTAAATTGCTTAATATTGTTACAGCTCTTAATGGCATCAGGTAAACTATTGTATAAAACTGCACCCTCATACATAATATTTTTATTACCATAGGTTTTCGTTCGAGGCTGCCAAATATGTATTTTGTTTTTGTTTCTAAGGTGATGTTTAAATACTCGTGGTGTAAATATTATATTGGAATGTATATTATTCGTAGTAATTTTTTAACATTTAACATCAGATAACACAGCGTTAATTTTGTTTATTTGTTTTTAGGCACTGCTTTCTACCATTTTATTACAGTTTCAATTGCGGTGGTTGCGATCTCCTTGGAATACCCGGAAAGGTAGTGGCCTATGTCACTGGTTGATAATGTAAGCTTTGATGGGTGAAATAGTTTTTAAAATTAGCTTAACAGTTATTGATCCTATTCGTTACAATAAATACAAGTTTATTCCTTGTAATATTTAAATATATGTAAAGTTAGAAATTCATCGATATATATTATTTATTTATTTATTTATTATTTATTAAATTCTTCATTGCACAATACATAAAATAATGCACAAAAGGCGGGCTTAATGCCACAAAGACATTCTCTACCAGCCAACCTTAGGATGTACATGAGAGAACATTGGTAGGCGTGCAAAAAAAAAACACAAAAAAAATAAAAATTATTTAAAAAAAATCCAGAAATATAATTACAATCATATAATATAATAACAAATACAATACATTAAAATAATACTAATAATACAAATATTAATTATTATATATAATAATACATAATTTATACATACATACATGCATAACATACACATTATAAATTATTCATTGTAATAAAGTTGTTTAATTTGGCGTTTGAATGAGTCACGAGACGGCGCTTTTCGTATATGTTCCGGTAACTCGTTCCAAAGTCTGACGGCAGTTAGAGTAAATGAGTTGGATAAGAAACCAGTCCGATGAAGAGGAGTGTGGATCATTAAATTGCTAGAAGAACGAAGTAATCTGTCATGTACATCTGCTAAGAAGGAGAAATTGCATATATAGATATGACTTGTTGCAGTAAAGAGTGAATATTATTTGTTTCAATAACCAAGTGCTGTAACTATAATTATAATTCAGGAGCTAATCGATTCTCAAGCTGTGTAAGATACTATTCCAAACTTACAAGTACGAATAACAAAACACTTTAACTACAAACATTGGATCCTTACAACCTTTTCCTATTTTATAATAAAGGTACTCAAAATGTCATTGACCTTTCAGATATTACTTCAGATGTTTCACACTGGTGTAAAACAGTATTATAATTAAAGGCATGAACGACCCTTACAATTTGATTATATTAAAATAATATTTTCCTTAGTGGAGGAGATCCTAATTAACAGGTTAAAATAATAACCAATCTAAAGATTATAAATTATAATTAAGGAATTAATCGTATTTACTTTTAGTCAGTAATAATATTTGTATTAATTAAACATTAATTTATGTTCAATTGCATATCATTAAACAAAACTTAATAGATTAATTCATTAAAGGTAAGAAAGGGATAGTTGTAGTTCAAATAGTGTAGCAAAGAGATAAATATTATACATGTATAAGTAAGTATTTTACGTAACTACAAATGAATTAAATATATTTCATAACCTACATTACATATATGAATAATAAATGTTATTTAATATGTCCAAAGCAATCTTCTTGTAACCCAGATATCAGTTCCTATGACAGCCTTTAGTCTCACAGAGGACAAACGCCACACAACTTCTGCAACCACGTTTACAACGGTATTGTGTGAATTTTATTTTCCTCAGAAGTACATAGATCACTTTGGTTATCTTGGGTGTATATTATTATAGAGAATTTAATATAAAATAACTCATTTATTATTATCTTGCTAGTTGACAATAAAAACAATGATTCTCGGCTTCTTAACTCCTTATATTATAACTATTTAGGTTATTTATTCTATCCTGTATTTATTATTAAAGATATTTATTTAATATATATGTAATTTAATTAAACAGATGGTTTAGTTTCATTAGGTTTTTCGGCATGCAACGCTTCCGTAATAGTTGCCAGTAATAGTATTTTGTGCTGAGCCATTATACTTTTTGTACACAGCTTATTGCCTTTGAATAATATTCTTCTATATTCAATAACTCGCCAGAATTCTTTGTGTTGTATATTCAACATGCCCTATTAAAAGTTTGTCGTAAAAGTAAAGTTAGGACGAGTAGGTGTTATAAACAACAATAATAACACTATAATAAACACAATAATTATAATTAATAGTAATAGTTTTACATGATAAATTTGATTAATGATATATCTGTAAATTATTTTGAAAATTGATGTATTTTATTTGTAACACATAAACAAATACAGGGAATTTAAAGATAAACAGAACCTTTGAAATTAAAGTAGCGAAATAAGAAAAGGTTTCCTTAAGACCCTACAGTTAAGTTGGTGAAAGATTTCCAAAAATTGGAAATGTTATAATTAAAGTAAACAATTTGAAAGGAAAACGGTCCGAGAGATACTTGAGACTGATTTTAAAATACATTGAATTTAGATTTCCTTCATGTACCGTACACTATGTACTTTTAATGTGTATTTGTCTGGTCCGAATACGGTAGACTGCACTGCTAGGATAATTGATTAAAAAAATATTATTAAAATATTTTTATCTCTTTTGTTAATATACATTTCCATTTATTTTTCATTACATTTTCAATTCTTAATTTTCCTTGTGCTTATTATAGTAGATATTAACGTCAAGCTCATAAACAATTTTGAGTGCAAAATTAAAGTTACTAGAAGTGTCATAGTCTCTGGTTTATGATATGCTTAAAGTTATATAATTTTTGATCTGGGTCGTTTTGTAGGTAAGATTAGGTAACAAAAAATATGTTATTAAGGAAACATTAAAAAAAACAAATGACGTTTTCATAACATACTGTATAAGATTATCTTTGAAGGTTGAAATTGATATCAGATATTAAAAATATAATCTAGAATTAAAATATTTATTATCATTCATTATGTAATGCAATTACACAAAAAATATTTCGCGTAAACATACTATTTTTCCGAAGTACTTATAACAGATCTTTGTATATAGCTGGCCTAACGACCTAACGGCCAGAGTGATCTATGAGAGCTAACAAAGAACTTCTCCTATTATATTGTATAAGTTGAACTGTGCCATAAGATATCGTAGTAACTATAGATAGACTAACTTATAAAAGATATTTGGTAAACATGGTTTTCTAAAAAACAAGTATTTATTCGATCTTAAACAGAATTTAAATATAAAGGACTAGGAATTGAAAGTTAAAAACTACCTTTGAAATTCTAGACTTGAAATAAAAACACTATTCTTCTCGACAGTTCAGTTGTTAAAAGGTTTCCAATAATTGGAAATGTTGTTTAATTAAAGGAAAGGAAAATGGTCCGAGAAATACTTACGGCTTATTTTAAAAAACTCTATAGAGAGATTCAGTCTCATTTGTTAGTTGTTTACTTTGTATGTTAATTTGTTTGATGTCTGTTGTGAGTACAGTATAATCGTAATGAATTGGATCAAGTAGTTTTCTTGTGGAATTTATTTCTAGTTAAAAAAAATATATATATCTGGGGAATATAATAAAGTATGATATAAAAATTCTTTGGAATTGAAGGATCCTGAAGATCTCAAGGAGAGATACTTTATTGAACTGCATATGTGCATTTCTTAGTGTGTATAATAGAGACATATGTAAAGTTTGTTCTGATTGTTTGGTAAATTTTGTGTGTAGGGCGATCAGGCGCATTAATGGTGAGAAGAAATAAGAAAGATAAATACCTTCATAAATTCGTTGGACTTGGAACCGACCAATGTCGAAATAAGTGCTAGTTGGAAAATAAAATAATTTTGTCTTGCGAATAACTAATTATTATTCGTTTGAAAATGTATTGCCCTGTCGTCAACTGTTACCAATGTATTCTTTATCTCTTGTTGTCTGTAATGTAACGAATTAAATTGCTTTCTAGAAAAAAAATTACCATTTGAAATGTTGTTTAATTAAAGAAGTAAAATTAAATTTAATTAATATTTAATATAATGTTATTAGATTTAATTTACGTCTATTCTCTTTTAATTTAGTTTTTGTTGTCATAGAATATTGTTGTTATTTAGTAATGTTCGCTATCCAATTAAAGTAATAAGTTGAATTCTTAAGGTAGATCTATTACATCTATACATTTATTACAGTTTTATATATATGATATATGTTATCCTATCCTATTTCAAATACTTAGCTATACGTGTTCTTTGTTGTTCATCGGACGTCCACTACAGGACAAGTCTTGATAATATTACGGAGGTTTTGTGTTGTTTGCGTCCAGCGGCTTCTAAGGATTCCTTTGAGATGTCGTTCACCAATTTGAGGATCTCAACAACGTTTTCTCAAATCGAACTAGGTCTTTATAAATCCAAAGATAAGTTGGTTTAAATAATGGTAAATAAAATATAAATATAATTATAATCAATATTTAAATAATGTTGTTTTGCTCATATAACAAATTAAATATAAATGGTTACACAGTTACTGGTTACCATATATACCATATCTAAAAAGCATACATAACTGGTACAATGTAATATATGTTATACATATCACATTAATTAAAATATAAAAAGTAGAGAATTCTAATTTCAATACGTAATATTTATTCAAGATTTAGATTCTACAATTCAATAGATATATTAGTTGAAATCATATCTCAAATATATAACTGGCTCATAATACTACAACCGAGGTAGTCTACATAGAGTAAAGTCTAAATTTTAAATACGACTACTAATATAAAGTTCTAGAAGGATTTGTGATCTGAATCTCATGCTCCGGGAACGTTGTAGTTAATAATATGTAATTTCGTAACTTTAGATGAAAACTCTTTTGTTAAATATCTGAATCATAAAAAGAAATATATTTCTATGGCTAAATTTATTACACCTTATTAAAAAGAAATATTTTAAAAGTCTTTGATTGTCAATTATCAAAATATCGAATATTTTGTATAAATTAATTAAATTTGCAAATATTTTTTTATACCAAAAAAATAAGTACCGTACCGTCTAATATTCTATTATTTTATCTAAAATATACGCTGTAATTATTCGCTACATATAACTTGGCGCGTGGATGAGCGTATTTTCATTATAAGTTACGGTTGGCAGAACACCTCTCAACACGTTCCGGGAATTAATATTGCTATCAATATTTTAAGCTCATAATTAAGTCGTTGGAATTCAGATTGAGGTAATGGAATTTCTTTTAACTTTACAATAACTAATTAAACCAATAATAAATCAATTAATTGACTATAAACTTTCAATATTCACATTATTTTTGTTTAATAATTTATAAGCGTTTTGTCAATCATCCATTTTTATTTGAAATTTAATTTTGTTCTTATAAGCAAAGCAAAAAGGATTTTGTTCTTATAATATGGGATGAGCTATTAATCCCCAATCCAGAAACAGCGTTCAATCCTCAATGATTGGCTGATGTTCAAGTTCAATGCGTGACCCGGACAAATCGTTTCCAATTTGAGTTCCGATTACTCCATGGGTCAGTACTGTCACATCTGAATGACTAATTCGTCATTGTCGGGAAATTTTGAAGTGTTCATAAATACAAATATAGGCATACATATATGTATATAGGAGGTGTTTTTCCTACTCGTTTTATACTTATAATATTTGCATAATTAATCAAACTTAGTCCAATAAATTGCATTGCAAAGAAATATTTATATTTGTTTAATAATAAATGCGTATATAAATGGTAATAAAATGAAATAGTAAACATCGCGATATTTTACAGAGTTATTATTACAGTATGTATATAAAAAATTGCGCAGCCGTCGACCTCGTCAGAATATTCCTAAATATCTATATTATTAACAACTAAATTTTGACTTCCTCCTCCAACCTAAATTTTTATTGATGTTTTTCTAGATAACTATCATAAATCACATACAACAGAATAGAAACAAAACATATATAATACAACATAAGCAAATGAAAATATAATGAGAAAAGAAAACGTCTTTCTTCTCAAAAATATAGTGATTTAGATATAAAATACCTATATTATTATTCAACCTCAATTCGTAATTCTTAATATTGTCAAAACATTTTTGTAACATTATGTTTATTTCCAAAAGCGCAGGTCACGAAGACAGCCAAGTGACGCTTTGCCTTCAACATAATTTATAGATATCGAGGTTTTGGAGTAAAAACTTTTTTATTAAAAACAAGTCTATGTTAAACAGATATAATATGGGTTTATAATTTTGTAATAGCTATTAGAATTGGTACTGCAGTTAATTAAAAAAAAAAAATGAATTCTATTTAATTATTTAAATTTTTCCTCGTTCAAACCATACCAGTCAACGCTTGTGTATGACAATGGGAGTGACAGGACTATTTTGATTCTGTACGTTTCGAAATAAGCCCTTCTGTAAAGACTCTCCAACATAAAATATGGTTACGAGGGTTTCAAAGGCGCCCTGGGAAGAACCTCACAAGAAACTCAGCCGGCTTTTTTTTCTGTGACCACTGTTTAACAAACGTCAATATATTTAGTAAACAATGTATGAAAAAAAAAGAACAATCGCAATCTATTCGATAAGCTGGCCTAATTGTTAGTTAATAAGAAGAAATCCGTGGCTAGCAACACGACCAGTCATCGCAAACAGCACTCGTTCACGAGCATAACGCAAGGGTTAGCTATCACCCCCTCGCCATATTTGAGGGAAGGGGCACTCCGGCCTCCATCACTACCACAAGTAATGATATCCTTAGATATCTAAGGAAGCGGTGTGATGCAGCCAATAGATCTAACGAGTGTAACCAACAGCGTCAGGAATTAATTAGTAGGTTACTAGTTAATCGCTAGAATACTATTTACTCCCAGGCCATACCGTCGTTATTGTATTTCTTTACACTATAACTTTTTTTTTTATTTAACTCCTTTTACTAAATATTTTAGATTTATTTTGTGATAAATTAATAAGGATTTACTGTGGAATTTATTGTAAAAACGTATACAATTAACCCTAAAGGAATTACTTATTTTATGGAGCCTAGTGATGGGCATAGCAAGTTTATTTTTAACTGTTTATTGAAAACATATGAAACCGTAACATTTTACTTACCAGCGTTAAAAGTAATTTTGTATTTAATTACGTGAAGTACTCAGCGGAGTCCCAATTACATGTCACAGCTGCATGTCAACAGGCTCTGAATTGTTTTAACCTTATTTTGAAACAATCATTGATACAGTTGATTATAAATGGGAAAAAACTGTTGTCAACTAGTTTTTTTATTGTACTTAGTAATATATTCGTATTATGTATATTTTTGATATAATAGATGCAATACGAATATGTTCCATTTGAATTGAATATAGAGTTATGTTTTTAAATGTGTTTATAATTATGGTTACTAAGTATATGTATTTGAATTGTTTTTATGTAGGTTTCTAGTGGAAAATATTCGACAGATAAAGTTTTATTAGACACTGGGTAAGTTTTATTTGACTACAAAAAGTAGTGTTACATTCTTGATGGCAGTTTTTTTAAACCTGATTATAATTAATTAAATAACACGATAAAGTTCGTAATCGACCTTAAGAAATAATAAATCTAAAAGTTCCTATATTGCAAATAGGTATATTAAATGCAATTGAAAAAAATATTACTTACCCGATCTGACTTCGCTCTAATGATACCTGGAAAAAAAGACAATAACTTATAAATAATAAGAAACGTGTTCGCATACTAATTATTCGTAAGAAAATATATTATTTACTACATATTAATTATCGCATTAATTATATGCAAAGTATGACTTCAACAAACAAACAAATTACTGAACACAGGTATGGTGAGACACGTCATGGAGGAGTCGTCAGATGTATGTAATAAACTGACTGATCTCATGATAAACTGATAAACTACAAAATTTCTAAATTTGAGGTGATTGAACAAAACACGCTCTTAATAATATTTTTATGGAACGTTTACAGTTTAAGTTACCTTAAACAAAGATAGTAAATTAAATCAAACAATTTATTTTATTTGATTCAGTCATTTGTTTCATATTCTCATTACTTCCGATGTGTCTGTTGCCATGGTCTGTGGATAAAGCAGTATCTATCCCACTGCTGAGCCGAGGGTCGTGGGGTCTCTTTCTAGACGACACAATTCATAGTGCAAGCCACAGAATGTTTTTTAGATTTTTGTTCCCGGTATGCTCGCTTTATAAAAATTACTAAGAACTTTTATAATAAATAATGAATTATATAAATAACGGAACTACGATATAAAATAAGACATTACAATAGGTATAAGTTTATAATTATTTTCCTTTTTTAATTAATTCTTCAATTTGCGACGGTGACATAGTGTTTGTGCGTAATAACACAGTACAGTCTCTTGGGGATGAAAATTGAAATATTTCAGAAACATTAACATTTCGTACCTGTGTATATATTATATTTATTTCTGTTATGTTATAGTGTACCTAGGCTTTTTATTTAATATTAAAAAGATAAAAGCATAAAATTATAATAATTAATATTTTTTCATATCTTAGAAAGACAAAAATCTAATGTTGGAAACAGTATAAGATAAATGGACGTAATAAACTCAGGGAAAATTATATTAACAAAAAAGTTGCACTATGTCATAAGCAAATATCGAAACAAAGTGTTATATAAACGTAATAATCCTAGTAATAGTATAAATTTGAAAGGTCGCATGCATTAGTGTTAAGGGACAAATGAAGAATAAGGAATTATTATTGTTATTTTTGTTGAACAAATGCATTTTATATTTAATTGTTATAACTTCTAAAGATTGGAAATAATTATTAAAAAAAAGATTTTTTTTTATAACGGGAAACCGATAAGAAAGTCATCTAAAGTTTTTGTACTCGTTCTATGAACAACTTCCTCCAATACTAAAAAAAATCCTTTAACTTAACGACTTTGTATTTTAAAGGCAAAATGTTTTTGATAATTCGACATATTTCTTGGAGACATTTGGTTTTAGAAGTACAACAATCTAATAAAATTTGATTAGCGTTCTAGTTTACTCACTGTATATGGCATTTATCCCTAATGCAGGCATCTATGATAAAAAAAGTGTTCCGAAAAATGGGGCAACTATCCCGATTTTACCTTATATTAAAAAAAACACAATAAAATACATATAAAATGCAAAAATAAAATATTGATAAAGTATGCTTAAGATTCGCTAAAAATAAACGTTTGAGATTTTCTTAACATAAAAGCAATAAATCAATTTCGAACCAATACCTAATGTATCTAGACGTCTGAATCTGGATTGAGATTAAAATATCGAACGCCGCTGTTACAACACGTTAGAATACTTTTAAATAAATTGAGATCGTGTCTGAAATGTTAAACCTTTCTTATCTAGACATAGAATTTTTTTTTTATTTATTTTTTATGAGTGACAAGGAAGCTATTGAGTGTATTTTACTTTATTGTGTTGTTTTATTTTAACATAAAAACATTTTATGTTTTTAGTTTACTATTTTTAGTTTTAATATTTCAGAGTATAGATAAAAAATACAATTCTATAACCATTTTACAAAAATTTTTTGGAACTTTAGTCTAAAATATCAAATAGTATTTGTCATATTATGTGTTAATGAAAAGAATAATTTTTCAATATATTTGTGACATATTATTTAATATCTTTGTAAAACATATTAAATATAAATATTAGCTTTCTTCACTTCAAAGTTTTTTTACGTATTTAAAAATGGAATTTTAAATGTCACATAATTAATGTAATTTATCGTTTCTAGTAATGGATAACAGTAGGTTTTGACTAAACTTATTTATATTATTATTATATACTTATTAATAATACTTCAAACTTTTGTACTGTCTATTGTAAAATCAAAAATATTAACTTACCTGTTGTACCGAAAAACGCTACAACGTAGTCTGTGAGTCTTTTATACAATAACATCTAACTAAATAACGGATTATGATTTTAATATTTGTTAATATATGCTAATGTATGTACAATCTATCTATCTATATTTGATAGAATTATATGGCCTAAATAAACTCGATTACTTTTTAATTTAATGACACACGATTCTATAGCTGTAAGACATTGTATAGGTAATACCTTATTATGTATCGTTATTTAATACTATTCCATGCATTATTAGATTCACCATGAATACTTTTATGGCAATTATTTACTGCTTTATGATTGGTTTTAGTATTTTAGAAGTTTAGAAATCTGATCAGCATAATATCAGGATTCAAGAAGCTTAGAAGCAATGGTCAGCTGTGGCAGTCTTTATTTTATAATCAAAGGTTTCCTTTTCTTTAGTTGGAGGCCCAGACGAGAAACAATAAACACGGATATCTCAATAACACTTTACAAAATGTACACACAAATAAAAACTACTAAGTAAAACCTAAGAATCTCGACAATATTTTAGATTCAAATATTCTCGTAGCCTTATATAGGAGTAGGATTCTATGTTTAAAAATCTACGAGTCTGTATCTGATATTAAAATGAAACCATGTTTTGAGTCCGGTTTCAATTATTTTAAAATAACAACGGCTGTTACACGTACATGAATTAAACAACGTGTAATGTTTCTCTACTAACAGAATTAAAGTTATTAATCTGTCTTTTTTTATGTTTGTCTTATTCATAAACTTATATAGTTTACTAAAATTAATGACATACGATTTGAGAAAATCTAGCGCTTACTACTGATTAAAAGAATAATAAGTTATAACATCTTTTAATTAAACTGATATATAAATCCCATTGGAACACTATAATCAGATAAAATGCCGCTGTGAGAAAAAAATGAGCACATTGTTCGCGAAAGTAAAATAAAAAGAATTCATTGAAACCTTTGAATTATTGTCTATCAAACCCAATAGTAGCAATGAGCCTCAATTTTTTAAAACAAAACGCTGTAAAAGCTTCTACATAAATGAAATATAAAAAAATATATGAATAATTTTATCTCTGAATGACTTCTGTATAAACGATTATTTTGATATATCTTTGAGGTTATTTTTGGTTATGTAAATATTTTAGTTTTTATATATATACATATATATATATATATATATAGTATTTAATATATTTCTTCAGAACAAAAAAAATCCTGTTTAGAGAATTATATTTTTTTTTGAATTTATCCATTGGGATACGTATATTGATACGAGTACCGTACATAAATTGTATTACAAATATGAATTTTATTTCGTTGAGACAAATATACGAATAATATAATGACTTTAAAACTAAACTATATGAAAGACATTTTATTAAATTCTGGAAATCATTTGTAATTCTCTTATATTGCGCTGAAATCACATTGTTTTTAATTACCATCTAATTATTCTTCAAAACAATAACATGTCAATAGGCAGTCGAATTGTTTCAGATTGTTTCAGTTCTATAATGAAATAACAAGTGATACATTTTTCTGAACTAAGAATAGCGAAAATACTTTAGACTGCCTTTTATATTCTACGAAGTAATGAGTAACATTTTATATTTGTTTTGTGTTTTGATTCTGTTTCATAAATAAAATGAATTGTTTCAGGCCAATAAAAGTCTTTTCAAATCAAAAATTATAAGTAGAATTGATAACTTGTTTCGTTCATACTGTCTGTGTTCATCTGCTTTTTCCTAGACTACTTTGTAGGAGAGTACAGAACGGAGAGAGCAAAAGACAAATATAATAATATAATAGGTTTTCCAATAGAGATGACTCGACAAAATATTAGCAACTATTCAAGGAAACAGATTTGTTTGTAGCTTCAGAATTATATTAAAAGAAATACGAATATATCAAGAATAATAAATAGTATTATATTTATTTATAACTGTTTTTATTAATCAGTGTACTTGTATGTATTACATGTGTGCTTTTATCAGTGCTCTTGTCAGATGTTATAAAAGAATTATCAACAATTATAAAGTCAATAAATAGAAAGAAAAATACCTAATTTAATTAATTTTTACCTTAATTATTACATCAAACTAAAAAATATTATATCAGATGAAAAAGATTGACAACAAAGTTTTTAAAACGAGTTGCGGCATGGATTTTATAATAGCCTCCTGACTCTGTATTTCTGAATAATTTAAATATTGAGACCAAATACTCAATTAGAATATAAAGTTTTATTAAAGAAGTTTCGAGCTCAGATGGAAACTTTACTTTCATAATCAAATTATTTGGTTCGAAATAAAATCAGGATTTTATTTCAAATTTAATAGGGAGAAATAAAGTTTGCATATAAAAAGAAATGTTACATCTGTAATAGGCACCTTTTTTTATTTTTTCTAAATACCTCGAATGCATCAGTTAGACTACAAGTCATTCATTCATTCATTCATTCACCTTCACGCCATATCCCTTGCGGGGTAGCCAGAGACGACGGAGCGCCAAACGCTACGGTCTCTGCATACCTCTTTCGCCTCGGCCACAGACATCAACTTCTTCATACATGCCCTCCGGGGGGTCCTCATGCTTTTTACGTGACCTTCCTCCAGTATCGTAGCTACTGTATTTTCGAAGGTCACTCGAGGCCTCCCCCTGTCTCTCTTACCGCTCACTTTTCCCATATAAATCTTTTTTACCATTCTTTCATCACTCATTCTTTCAACGTGCCCAAACCACCTGAGCACGTTCTTCTTCATTCTCACCGTGACATCTTCGCTAGTACCTGCCATTCTGTGGATCTCTTCATTGCGGATTCGATCAGCTAGACTGACTCCGCATATTCTGCGAAGAGATCGCATCTCCACAGCATTCATCTTTCTTACATTCTTCTTCTGTGTTACCCACGTTTGGCTGCCGTATAACAGTGTCGGTAGCAAAACTGCATTGTGTACAGCCAAACGTGCAGCTATACTGACGTTTTGCCGTCTCAACAATGCAGTCAAAGCACCATTGACTCTGTTACCAGCAGCAATACGCCTTTCCACATCCATTTCGTATCTTCCGTCTCTGCTAAACATACTTCCCAAATATACCACTTCATTCACTTGTTCTATTATCTTATCATTCACGTTGATCTTACATTCTGTTCTTTCTTCATTTCTTTCAAATATCAGAACCTTCGTCTTATCTACATTCAGGTTAAGACCATTAATTTCACACCCATCTTTCAGAGTGGTGACCAATGCCTGCAAATTGCATTCTGATGATGCAATGAGCACTGCATCATCTGCATATAGTAAGCAATTGACCTTAAGGTCACCTACTTTCACTCCCATGTCACTATCTTTCACTCCTTGGAGACAACTATCCAAATACAAATTGAACAACCAAGCTGACATAGCGCAACCTTGCTTAACACCCGATTGGATGTCAAACCAGGGCGACATGCCAGCTCCTACTCGCACACAGGCTGAGTGATCTCGGTAAAGAGACCTTACAGCCTGTAGCAAGGGTCCGTTCACATTGTATCGGGGCAGTATCTCCCATAACTTCTTTCTCACAACCCTGTCAAACGCCTTTTCCAAATCCACAAAAGCACAGAAAACCTTTTGGTTTAGGGCCAAAAACTTTTCCGTGATCATGCGGAGGGAAAAGATCTGATCTATACACCCTCTTCCAGGTCTAAAACCTCCTTGTGCCTCCCACAACAGCCTTTCAGATCTCTCTTGCATTCTTCTCGCTAAAATTTTAGCATAAACTTTACCGCCCAAGCTAATCAAACTGATGGCCCTATAGCTTGCACAGTCTATCTGTGAACCTTTGCCTTTATACAAAGGTACGATGACTGCACTTCGCCAATCGTCTGGGACCTCCCCAGATTTCCAGCATAAATTGCATAAAAACCAGAAAAAGTCCCAGACGCGTGGCCCACCATATTTGATCATCTCGGCAGTAACTTCATCTGCTCCCGCAGCCTTACCACATTTCAGACTTCGAATCACGTTCTCTACTTCTTCTAAACTGATTTCACCATCGGCTACATCTTGACTCAGCATTACGCTGGTAGTCAAGACCGAGGTGTCCTCACGTTCATACATCTCCTTATAGAATTCCGCCCACCGCTGCAAAACGTGTGCTTGCTCAGTTAAAATTTCACCGCTTTTCGAAAGCACCCCTTTCATTCTACAGGTTACCGAACAACCCCGGGAACCACTAACTTCTCGCCAGAAAAGCTTCGTGTTTTCCCGGAAGTTGTTCGTCAACCTTTCATCCCTTTCTCTCTGAGAATTTTCACGCTTCATCTTTATAAGTGCTTTCGTTTTGTGCTTTTGCAGCTTGTACGCTCTTTTTCTTATCTCTCTCATACTTTTATCCTTACCAGAGGCTTTATAATCCAGCCATGCTTTCTTCTTTAACTCTACAGCGTCTTTCACTTCATCATCCCACCAATCATCGCGCTTTTTACTAAAACCTCTTTTCCTTTTACCACATACTTCTGTCGCTACTTTCACCATACCATTCCTAAGGTTCTGCCAGCATAGTTCAACACTTTCATTTCCAGAATCATAGCTTTCAAGCTTCTTGGAAACCCTCTCTTGATATTCCTCTCTGATCGGTGGATCCTGAAGCTTCCAGCTTCTTATGCGATAATTCGACGCCAAGCTTGGACACGTCGTGCGGCTGCGCCAACCTGCGAACAAACCTCTTATTCTAGCAACGACTAGATAATGGTCCGTTCCCAGATCAGCACCTCTGAACACTCGCGTGTCCATAACTTGACTTCGAATACGCTGGTCCACTAGGAATAAATCAATCATACTTCTTTCTTCCACTCGCTCCCATGTGTACATGTGAATTTGTTTGTGATCAAACATCGTGTTTGCCACAAACAAATTTTTCTCCTTACAAAATTCCAAAATAAGCTTTCCAGCCTCATTTACCCTCTTATCACCATATTTGCCTAGCACGCTTTCGTAACCGCTTCGCGCGGTTCCAACCCATCCATTCATATCTCCACATACTATCAACTTTTCATTATCTCTGACACTACTTAGAACATCCCTGACATTCTCCCAAAACTCCTCGAGCTCGCTCATTTGAGCTGAGGATACTGGCGCATACATGGTTAACAAGAATACTCTTGTTATCCCCAGCTTAAAGCGAACCCAAAGAAGCCTCGGGTTAATCGCCTTGTATTCTACCATTGCATTAACCATTCGAGAGGACAATAATACGCCTACACCTTGGCAACCTCGCTCACCCTCTGGAACCCCAGCCCAGAAAGCGACCCGGTTGCCAGGCAAATCGGTCGTATCATTGCCTTTTCGCTTGGTCTCAGACACACAAATAACATCCAGACTACAAGTCAATTATTTCAAATAAGGTTCATGTTTACCGAAATGAGTTAACAGCAACTTCAGGATCTGGGGTTGAAAGAAAGATGAATGACTACTTCCTACCTACTTCAAACGCTTTAAAAATGTTACGCATTGCGCCAATGTTTCACGAAAAGTTGAGACATCACTTACCAGTTCTTTATACGAACTAACACAACAAATGATAATCATTTATAGGTAATAAAACGAACTAAATTATTTTACGAGTATATGAAACTAACTTGAGTATATGGAAATAGCTGAAACAGAAGTTTCTAAGTATTTGTAGTTAATGCTGCCATAAAATACTATCGCTATTTTAACCTTTTCAATTTATTGTTCGTGTAACAATTGGTTGCTTTAAATCATATATCCAGTTTAATAAGTATGACTCAATTTATTAATACTTAAATTTATGAATACAATAGATAATATGCTAGCTAGACTCAGCGGTGGGTCATTTGAAGTAAACAACTGAAATACTTACATTGAATAAGGTCCTTAATCATAGTCTCTTAAATTAAAATCATAGGTGCCACTGACACTGGACAGAATAAGCCATATACACAGTCCCCTTGTTTGTCAGTAAGGGAGGAAAAAGGCCTCACAAACAACACTATAGCCTATACTGATTCAAATTGACGAAACAGGGCCAATACTGAAATAATGCAACGTAAAATATTAAAGAAAGTTATGAAACTAAAGAACAACTCCTAATTTTAGTGAAAGTTCAAACTATTTACCATATGTTCCAAAAATGAACTTTTAAACTGACCGAGATATGCCAGCAATACGAATTATAGTTAATCCGTATTATTTTATCAGCCCTGCAATAATACACATATATAATTAAAGGGATCAACCCCTTTTAAGCGCTATTAAGAACACTAATTACAACCACACTCACCAGAGGCCAATTAAAAAAAAGAAAGTTGGAACTGCTTCCGATAGAAAAACTACAAAAAACCATGACTGGTTATATCCGTAATGACGTATGATCTTCAGTCAAGTGACTGTAGCTATACTAACATCTCCCAAAGTACCACCCAGATTACGTCAGTTCGCATATGGGCCAGGTACATTGAGTTATTATTTTTTTTTTATGGAATAGGAGGGCAAACGAGCTGGCGGGTCACAGATGACTTGTGATCACCGCCGCCCATGAACTCTTGCAACATTCGAGGATTTACAGGAGCGTTGCCGGCCTTGATAAACAGTAACACTGCTTAATATGGTATATTTATGTAATATTCTTGTAATAATTTCCTGAGGAAAAATGAGAAAGTTATCAAATAAGGAACATAGATTCATCAACACGTTAAGGTCGGGGATAATACAAATACATTCGCACATTAAGTAATACTAACGTGTGAGAAATAATAAATCACACGAAGAAATCAGACACAGCTGCGGGATACGACTAGTTCTAAACTAACCTATAATATAACACATTTTGCATATAAAAGACCTACTTGAGAATTACTTTGCCTTGAAAGATAAAATCCGGACTTACTCTTCCTGCCTTTGGGGAAAATATGAAGTTCATTTATACATTGTATTATATATTGAGTCTTTGAGTGATTATTTAAAAAAAATTATAACCTTATTTAACTTTTAATGATTGTCTGAATGTAACGAAAGTAATTTTCTATCTAAGTTTTTAGAGCAATGGCGTTACCGCTCCTACGTAAGAAAAGTTCTTTATTCATTGTAAAATTAAAGAAAGAAAATAAATGAATTCAGTTATATTTCTTTGAGAATCCAAGTAATTAGGATAAACAAAAGTTGTATAAACATACGAGGAATTGGGATAAAAACGAAATAGTGTTTTTCGCTTGTAAAGTTTAGCGTGAAACCTTTGTGAAACGCAAATTTACCAAATATTTATTAAAGTATTGAACAAGAAGACTGTTACGAATTCTCAAAAGTAGAAACTTTGAATGTGCGAGTTTCATGAAAGGAAAAGTTTGCTTTTAGGACGTAAAGACTCAGTACCAAAATATATTACGTGTTCGAAGAGAACTTTGGAAGTATGTAGTAGAGGCAGTTAATATAAGTTTTCAACGTAACCTTCATATTGTTTGAAATGATCACATTTTGTGATTTAAGTTAGTAATAAAAGTGAATCATATAAGAAATATATAAAGTGAATCTAATTTCGTTGACAGTTAGTATAGCGTGCGACGTTCAGATAAAAATCGTTCCAGGAGGTCCATTTTTTCACAACACTTACTGTAATCACCCAATTATGCTAATGATATAAATTTCAATTCTAACACCTCAGCTATTATTATATTTTTTCTTCCAAATTTCCTTTATTATCTGGGTTGTAGTTCGTTATATTATGCAGAATTTATGCTAAAAACATTACATTTGTAACCAACTTTACGAAAGGAGGTTATATATCTTTTATGTTTTTCTTCATTCACTCTAATTATAATTCCATTTGTTTTAATTGCACCTTTTTGTCTGATTTTTGACTTTCGTTTTATTAAGTATATTTTAAGAGTAATAATATAATCAATATATACTCAAATAACCTTATCAATATTCAAAGTTTTATATTTCCACAAAAATTATACCTTTTAAAAATATAACTGTTCGCACGTTTGTAAATTTATATACAATAATGAAATAAAAACTTTTGCAATTAATAAAAAAAAAAATTGTAGCTGCCGGTATCTGCTAAATTGACGGAAAAAAATACGTTTTTATCCCGATTGGTTTTATATAATGGAACCGATTATTTGTCTCTCGTTTCGGGTTCGTTGCGATTTTAAATCAGTTTTTTAAAGGATGTATATTCCAAAAAACTGCGTATGTTCAATAAATAATTTGTTGATATTTAGGATTTTAAGACACATAACAATTAAATACATATGTTTGTTTTCTTCTGTCATTGTTTTCTTTAAAATAAGTCAAGAATAACGTCAAAGCTAGAAGCAAAACCTAGTTGTAACTAATTGACGGCTGCCGTGACTAGTATAGTATTACCTCCTCACCAGCACACGGCGTTTAGTTAATAACATCAACAACATCTAATATTTACCTTCTAATACTCGTAGTATACAAATGCTTATACCGAGCAAACACATATTGTTGTAATCAATATAACAAAATAAACTAAAAAATAATTAACTATTTTATAATCTCAACAAATATTTAAATAAATATAGAAAAGTTAAATTTTTGAAAACACGATTCAATTAAAAATGATTTTGCGACATGGTTACTTGTGAGTTACAACGGCATCAGTAACAACTATTAAGATAATATTTTACAATAACCCGGGTGCTTCTGTTTAAAATAACAATTATATATGACTGATTATAATTTAAGAAATATGTATATTCGTATTACATGTGGAGAAGCAAAGAAAAGTAGACATTTATTAACAAAATATTTCCCTTTAGGCACCGGATACGTGATAACGTGTCTCAACATTATATTTGTATCGGATAAATCCGATAAAGATTACTTTTGACATTTGACAGATTACGACAGACATGTCGTTCCACTTTTTATTGAAATAAGTATTTTGATTTATTATATATTATCATTATTCTTGTGGTCAATAAAAAACTGACAATAACATTTACTTTATACTTTTAGAAAAATCGGTAAACTACATAACAAAATCTTTAAGAATAATGATTCTGATTAGCAGTGGTGAATCGAGTTTATCCAAAATGACCCTGATAGTTCGTTTAAAAAGAAACGAATTGGTAACAGGGCAAATTACATTATTTCTATTTAATGAAACATTTAAACTTAAAAATACATATGTCTTGATATATAATTGTTACTTTGTCGCTTTTTAACAATAGATATTTCGTACTTTTTAAATGTAAGTTTTAATTTTAAATGCCACTGACAATGACTCCCGGCCATTAGTCGCTGCCAGTCGGCCAAGAAGCACTCTGTGTAACATTTTAACTTTAACACCTTCAACTCACTTCCATCTTATTAAAGTATATTTAGTTTAGATTAAAAAAATATTTTACACAAAGTTATTTCTATTAATTATAAAAATATTTAAATTTTAATACTAAAACATAAAATAAAACTTCAACTAACCCCACACAGAACAAGACCACATCGCTCGTGTGTCTTTCTCTTTAAAATCTCTGGAAGTGTTAAACTGAGTTTAATACTTATTTTTATTCAAATTCTTTTACTGTCGTTGCGGCTCGTCTTTTGAATTCTCTTCCGGATAATATCTTTTATGGTAATCCAACCCTTAGCTCATTCAAGCTAAGACTGAAACAACACCTCTCCTCTTCATCATAATTAATATATGTAAATTAGTATGTAAGTTTTGTATGCCAATATTTATATATGTGTAATAGTATATATAGTATGTATATATAGTGTGTAAAAATATATATTCATGGTATGTATTAATATTTATGTATTATATGACATGTATGTATATATATATATATATATATATATATATATATTAATAATACAAAATTTGCTTCATATTTTTTTTTTGTTTCGCATGATTTTTTTTATGTTTTTAACGTACCAATCCGCATTGTCATTTTAATTTTTCCTTTTTGCCGAAGGTTTACTGGCAGAGATCTCTTAAAGAGATAAGTTAAACCTTTGTACACTTTTTTTTTGTCATTGTATATTTTTATGTTTTTTGTAAGTTAATGGTACATAAATGTTTATTAATAGCCAAACCGGTAGGATTACTTTCGTTCTGTTTGGACGCACCTAGTGGTTGGCGTGTCCTTGTATCTTTGCCGGCACTACAACAATGTTTTGTTTATAGCAGCTTTAAATTATACTGATAGAATCTCATTACTTAGTGTTAATGTTTTAAGTGATCATAATATACTCGTATATTAACAGTTTTATTGTCGAACTGATAAATTTATTTTCATTAGTCTATTCCATTGGTCCTTGAAAATACATGGTCAGGGGCGTCCTGACGGCTAGTGATGTGATCCTCTCTCATGGTTTCATATTCTCATTTTTATATTAGTGATCATGATAAGTCAATTATTATGATTCAAATATTAATCCTTCCTATTTGTTTATAAGTTCAAACTTTTACGTCTATTTCTAACATCGTGTCATTTATTAGGATAAATAAATATCTATAATAGGTTAGATACATACTTTTTCTATAAATTTTAGATCATTTCCCTTATTGCACACCATGGATTACTTGACACATCAAGTATTATTCAACAATATTAAACTATTAACGAAATAACTTGAAATGATCGCGTAATTTAATGTATTTTCTTATATATATTTAGTATATAAATAAAGGTCAAATAGCCGAGGATGGTGTAATTGAAGTTAATCTAGCAAAGCGTTAATTAGATGTGAGACTTAAAAACATTTTGTAATTAACGGCATTGCGTATCCTTTTCTTCTAAAAAGAAAAATGGGCGTTTTAAACAGTGTTTATTTCATTTTACATTGTGAAAAAATAAATTTTAGGTTGTGAGAAAATATTTTTTCTTTAAAAAATTATGTTTTTATCTGTTTGATGTAATATATCGTACAATATAATGAAATATTAACCTAAACACTTCTGAGATTTTAAAGAGCGCACTGTCCTAAATTTGTATACATAATTTAAGAGTTACATAGCTTTTAATTGTTAAGTTACACCTAAGTGTAAGTTTATAAAAAAAGTTGTATAAATACAAATTATTAACATATGAAGTGTTATCCTTAGAATTGTATAATAGTATATACTAAAAAAAACATAAAAATATAAAATAAGTTTTTGTATTTTCACAATACCGGCCTCACAAAAGAATACGATAAATTTAATTAAATTTGATTAATTTCTTCTATATTTAAATATATAAAAAAATATATCGTCAGGGATAAGTAGGTTATGTGAATCGACAAATACCGGGGACAATCTATTGAGGTCGAAGAGCAGATCAAGGGAAGTTTGATTGTTATGCCGATTGCTTTTGGTGAGTAATTTAGATATTTGAAATAGTTGGATTAATCTGTTTAGAATATTCAAACAATACGGAATAATTAGTTTGAGTTCGATTCAATTAATTTTAATTGTAATGTTGATAATTATTATAAATAATAAAGTATCTTTTTTTGTCAATATTAAATTAGATATGTATCTAATTCAATATTAAGATATGATTTGTTATAAAATAATAGTTGTCTAATAGATATAGACAGATACAAAGGTATTTCTTCAAAGAGAGTCACCGAAAAAGCTAGTCTTGACTGACTTTAGGAAAATCTCGAATAACGGCTTCTTCACAGATCACTAAGTTTCAGAAGTAATTCTGATGTAAGTAGTTCCTAGAAACATTGAAGCATGAAAGCAATAAAGCAATATTTTTTTATATTAATCTGTTTTTTTAATTTTTAAAAATTTAACTAATATAGTAAGTGGTTACTAGCAATTAGTAATGGTTCACTAACAAATAAATTAATAATTAGTTTTCTTGAAAGTTTTCTTTTAGTTTATTTTTAAATTTATTTATTTTTTAACGAATTCTTAAAATATTTTAAAATAAAAATAGCATACATATATTGAAAGTAATAAAAGTATTTTCATATTGATAATTCCGGGTAAATGTTATTTATTGTGGATACATTTCTCTGTTCTAACACTTACAGTGCGCGCTGTGCTCGATCATAACAAGAAAATATTACCAGTATAAGGTGTTAATGACAATAAACTTTATTTACAGTTTTATTTTCTATTTATCCTTGTTAGTTTAAGGAAATATCTCCATTATATAGTATAGAAATAGTAAGATTTAATTCAAAGTACGTGGATATTAAACAAATTTGTTTATTGAAAAAGAAAACAGATCTGTAAATTTTATTTAATTTGACAATAATATAAATATTACTTAGTCGAGTTCACCCTTTTCATTGTTCTGGAGAAGTCTTAGAGAGGTCTTGAATATATTATTATATTGTTTGCTTTGAACTGATGAATACTCTGTTCAGTTCTTATAGGTCCGCATGTATAACCGATGTTAAAGGAAAAGGTTATGATAAAATTATCCTAAAATCTACTGTATATTAGAAGAAACCCATAACACATCCTGCCTGGTGGAGTAGATCTGCGGCCTTTTTAATGGAAAAGAAAGCATAAACCAATGTTCTCTTATTTCCAATACCGAAAAGATTTTGAGCTGGAAATTTTCCTGTCATACATTTTTTTAAAAATTCCATACTTTTTATTATATCTATTTATCTTGTGATGTGTAACTTATAATTGTATCACGAGATTACAAATTTTAGACTTCGTAGTAAAATTAATGTTTAACGGATTAACTGTAGCCATAATTTAACTGAAGTCGTAATTTAATGTAACTTTCAGCATTGCTTTTGGTAATGTTTAAATTAAAAATAAATATTTCCAAATAACATATAATTACTTTTAAAACAGAAAATGTTATCAATTTCCTAAGTTATTATCTATCACTTTTTCCTTTCTAAAATCATACGATGAAAGATAATCAAACGTTCAAATTATTTATATACAGAATAACCTTGTATCGACCTTTAATAGGTGAAGTTTAGTTGTAAAATCATATTATAAATGTCAATGTTCCAACCTAATTACGGATTCTAAATGAGTAGTTAAAGAAGGAAAAATATCGATTTAATTAAGGTAGCTAGATGAATATATCTCTATTGCGCTGCATATTATAATACACATTCTTATAATCTTTCCTATTTTTATTATTTAAATTAAATAATTTAATATGGAATTGTATTAAATAATTTAATTTATATAAGTGCGGTTTAGTGTTTCATTTGATTCCTCATGAAGATGCATTGCAAAAATATTATAAAATAGAGTTATTGAAGCTTAACAATAACCATATAATTGATATTACTTTTATAATATATATTTATTGCTTAACCTTTTCTATAACTGACTTAAGGTTTTAAATAAATTTGAAATAACTTAAAATTATTGTAATTAGTTGGTTTAAGCGAAATTCCAATTATGGCTAAAATTTATATAAAGTGAGGTATAAAAATAGCTAAAATTGTTGGAAATTTGTCTCGCTTACAAATAGAGGTCAGTCCATCATATTTTACAGTAATTTAGGTAATTTTTCTGCTTTACGAGGTATTAAAGGTTTATCGGTATGAATATAAATTAAAAATAATATGTTATTAAAGAATATGTGATGTGAAAAGTATTAAGTTCAGTATAATCTCTTATAATTTAGCACCTCGTTACTTTTTACAAGAATCAAGATATATCTCAAATAATTTTGAGTTCTGTCTCTCGTATGTTAAGTAAAGTATTAAAAGATTTTATGGTAGGAGAGTTACGCTAATAATATATTATAATAAGATGAAAATATTTATAAATATGAACACGACAATGGTTAAGGTCTCCCATGAGCATATACAAACATACATACACTTTATTTATTATAACGTTATTATAATACTCGTACATTGAAAGCCTTTTTGTAGCAATAAAGTAATGATGTTAAGTGTGAATGAAAACATGAGATATATTTATATTTTAAGCTGGTTATTTGTAAGAATAGGGTGATAATCCTTTAGAGACAACCAACCTGAAAGGTTTGAATTCATCACTAGTCCTAAAAACTAAAACGCAATTTATTTATCTTTCTTCAATTTACTCGCCCGTATACCATCTGTATTTTGTATACTATTTCAATATACGACTATGTACATGAATGAAGCGAAGTTGTTATACCATATCTTTTCGCTGACACATCGTTCGCTGTCCCTATGACACGTTATTTTAAATTTTTAAATTTTTCGGTTATTTCTAAACATGGGTATTTCACGTTTTATAACATAATGAAATTGAATAACAGTGTACTTTGCTATCCACATTCATTAATGACATTAACTTTATAATTGTAAGTAGAAAAAAAATGTAACGTAACTTAATTTTGAGAATAATGTTATATGTAATATATAGATCTAAAAGAAATTAAGAAATATTTCAATATAATCTAATAACGGTTTATCAACCTGGCGGCCTTTGAAAGCATTATTAGACATAAGTCAATAAATACTGGCTGTAACGAATATAATACAATTAATGTATAAAAAAATCACGTTTTACTAAAAATTTTTTGTTTAGTCCTTGTAATTCTTATTTAATTTCTTCTATTCTATTAACACGAAATACGCAAACTCTAATGTTAAAAAGGTTCTTTGTAAATACAATCAGTCTTCGATTATTTTCATTATTAACGAATAAAAGTGAAAAAATTGGAAAGCAAATTTCATTTTAAAATAATAATTTTGCTTCATGTCTTCAGAGTATCCCATAAGTGTCATTAATATCTTTTCATCTCGTTTTCCGTCCGGTTTATGATCATAAAACTACACTCTAAATAAAACAAAGACTTAATCGATATGGGAGTTCAGTTTGTTATCTAAGCCCGTATTGAAGGGATGTGGTTTTATTCATTCAACAAAATTTAGATTTACCATTTCATTTTATTTGTGGAAGGCAGATCTGTAAAAAATAACTTATTTGATGTCAAATCTTTTTGATTGGCGAGTCAGTTTTTTTTACTAGATTAAATAATAATGAATCTGAACAATGACGAGAAATGCTATTTTATTCTTTTTAATTTATTGATTTTCCCATAATCTATATGTAAGTTAGCTTTTTTAGCAATCACTTTAGTCTTATTAACTATTTTCTTGTTTTCTTAAATATATTAAATATGAGTTTATTATTACAATTGTATAATACAATAAATAAATAATATAACAAAGTTAACGTCCTATTACATTAGTTTAGATAATTTCGTAGGTCAAAATTGCCTTTGGCCGTTTTTATTACTTTTTTTTTAGTTAAACTTGGCTATTAGATTTTTTTTGTTAGCTATACTTGGTTAATAAGAATAACAAAATGATTCTCAATATCCATACAGTTAATATTTATAAACAAATAAAGTCTCCCTTTAAATGAATGGGACGTCTCATAAAATCCTCAACAGCATGAATTTACATATTATTGTATTCCTTTGAATAATGACTTAACGCAACGGTAAGTTCAATTATATTAATTTAATTATCAACCTGTTATTTTTAGACAATGAAACGCAACTCCTACTCCTCCTTATTGTTTAAGGAGATTTAAATTAAAAAAAAGAGATATGAAATAAAGTTTCCTCCGTATCAAACGAAATTTTGTTTTTTTGATTACTGCAATTTTTTAAGATTGAACCTGTAAAATTTGAAAGAAAAATCTCATTTCAAAATCATATTTTTGCTTCGTATATCCAGAGCATCCCATAAGTGCCATTAGTATCTCTCAACCCTGTTTTTCGTCCGGTTTATGATCCTGCAACTGCACGACAAGTAACCAGGCGTAATTTAAACTGAGACTTGACCGCTTTGGGACTTCAGTTAATACACTGATAATCTAACTCTGTATTGAAGAGGTAGCCACCTGTTGTTCTACCGATTACGATTCTTATCAACAAATGGCTATTTGTTGATAAGAATCGTAATCAATGTTGTATACATTCAACTAACTTGGACGACCTGATATTTAAATTTAAATTGAATTGTATTCCTCGAACTCTAATGCACACAAAATAGCTTATTGTATGTCAAATCTCGTTTAACCCTTTCTGATTTAGTTCGGGTTAGCTGCATGGAATTATAGTCAAACGGAATTTGATGCGAGATGGTATTGCTCTATTCTTATTATTTTAATCATCCTTCCAAAAACTAGCTGTAAGTAGACTTCATTAGCAGTCACTAAAAGCCTTATTCATATGGCAGATATAAGAAATCATTCGTTTGATTCCCTATTTCCAGTTTCATACACACATGTAAACAAAACCACTAATGATGTCAATTGTACGCTAATGTTAATTGAATTGAAAACCAATTCATTATTTACGGGCCGATGAATTTTCAACTAGAATTATAACCAGCTGTATGAACATCATTTCAGTAACAGCAGTTAAAATATATTTTTTAATTTTAATGTGTAGTTGGATTTTTGTAAAAATTGTAATCATAAGTAAAACAAATTATAACAAATAAGTTTCGGCTTTAACATTGTATATTTAACCCTCTTAATTTAAATATTTGACGATACCTTCAACGGAACATTTAAAATAATTTAATGTAAAGGGATACTCGAATACAGCTATATCCATCTCGTTCTTTCCGGAATCAAAGAAAAGGTCTCCGGTGATCATCCAATACATCACACAATATAAAATAATCATTTATTGTGTCAATAAGGTTCTTAAACCGTTGCTTAATGGAAATTATTTAAATAAGACTCCTAGTGAGGGCACTTTGTTCAAATATGGGTAAATTACTTGCGGTAACCACAAGGTATAAACACGCGTCCCTGTACACTGTATACTGTATATCAGTAAACACTCCCTTTGACATACAGACCGTGTAATACCAGTCCACATTTTGCACAGGAAATGAGGACTGTGAAGAGATCGAATCTAAAGAGTTTGTGAACTGGACTTGTGTTAGGTAAAGTCAAATGACAAATACAGATAGTGCTACGTAAAGCCAAATATCACAACTCGTGTCCTTCAAGTTACATTAGTAAATATAAAAAAGTTTATTAATTTGTATGACATAAAAATAAATACATAAAACATATCTTAAAGTGTTTAGTAAATGTATAAATTCGCAAAAGATTTTTAAAATTCAAATGAGTTTACAAAGCGAAGGTGACGATGCCTAGCAAAGATAAACAGAGGGGTTATTTATTTTGATACGGAGTGAACTGTATAGGTTACGTCTTTTAGAATATCCGTATATATTACTCATGTTTTAAGATCCATTATTTGTCACTACAAAATTAAAGCCTTTGCTGTCAGTTTATTTGTCAAATAAATGAAATATATTTGCGCTATCGAATTGTACTTAGTGTCTTTTTTATATTTAGACGAAAATATGATTCATATAATCATATTTTCGTCTAAATATAAAAAAGATGATAATGGTTTTGGTTTATTGAAGTTATTCTTATATTATTTTTTTGTGTTTTATTTTAGTTAATTAATTCCAACGATATTTTAATTTGTAATCTATAATTTTTTCATTATGATAAATATAAAATATTGTTGTATGATCTATATCAGCCAACTGTGATATGATCTATGTTCTATGTCCTAATGTATGTATAATATTCTTTATAAAAAAATTATAATAAATAACAAGCTGACTTTGGAAGTTTGGTTTAGATTTAAATATCTTTTCTAACACTTGGCAGCCTATTTATTGAGTAAGGCTATGTCCAATATAGCATACTATATAACTCTAGATTACGTTCCTTACAATCAATGACTTTTAAAATATTGAAAATATGTAGAAAGCACGCCTTGTTTCTCGAGGCGATCAGTACTTTTAAATTAAAATTCAGATTTGACCCGTAGTCGACGTGAACGGCTTCGACATAGACAGGTAGTTTTATAGGGAATAATTTTATTTAGGTTTATTTAAGAATACGATATTATGATTTATATCATTCGATGTTTATCAGTGTTTTTATGACTGGTCGTTATTGTAACTACCAGGCATAGTTAGATGCCAGTATTTAACAGCTTTTAAGTGTTCAATTTATTGCAAGTACCGATAACATTATCTAGTAAAGAATATATAAGTATATTTAGATCGATTATATTTTGTTTGTTTTATATTCAATGCAGTCTGTAGTAATGGTTAAGAAGAGCATTATTAACAACTGACGCAAACGGAGTGTGTGTGAGCGTGTTATACACTCAACGTGTGTATGTGTGTGTATATCTGTGACTTAAATGTATGAACCGAATTTGCTAAAGTTTTTTGTTATAAAGTTATTCGATGCAGTGCTTACTTGTCATCAATAAATTCTATGAAACTAATTTAAAATAATCAGCTTATGTTCTTCTCATATTATATTTTTTGCACATAAAGAATTAAAACCGTATAGTGAATAAAGTAATAACATTGAAGAGAGTGTGTGTAAGTATGTTAATGTATACTGTATACAGAAGACGTTTCTTGTTATATCAGTTAAGATTCCATTTGTCTATTAGCTATTTCTCTTATATGTCTTTATTTCAAAGCAAAGCTTATTATTAAGATGAAAAGCATTTTGTGTGATTATCTGAATATTTGTTATTGTAATTTTTATAACCCATTTAATAAAATGACTTCTGTTCTTATATTAATATACTATTAGAATAAAATTTAATACACAGAATAAAATTTGTGTACTATATTAATTGCGGGAATTATGACTTTAATAGGATTAACACCATCGGCAGCATTTCAGTGTAGATGTAAATTACCGCTTTTTTGGGTAGCTTTCATAAATCACTTCATGGGTCTTGCAGAGGTTGAGGTTCACGAGGTCTCGCAATATTATAGCTTGTGTCAGCTGATCCTTATCCTGTATTATGATGATATTATGATGATGGTAATTAAATAAATTGCAGATAAGCCCTTCAGATTAATTAGATTCATTATAAGATTTTGTTCCTAACAGAAACATTATTTAAACGTCTATAAGAAAAGTTGCTTATTAAAATATTATATTTAAGGAGGAGAGGAGATCAGGAGAAATTAATTAAGACAACTAATTTATTATTACAATTATATAATTTATCACTAATATCTCTTTTCATCCATAATTTGTTGTTTTTTTAATATATGTAGATATCGCAAATGATTTTATTATAATATAAGTAATAAAATAATTTTTGACAAAAATTACGGGGATGGAGAAGTGTGAAAACTTGGCATAGTTAAATTTAATATGGAGAATGAGTGCAGCAAAATGTATTTAAAAAAAATAATAATACAGTGATAGGAAAACATTGTTAAACAAAACAAATATTACACGTAAAACTAAAAGAAAAAGTAATTTATTAATTAGTAATGTAATAATAAATAATAATGTAATTGTGTAAAATGTAGTTATCACGGATATATGAATTTAAGCTGAATTCACAAAAGTCATTTAAGAATCATAATCGCGGCAAAGCCTTTAAGTTTCGCTAAATGTGACGTAATTTAAGCGTCACGTTTAAGTGACGTTTTAAGCGCTTTTTTGGCATCTACTAGATCACTAGATTTATGTTTTATTCTTTATTAAATTTATCGTTACAAATAACACTTTTTCATCACATTTTTGTTTTTGAATTCTTTGATTTAAATATAATGAAATGAATTAAATATAATTTATGTCTTATTAAAACGTAGTGGTTTTTTAAAAGCTATAAAGACTATACAAATACTATAAAGAGGTCGAGTAAACTTTTTTAATGAGGGTAATAAAAACTATGAAATAAAAATCTTAATCTTTGTGTTTTGTATGTGTCTAAAACAAATATAAACATTTTAAAACATGATTATACTAATATCAGTTCCTATTTTTAAAATCCCAAAAGACAGAACGTCTTTTTGTTTCTCTTATACTTTTGCCTTTTAATTACATGAATGGTGTCTTTGATATAAATAGTGTGTGTATTAGGAGAATGAAAATTTATATTAGTAGTTTAAAAAAAATTTAGTTACGTGACTGTTCTCTATTCAAATATGATGTTCTCAAACTCAAAATAATCAAAGTTATTCGTATAAATAAAAGTATATTTTATTTTCATAGTGACAGATCTATAAAATAGTCATAAATATATAGTTCACGTTTCATTAGCTTGATCTTGTGAGAACATTCGCGACTATTTTCTGCTTTGGAGGTGGTTTGTGTAGTGATGTGAGTTCGTGTCGCTTCATTTCTTGTGTATCATTACATAAAAACAAAAACAAGACACATTATGTTTTATGTAATATCTGTACCAGCTCTTAAAATAAAGTTTTTTTGTTTATTTCAAATGAGGGCTAGCGAGCATGGGGTTCACTGATAAACGACCTCCGCCACCCACGAACTCTTGCCACATTTGAAGAATCGCAAGAGCGTTGCCATGCTCGTGTCTGGAAGAATACGCCTTACTTGAAGGTACCCATGTCGTATTGATCCCGAAATATCCCGGTACCCGGTCAAACTGAACGAGGTTTATTTCACCCCATTCGATGACCATCCTTTCTGATAAAATTTTAATAAAATATTAATGAGGAGTTTTTAAGTAATTTAAAAATACATATTATTAGATCAATGCCTAAGCATATAATACAGTTTTAATTTAATTAATGCTTAGAGCTATATAGAAACTTGGCATAATTCTATCTTTCGATTATTTACAAAAGTCAATTACGACTGTAAACTGCTTATTCGTGATGCAAGTAAACTGCGCTACGAATCCCAGCTAGCGTTTGCCGGCCGTAATCCTATTGAAGTCACCGCTTGAGTTCCGCCGCACTACAAAGCACTAGTTGACGTCAAGGCTGCCTTTTTGTAATTTTTATTCTTAATTTATTTTCTTTATTATTTCATAGTTTGTTATATAACTCTAATCACATAACATGCAGTATTTATGCTATATTTTTATGATATAATCACATTTTGTTGACGATGTTTTATAGGCATGTATGCCTTTTAAGAAGGTAATGAATAAACATGTTGAGTAAATGTATAAACCATAAAGACCTACATATTTAAATTTAAATAAATATTATTAATATATACTACACATCATATCTGATAGGATTAATTTATTTTCCTAGATACTTAATATTTATTACGGCTTAATTATATTTTAATGTTCAGGTAATATCAAAATAAACGGTTTCCACTAAAGGTAATAACAGAATTTCCTAAAACTTCGTTTTGATGTAAATACACAGAGTCGTATAAGTAAGGTAATTGCAAGCTGAAAATAAAACTGAATAGCGAATTTGCACAGAAGGTGCAAATGCGTTATATTATGTATAGTTTTTTCCTTTCTATAAGCGCTCTCCCTATTTTGCGCATTAAAACTTATTTTTTTTCATCACGCATATAATTTGTTCCTTTCTTTTATTTTATACAGATTATACATTATTACTTTTTATATACATTTAATGTTTTGTTTAAATACATTTAATTTCTCTTTGGGTGCTATTTTTAACCTCATACAACCTCGCATAGGTCCCGATCCAGTAAAATATCAAAAAATAAGTAACATAATAACATATGCTTTATGATAATGTATTGACAGATGATAATTATAAATATTGTTCAAAGTTATTATATACTTAAAGCTGCTACAATATTCTATTAAGTTCCCGAAAAACTAACTGTAATTGCTCTGAACTAATTGAATAAATAATATTTATAGAGGTAATTTAAAAATGTTATCTTATACTAAAAGTGGTATCGGTAATCATATTTTACAATATTATTCTGAAAATGCAATTATTAAAAGCAAGAATGTATTTTTCCAAAACTTAAATGAAGCGCACTTAAAGTAATGGAGACATTAGAGGAAACAGCAGTAACTTAATATTACGTTATGAAATAAAAATGAAGGATGTAGTAATATTGTTATAAATAGTGCTTTATAATGTTTAAATAGATTGAATTTAAATATATATTTTTTAAGGAAATAAAAAAGATAAGTAACAAAAGGGTTTCTGCTTCCAGTAAATATAAAAAAAGAACATGGTTACCAAGTCGTATTTGATTTTTTTATGAAATAATACAAATGCTTATTTTATGAAATAATACAAACAATCTACGAGTATATAAGATATATTTGTATAATTTTATCTTACAAGCTACTTATTAGCTTTGTGTTCAGTTATTGTTGACTTTGATTTTGGATCTCCAAAATCAAAGTCAACAATTAAAGGAAGACACAAACAGATTGTCTTTCTGTCTGTCACTGTCTGTCTTCTGTCTGAATTCTGTATATAAGAGGTTGTTTGATCGTCATGAAGATATCACAAATACGACATTTGTTTCATAAACTTCCATAATAGACTTAAATCTTTTTTAATCTTTTTATCAAGCAATATAACACAACAATACTATTTTATAATAAAAACATTTTGAGAAACTTCTTCGCATAACATTTATAAACTTAAAGCGGGGTTCATATTTGTTCAAAATGTTCAGGTGGTCTTTTTTGAGACAGTTTGCAGTCTCAAAAAATTATATGCTATATATAAAAGTATATGTATGTATATGCTATATACATTGCGACACTCAAACATCACGTATAACAGGTTATATTTATCTTTATTTGTATCTTTTTTTTTTTATTTAAATATATTATAATTATTATATACAAACGATTACCTATACTTTCAATTACATGAATCTGACACAAGAAAAATGGTACAACGGTTCTTGTTTGTTCTAATAATTTCCAAATTTAAATTACTTATACTCGTAATAATAACTAATGTAACATTATATATAAAATAAATTAATTAAATCTATAGTTTAAAGGTGTATACAGAAAATACGTACAGACCGACCGACACCGGCCAATAGCATCTCTACGATATTGGTAGAGTTCTCCAGAGTTTTATCAAATGTTCTGTAATATTGTCAATCATTGTTTGCTGTTTCAACTGAGCGCCTCTCCACTGGCACTGGGTAAAATGCCTTATGTGTAATTGCTTTGTTTTTTCCATGTAGAATACATTGCCTCTGATTGTTTATTACTCATCTACAATGAAGCCAAGTATCTAGTTTTGCCAAATAAATGATTTCTTATTTTGATAAATATATAACGAATATTATTCTTTGTAATGATGGTATTTTTTTAATTAATTATATTTAAATGAGAAAGTATTAAAAATGATGTATTTCAAAGTGGAAATAAAATTGTCTTAAAACAGCTAGTAATACTAAATTTTAATATAACAAAATTCATTCTGTTATCTTTCAGATATTCATAAAGCTAAAAGGTGATCTCCATCATCTCACGTGTCATGGTGACGTGAATAAACATGACATTGCAGACGTGAATAAGGAAGGATCAACAAGCGTTGAGCAAAGTTTAGTATTTGTAATATATTATTTATATGCTAAAAACAAGATGAGTTTAGAAAAAAAATTATAGTCAAGCAACACAAGTGTTTATAATCACAACTACTTTTTTGCCCAATAAAAAAAGATATAAAAATACATTGCTGTGATAGAAACATCTGAATAAATAAAATGACATGCACATTTTACACCGTTTAATTATGGTCAGGTTTCATGAATCTAAATCCGAAACGTCATCAATTGTTGAACTATTTTATAGTTCTTTTTATCGATTCTAAGATAACAGTAACAATAACATAACAACACAACAACAAAAATAACAGTAACAATAATATAGAACTTATTTTATTTTATACGATCCGTTATCAAAATATTACTTACATAAACAGTAATTCAATTTATATTACTTGTCTGCAATAAAATAAATACACTTGAGATATACTTTTACATTTATTTTCCTCCAGACATTTCGTTTCATACAGTCGTTGAAAATATAAGATAAATTAGTTGTTGTAAAACTGAATGTTTCTGTGTTGAATATAAGTAAAATGGAACTCTAAATTGTTGTTGTCACGAAAACTATTTGTTATTTGTCGAGTACAGGTGAAAGAACGTATCCAGGTATAATATTATATTTAAATAATGGCAATCTTACAAGAGATCTGTACTGGAAACTGTTATTTTATTGCAGAAAGAACATGCGATGCATAATAATATATTATTAACAATAATGAAATACTTCTAGCCCGGGAAAACCTTGCAGAAATTCAACTGAGTTCCTCGAATTGAATATTATTTATTTCAGCTTTGGAATTACTTTCAAAACTAAACATAAATAGGTGTTATGTAATAACCTAACCTGTATAATAACCTTTTTTTTTTTTTTTTTTTTTTTTTAACCTCTGGAACCCATCATGGGTCCCACCGCATTCCAGGGGAGGAAGGCGGTGGGTATGTGAGACAAACCTGTATAATAACCTAATCTAACGTTTAATAAACGTAAATATATTAAAAAGTACTATTAAATAAACAGGCAATTATAATTTAATTTGTTTATAATTTTCTTACCAAGTAAGACATATAAATATATAACGTTAGGTCAAACAGAAAACTTGAGCCTAAAAATAATCATGAAGAACGAATGAAGTAGAAGTAGAGATAAGAAAAATATTAAATGACTAACAGGCAAGATCGGATTTAATAAATTAAGAATATAATATAACAAATACTAATAATTAACAACATTAATAATATTACATTAGTATTACAGATAACATATATTTTAAAACTGATTTTTTCGATGTTAATAAAAACGTTTTGATACGATCACAACTGCTATATGAAAAAAAAGAAATATTTTAGGAATATATACGACACTAGTAAATGCAACAATTAAACTTATAAGTGGCTTTTCAACTTTTAATTAAGTAACACTTACAGATTGCGTATTTATAAACCTTGCATATCTCTTGCAAAGATATGAAATACTTTTTTAAAGAAATATATTTTATTACCTTAAACTTTCCCAGTATTGAACAATAGATTTCTAGTATTTTTAATTTATTAGTTTTTTACGTACTCGGTTGTATAAACAATGTTTTCGTGTTAGTCTTACATGATTTACGCTGATTTAGTACATATAAAAAGATTGCGGATGTAAAATCAGGATGGTCCATATCAGAATTCTTTATATAACTAGTAATTCTATAAAACGTCCTAAAACGAGTGATAATTATTATCACCCTTAACAATTCTTGATTGACAAAATGACAACTGCAAACATATATAAATTAGAACAATAATGGTTAAGGATTGCGGTAACTGTGCTTTGTCGCAATTGTCGTGTGCTGGCGGTTGCTAGTTCAAAAGTGCGAGACAGCTGCCTCGCTGCCACATGTCTGACTTCCCGCTAGGATGTCAACTGTAAAATCTGGTTCCGGCGTATTCCGACAGATGACGCTTCGTATAGGCTGTCATATAAATTTACAAGTTAAAATAATAGAGCTGTTTATTTTTCGTTCTTTTTATAGTCTAAACAAGCTTCAAGCTGAAAATAAGTAAAAGAAATATTTATAATTAGGAAAAAATAGAAGTTTATAATTAGGAAGCATTCAACAATTAATGTTAAGAAAGTACTACTATCCAAAAGTCTCACTTAATTATCAAGCGTATGGTCGGGCACTAATGTAACTAACTAAAACAATTTCTTGCGCACATCAATTTGTATGTACATATATGGTGACTCGAAAATTCAAATTGCAAGAAATGGCCTTAGATAAGGTTTTATGATTCCCTTCTGAAACTTTCAATGGACGGAAAAATAATTATAACAAAATATTTGAAAATGATCTTTCCAAAGGCGTTATTTATTTCTGCAACGCTCACCTCGTTATCCATCTTTACAAAACATCAAGTCGAGTAAATAGTTTGTCAATAGTTTGACGAATTAGACAATAAGAATTTCGAATGGGTACTGGCGATGGAAACAGATTGAAATAGTAACTCTGATTTCACACGCGCATCTTCTGTGTCTATATTTACTGCTTCCCCATGCTAAATTATCGATCACATTATGAATCCTGACAGCAGGCAATACTACATATACTATAATATATACATATTACTAGCGTCAACGAGCAACATAATTACTATAATAAACAACGGATTTCGAAGTAATCGTTATTTAATCCATTTGAATGGATATGACATGATTATGTCGAGAACCATAGCAGAGATTTTAACATAAAAAAATCCGTGCCTGCAGGGGGACACGCGTGGGTAGACCTCGTGTGTAACTCGTTTAAAATATAACTCACTACCTAAGAATAACACCGCTTGCGAGAATAAACTGTAATAATTTTATTTGGCTTAGCCAAAGGAGTACCTAGTGCGTTGCCTTAAATTTAGAGTTAAAAAAAACCTTTCTATTAAAAATATTTGCGAGGAGGTAATGTTTACCAGAAAAAAGTTGCCGTGGTTTTACCTACCTTAAATTTTCAAGCTAAAAGCGGTTTTTATTTTTTTTCTCGAAAACGGTACCTTTTACGGAAAAACTTTTAGTATCTAAATTTAGAGTAAAAAATAATCTTTCTATTAAAAATACTTCTGTTGTAAGAATGTTTACTAGAAAAAAGTTATGATTTTTTTTCCAAAAATTAAAAAAAAAAAAAATCCAAAAAGAAATGGTACTTTCGAATTTTTAGTACGCATAGAAAAATGTAAATAAATTTACCCAGTCGGTAAATCCCAAATAGCATTTTTCTTATTTTAATAATAATAATAATTATTATTATTATTATTACGGCTATATATGTCGATTGAATTATGATGACAACGATAGTAATCATCATAAGTCAATTGACGTCCACTGCTGGACATAAGCCTCCCCCAACGATCTCCAAAACGGACGGTCTTGTGCACTTGACGTCCAACGGCGCCCTGCAACCTTTACAAGGTCGTCCGTCCACCGAGTGGGGGGCCGACCCACGCTGCGCCTTCTCGTACGTGGTCTCCACTCTAGAACCTTACGGCCCCAACGGCCATCGGTTCGTCGAGCTATGTGCCCTGCCCATTGCCACTTCAATTTGCTAATCCGCTGGGCTATGTCAGTGACTTTAGTTCTTTTACGGATCTCCTCATTTCTGATTCGATCGCGTAGAGAAACACCTAACATAGCCCTCTCCATAGCTCGTTGCGTGACTCTGAGCCTTCTTATGAGGCCTATAGTTAGAGACCACGTCTCAGTCCCGTAAGTCATCACTGGCAACACACATTTATTGAAGACTTTGGTCTTGAGGCACTGAGGTATTTTGGACGAGAAGATGTGACGAAGTTTCCCGAACGCTGCCCAACCGAGTTGGATTCGTCGATTGACCTCTTTCTCAAAGTTGGACTTACCTAGTTGAACCATTTGGCCTAGGTATACGTATTCGTCAACAACTTCGAGAACAGAGTTCCCAATGGTTTTTAGGGGGGTGGGCACAATATGGACATTCGACATGACCTTTGTCTTGTCCATATTAATTTAGTGCCTAAGTCTTCCAGCGATTCTGCCATGACTACGATATCATCGGCAAATCGAAGGTGAGTGATGTACTCGCCGTTGATATTGATGCCGAATCCTTTCCATTCTAGAAGCTTGAAGGCGTCTTCAAGCGCGGTGGTAAACAGTTTCGGAGATATGACATCTCCCTGTCTTACCCCGCGCTGTAACGGAATAGCCTTGGTATGCTCTTCTTGTACTCGGACCGACATAGTGGCGTTTTTGTACAAACACTTCAACACTTCGATGTACCGATAGTCAATATGGCACCGCTGGAGAGACTGAAGCACAGCCCAAGTCTCGATCGAATCGAGGGCTTTTTCATAGTCCACAAACGCTAAGCATAATGGCAAGTTATACTCACCGGTCTTCTGTATAACTTGCCGCAGCGTATGAATGTGGTCTATGGCAGAAAAGCCCTTTCGGAATCCGGCTTGTTCGGGAGGCTGGAAGTCATCGAACCTGCGAGTGAGACGATTCGTGATGACTCTAGAAAACAGCTTATAAACATGGTTCAGGAGCGATATCGGTCTGTAGTTCTTCAATTGGGTGTTATCTCCCTTTTTGAAGAACAAGACGACGATGCTCCTGTTCCATGCTTCTGGCGTGGTCCCTTGTTCGAGCAAGACGGAGTTGAAGAGCTTCTGAAGGGCTTTAAGTACTGGTTTTCCACCCGCTTTCAGAAGCTCCGAGGTGATTCCGTCCTCGCCCGGCGCCTTATTGTTCTTTAGCTGTTTTAGAGCCATCCCAATCTCGCACAGGCTGATGTCCGGGATGTCTTCAGTATAGTGTCGGGTTAGCTTGGCTCTGGGTTCTTTCTTCAAGGCAACAACAGGTTTTGTAGCTGATGTGTATAACTGTTCATAGAAACTTTCCACCTCCCTCAGAACGTCGGCCTTAGTCAACGCTATATTGCCGTCCTCCGTCTTCAGCTTTGTCAGCCGGCTTTGCCCAATAGAAACATTCCTAGCGAATACTTTGGAGCCTTGGTTTCGCTCGATCGTGTCTTCAATACATTTAGTATTGAAAGCACGGATGTCGTATCGCAAGGAAGTTTTTATCTTTCTATTGAGCTGCCTATATGACTCTGCGTCATAGGATGACTGCAACACCATTGAGCGTCGACCTGCCATGAGTTCGAGAGTATGGGTGGAAAGTTTTTGAGGTCTACCTTTACGAAGTGGTGTAAAGAACTTTGACCCCACTTCATGGACAGTTTCTACAAACCTGTTGTTTACATCGTCCACTGTAACGCAATCTTCTAAGCAACTGAAGCGATTCTGCAATTCGAGTTGAAAGCTTTCGGGGTTTTGGATATGAGCATTAGATGGTCGGAGCGTAGACTTCATCAGTTTAGCCCTTTCGAGCTTGACGTCGATCTTCAATACGCCTCTTATCATTCGGTGATCACTGCCGGTTTTCACCCTGTGAATCACGGAGACATCATTGAAGACGTGTCTCTTGTTGGTCATGATGAAGTCTATCTCATTTTTGACCACACCGTCGGGGCTCATCCAGGTTTCTTAGCACCCCCTGCCCCGCCGTTACCATGACTGCTACCGGAGCCAGGAATAGCAGGGCTGCCGGGGACTAGGGGCCTGGTTTTTAGTAGTCGTATCATTAAGGGGAATTGCCCGTACTCGCCACGCTGGGCAGGCGGGTTGGCGAGCGCAGTACAGATGGACTGTAATAAAATGAGAAGGAACGCTGCTGCTCGTTCCTCCCTCGGCAATCAATTTTAATAATGCTTATACATAATGTTGTTTTAATTATTTTGATATTCAATTGGTCTGTACAAAAATATTTTTGATATACTATATTTATACTACTTATAATGTTTTATCTTAAGCAAGAAAAGTTAAAAACATAAAAGCTTTCACATTTATAATATTATGATAACAAAAGGAGGAGAAAATTAGAACATTGAGAAGAGTTATACACTTAAGAAAGCAATAGATTTTTCTCCGAAAAATGCTATGATATTTTAGTAGCAAAGTAATTTGTTGGTCCCAGTTTGATAAACGGTTCACTTTGCTGTGCTGCCAAGTACGTGAGCTGTCGGCTGTATAATCAAATTGTCGACAGAGCGACTGTAATCAGGGACGCTAAAGAAAACACCGAAGTGCAAACATTACGTGTTTAGATATAGAAAGAGAATGTATTTAATAATAACTGTTGTTACGTATAAATTTTATTTCTAAAGTAATTTAAATACTCAGTCACAAATTTTAATTTTTATGATGTTTGTCTGTAATTAGGTTCATTAATTATCTGTTGACAGGAAATTCAAAATAATTTAATAGTCTGTGACATTTCGTACTATTTTAGAAATTAGGTGTTGCCAACTTAAGAATGCTGTGGAGTCCTCGAAATATCAGAATATTTTATTTATTAGATTCAGTTTTGTTCTTATATCATAAATTATATAAATTTCTATCAAACAGCTGTATATTATTTAATATTAGCTGTCATTCGTTTCAGATGTTTAGATGCTGTCTGCGTTGTCATATGGATATAATTAGATTATATTAAAATGTTGTCAATTAATAATGCTTATTTGTCTCCAAAGATATTCATTTCCTTAGTTTAATATTACGAAATTAATTATTTTAATTTATAATAATTATTAATTTACCCACATCTAATTTGCCGTTCTGTCTGATGCAGTAACACTAATTCGCTTATATATTAAAGATAGATAATATTCTAAGACTAGTAAGACTAGTTTATTATATTATAGTATACTACATTTGAACAGAAAACTCATTTTTCTCACTATCATGATAAAACAAAATATTCATGTATATTCTCTTTCTATGATTTGATTACTTTGAGACGACTGTCTATTTGATTAACCATGTGATCTATTAGTGTAAGTTTATATTACAATTTATATGATTCTGCATAACACATCAATATACTTTATTTTATATACACTCTTACATATACACACCTACACAGAGGCCAGGATGCGACGGAGATGCAATAGGTGCTCGTGTGTTCCTCTTCATCTGTCCGCTCCTGACTCTAGCAGCATTTTATTTGGACAAGTTTATATTTTTTCCATCACAAGAATATTTTGTTCTGTGCAATCTCCTTATAAAGTTTTCATATTTGAAAAATTTGTAGTTATTTTATTTAAGTATAGAATCACTTTTTTTAATTCGGGAGTAAATCTCCAAATACTGCAACTACTGAAATACTGCATAAAGTTGGTGATATTTAAACAAACTAATATCTTGGCTGATCTTGATAGATCTTATCAAGACAAATCTTAAACTGCAACCAATTTTACATAATCTTTTTTGCATGTTCCGCGTACATAGAGTAAGAAAAATAAAGGAAATCTACATACCATATATATATTTTGGCTTCCATTGTGAATATAAAGATCTGTTATGAAAGTATATTAAATATTATCGTATGTACAGACAAGTTGCAATCTAATTATATGTGTGAACAATTTATCAAACATCATTTGTTGTAAGTTTGTGAACCGCAGGATATTGTATTGCCGGTTCTCTTAACGTCATTTCCGAGTGTTATCGACACGCGTTGTAATGCAAATTTTTTTAGAAGCAAATTATGGATAGAAAAGAATAACAGATCTGTCATCTGTTATTCTTTTTTATCCTTAATTATTATTAATTATTAAAGACTTACTTATTATTTTTCTAATTCCTTCGTGTCCCCGACTACTGAGACGAACTGTTTACTCACTTAAGCCACTCATACAATTGGCAAACTGTGCCAATTTTTGTCAAATTTATATTTTGTATTAACATTTAATGTTATCCTCTTACTCGTTATTAATAATTATTACATAGTGACGAAAAATCTAGTGAAATTAACATAAGCGTCGAGTTTAATAATATATATCTTTAGACGTTTTAAAAAGATAACAATATATCTTGTTTACAATGACTTTTGACGTACGATAGTACAGTGCAAGAGCCCGAGACAAAAAATCTGTCATTATCTTCATTA
This sequence comes from Melinaea marsaeus rileyi, assembly GCA_918358865.1. Classification (NCBI taxonomy): domain Eukaryota; kingdom Metazoa; phylum Arthropoda; class Insecta; order Lepidoptera; family Nymphalidae; genus Melinaea; species Melinaea marsaeus. The sequence goes on along the minus strand of OU911091.1, from coordinate 2,451,145 downwards.
CAGAATCTTAACATATATTTAATTAGTTTTTTTTCTCTCTTAATTCGGATAGTAGCGTTTGTGTATTTTCGTCAGCTCTAAACAGATACTGTGAAAATAGAAACAATTTATTACGGTACCAGGTATCCTTTAATACACTTCACGAGACAAAGGAATGTTCTATAAACGATCTGTTGTTACAGAACAAGCGTATTTATAAAAAAGTACTTATATTCTTTAAAAAATATAACAAAAAAAATTAACACATAAATTACAGGTATAAAGTAAATATCATTTATATATATCTTAATTTCAACCACAACAAATCACCGCATCGCATCGCGCCGCAACTGTCGACGACGGGACTTGTTTAATTTCCTTTGATTGATGACATAACGCAAATAATAATTAATGAATTTAATAATATAAGAGTTTTAAATTCGATTCAATAAGAGCTTTGGTTTAATTATTTCGATTAATAAAAAATATAAAAGTTTTCACTTTAATATATTATAATATTACACCAGGAAAGGTAACTTGTCTTAATTTACTGATAACATGTGTTATTTAGACCTATCAACGGTAACGTTGTAAGGTATCTTTATTGGAAAATAATGTGTAGATTTATTTGTACATTTATATATATAATGTGTCCAGTTAATAGGTAATATATAATTAATAGTAAATGATAAAATTTGGAACTAAATAATTACAGTTTCACAGGAATTTGGAACTAGAGTAAGGCACGCCAGTTCTTGCTGTAAATAGAATTTCAATTGGAAGTGTTCTAACTATACTCGAGACTAGTCCTAATATATTGTAAAATAATTTTGCTTTGTTTTTAATTAATTCCTTTATCGTGCTAAATAATTAGAAGATGTAATTTAATTTGCCAAGCTGTAGCTCGGCTTATTAGACTGCAGTTTCTCTGGCCATTATTTCAAAGTTCTAATGCGTACAGACCTCCCGAGTATATCATATATTAATATCTAGCTCATATGTAATTTGTTTAAATGTTAAAAATATATCTCATTAATACGTTAAGATAATTAAATTGGTAAAACATATAAAATAGTTTATCTATTTCATCGACCATTAAAACATACAGTTAACATTTTTTATTGTTTTTATCGCGTCATTTATCAAAAACAGACACTTTATATTTCTGTTTCAAAACTTTATTTATACTTATGTTATGTGCGAGTATGTACGTATTTATTAATATGTATCCACTTTAACTAAGTGACGTTTTATAATATTGTTATTTGTTTGTATTAAACCGACCGTAAAATTTTAACAAAATAAATTTATTTAAGCGATGACTAGAAAAGTTTAACTTATAGATATAATTAAATAATTTGACAATAACAATTTTTTTCTAAGATCTGTTTTCTTTTTATGAAAATGGGTTTTGTGTTAGTTATGTGTATATATTACATAATATGAACGCTATTTTATATAAATTGTTTATATTTATATAAAATAAAAAGGTTTTTTAAAGTTAAGTCAAAGTTTAGCTTTTGTATGTTTTTTATTATTATAACAGCGCAGAGCCGCTGTAACAGTACAGTACAGTAATCATTTCGTTTTATTTCTTTGAGTTAAGGTATAATACACATAGTAATGAAACGGAAATAACCAAGGTAAGAATTTCTAGTGTTAACAAATTTAGTATAACGGGCGGTCATGTTGGTTGTAATTAAAATACTAAAAAATTAAATACAAAATTTAATCATGAGTTTTTTATATTTTTAATTCTTAGTTATTGTATGATCTTGGATTACAGTTATTACGACAATCACACACACACACACACACACCTGTATATATATGTATATATATATATACATTATATATATATATATATACACTATATATATGTATATATATATATATATATATATATACATCTAACAAATATCTCTTACAGCATAAAATTAGATGTTATTTTATAATTTACGACACTTTTTATAATATTAGTATCGATATTAAAATTCAAAATATTTAAAGTATTCTAGTAAACAAATCCGTTACATGTGAAAGTGCTTAATAACCAGCTTTATGGTATAAGAAAGAAAATGTAATTATGAGATCAAATAATTAGAACTTCCAGGGCGGGTAAGATACTCGGAGAAACGCCAATCTTGTTTTTTTTGGCATAATTTTGTCCTTTTCATAAATAATTTGGTATTGCATGCTCCCGGAGCAATGAAAGAAATATTACTAGGAAATATGCTATTATTTTCTTGATGATGTTTATTGCATACAATTTATTGGAAAATATATAGTTCATTACATGAGCCTAAGATTGAATATAATAATTTATTTAAGTGATGTCTACTCGTGTCTTCCCTAAAAGTATACAAATAATATTAAAACGGTTGGATGTTCATTTTGATCTCGGTACAAAATTATTTGCACGTGGTTTCCGGCGAACAGACGATATTATTACAAAAGGTGACAAGCAGTCAGCTTTTGTAATAATATTTTCTTCATTTAAATTAAATAAACAAATAAAATAAGGAAAGATACTGTAATAACCAGCATTAAGAACAAACCTTGTTTTAGTCGATCCGTAAAGTAATAGAGCACATACACTTTTTAAATATATATATTTTTTGGAAAATACCGAATATATACAGAATAATAATAACATATTTAATGAAAAAAAAAATCAAAAATTTTCTTATATTATTTTGCACAAAATGCTCTTATGAAATCAGACTTTAGTCGCAATTTTCTAAAGGTCCACGGAGAGAAATAAGGACGAAACTCGAAAAAAGGACATCCTTTCAAGTAATTATGATTTTTTTTATAATATTACTCAGAGTCACACTAATAAATAATTGATATATAAGAACAAAATAAAAATTAAAAGCGTACCAATAAAATAATTGTAAAATAACTAACCAAGACCCTGGTTCTATGATGTTTTTACATTTAAAAAGTGCTTAAAGGATTCTAACTTGAAACATTGAAACTAACAATTATTATATAATTTCTTTGTTTAAAAAAATACTAACAGAAAACATCCGGGATGTGGTTTAAGTGGACTGTTAGCAAATTCATTATAACAATATGATTATAAAATATATCCAAGAATAGCGCACTGAGTTCTTCTTGCATCTTCTTTGTCCGCTGAACAATCAGTAATACAATTAAACCAAGCTCTTAGAACACGCGCCGGATAATTTAGTTACATTTACGTGACGAGCAAATCTATTTATTACTTGTAGATGCCGGGTTTGTGAACAGTGATAATCACGACATACGTCATCTTCTAATTTGTTTGTTCGATATTTATCTGTATTTTCATGTATATTAAATTACATCAATATACACAAAATATTTATTGAAAATATTGAAACAAATATTTTGTTATTGTCAATTTAGATTCTCTTTATAAACAATGTTTACGAATTGTCACCTAAAATTTATTGTATAAAACCGGAAATCTGTATATTAGCTTGTATTGCAAGACATCGGATAACTAATTGGAAAAACAGCTGAAAGGACGAGATAAATATACGAAATAAATAACAGTGTGATATCGACAGAGTGACACCTTTAATATATATACATACCTCTTTTGATAATAAGTATTAGAAAATTACATATCATTTGTAGTACCTATAGCTTAGAAAGCGTATCGGGAAGGTTTTGCAAAAGTTGCATGTTTGAGTTCCGCCGCTGTTGTTTTAATTTTTATGACATATTTATAAAAAAATACAATTTCAGGCACAAACCAATTATTATTTTAAATTTATTTTATTTTGTAATTTAATTTAAAACAACAAGGAACGTTACTAAGCAAGAATAATTTACTAAAATATTTAAAATATAAAAACTTCAGAACAAAGTGGCTTCTTACTTTTTATATGAGTTTAGCGTTATGTATGTTTGAAAGTTCTTATCTCGTTTACTGGAAACTTAGATATATACAGGGTGTATAGTTAGACGTTATATATAATATATTTTTTTATAACAATATGAAAAAAATATGGTATAAACTTGGTTGAATATCTAACAATTGATAATTGATAAATCTAATTTGTATTTTCATCCCTTCAAGATAAAAGAGGCGTGTTAAATGTCAACAATTTATATATATATATATATATATATATATATATATATATATATATATATATGTGGAATTATACCTAGTAGTAGTAGTAGTAGTAGTAGTAGTAGTAGTAGTAGGGGACGCTACTCTTACTGGTGGATCGAATATGATTTAGTCTGTTTTGGTTCGTAGGTGATTTAATGGAATCAGTTTTTATTTTAGCCATTCATAAAAACCGTTTACTCTGTTCAGTCGTTTGAAGATTTGTAATGAATTTTGTCACCTATTTCATAATGAATAAGAGGAATTTATAATAATAATTAAATTGGTTTACTTTTTTTTTCAATCTCGAAAAATATCTAGTTAAGAATAAATTAAGGTTAGGCTCCATTTATAGTAAAAGTAACAAAACCAACAATAACTTAAACAAAGAAAAGTAAGTAACAGGGATAAATTACAACCACATAAGCTACGAGAAGGTAACATTTTCTAAAGTCATTTAGTGACGTCAAAGTACATTTACACAGATGCATTTCAGTGCTTTTTAGCTCAAAAGAAGAGAGCATCGTTACAAAATTAGAATGACAGAACTTCGTAGTAGCTCTTTATACTATATAATGATTTTTTAATAAATATATAATTTTAAATGTCTTGTCTAAAGTATTTATAGATTTAACGTTTACATAATATAAAAGTGTAATAAAAAAATATATATTATATGTGTCAATTTTATTATTTATATTGTTACAGGGTGACGATGCAGCGTCTACTTAGCATCACATTATTAAGTATCATAGCTGACGTTGTCTATACTCAAGAGGTGGACATAAGAGAACACCCTCAAATATGTGGGGGGAAGTTACGAGGACCCGTAGGCGTCATCCAGACCCCAAACTTTCCTAATCCTTTCCCAGTTCCAATCAAATGTCGATGGATTATAGAGCATGATATCGTGAATGGGACCATATCAATATATTTCACGCAGCAGTACACCACTAGCGGATTAACGTTCACCGAATACATGTATTACGATGAAACATACAAACTGGGTGAACGAAAAGCGCTTACAGTCACAGAAGAGAATATCACTAGGAATAATTGGTTACAGGTAAGTTATTTTAAATAATTTTCATTTATTTTATTATATCATAGTTCAAAAGAAATGAATTTATTTGTTACTCCATAATACTGATTAACCTGGTAATAGGAATTTCAACCCAGGGCTTTGGAGAAACATAAAATGATTTTTTTCTTGGAATACCTACTAATTTTGAATTGACTAAGATGGAGTAAGTTTTACTAGTCAAACTTACTCCATCTTATTAAAATCAAAAACAAATCTAACATCAAACGAACAACGCATTCTTACCGCGGCTTAGGGGTAATGTGGTTTAGGAGTTACGTCACGTGACGAAATGCCATATGCTATTTGTTTTTGTGCGTGTATCGAGCAAGTGAGTGCGCGCAACCGAGTGCGCAATTTTCTCTCTTTCTCTCTCTTTGTGATTATTTTTATCATATAACTTCAAAATAAGCTCGTATAGACAGGTGGAAAATTTGTAATAACGCATTTTTTGTGTTAAATCATACGTTGAATATTGTTTTAACATTCCAATTAAATTTATAAAAATGGAAACTGCAGCAAATATGTGCATTAAAATTTAGAAATAAATGAATACAAAGCCAAAATATAATTATTTAAATCAATATCTAAAATTAATGTTCTCATATTTAGCATAATCTTTTAATAATATTTATGAAATTACTTTCCACATAAAAATAATCTCAGTGAAAATTTATGGCAAGATATATCCCGAATATTTATAGATTTTCTTTGTCGGTCGGAAGTGTTAAATATAATTTATGTATTATCACGAAGAATAAGAATTTTAAGAATAAAAAAGGGACCTGTTGTATATTCTTCATGGTCTTTCTTTTATTTTATAAATCTCTCAATAGCTTGAAGGTCTTAGAGAATTTAGAGAACAAAATATGATATCGCTCCATTTTCACCATTCAAGCATTAAAAAATTTATAACAATATGATATAATAATTTTCAACTAATGCTAAATCTTAGACTGTTAATAAATTGTGTTAAAATAAAATTTATATTAATAAAATATATTAGGCATATTTTTTTTATTAGAATAAAAAATATATATATTAAAACCTAAACTTCTTAAAGACAAAGATTGAGACGTTACAATGCATTTTTTATTTAGTACGATTATTTTGTAAAAAATATACTCTAATTGAAACAAAACTTGTAATAGTTTGCTCTGTGACAAATTACTTATGTCGACTCTGGTCTTACACGAAATTCTGTTCAAGAAGATAGAATGTTGTAGAATGATGATGTTTTACTCTTTAAACAATTTTAAATATGAGTTTTAGTTTTTACCAATGTAGAATTAGTCTCGTATCGCTGGCAAAGACTTTGTTTGTGTACGGTAGGTACTACTACAAAGTAGGGGGTAGTTTAACAAAAATATTAAATTACTTATTAAAATAATATAAAAAACAGTTGAAATATTGTGGTCTAAATAAATAAATAAATAAATAAGTGTCTCATCGGATTATTAAGTTAAATAATCGTTTAGTATAAAACTGAATGTTTCGTGATTAATCAATGATTAATCACGAAACATTCAGTTATCGTAGTCTTGACTGCAGTAACGGAATGTGATAATTTATCATTCATATTATTTTCTTTATAACGATATATATTTAATAACCTGCCCTAATGATGAGTTCCAATAATTCTGAAAAAGCCTGAATTGTAAATTATGTTTTGTTAACCATAAGCGAAATGCAATGGCACTTTATATATACGAATACACATAGTATAATGAAGTACATGTAGTATAGTCTAACCTCTTAACATTACTGCCCCTAATGTGATATAATGTAATACGGTAAGATTATTGCTATTATTAGTTGAAGTCAATGTTATCAATAATCAGTTCATAATTTGGTCCTTATACATTTTATAAACATACAGTCTGTTTTATATATTACGTTATTAAATATATCGTCAAATTGCTTGATTATTGATTTTACCACATTTTAGTAGCTATATTTTATGTAAAAGTATTTTCTCTTAGTAAATAAAACTACTAGTTCTTTATTCCTTTTCAAAGTAAATATTTTAAATAATAAAGTGTTGTAACATGAAACCTCTTATTTAGTTTCATCAACTAAATTGATTGTAAACGTTTTTTAAAGCATTAAATATTAACATACATGTTGTTTATTAAATGGTCTTAAATAGTTATGTAGGTTTTAAAGATTTGATGGTACAAAGAGACAGACATAACTTAAAAAAATGTCTATTCATATGTATTTAATGAAAAGCTATTAATTTGGAATTACAAACAGACACTTCAATGTTATTAATAAGTGTTAATTATTTTTACACCTATAAAAATACTCCATATTTCGAAAAACAACTAATAAATGAAAACATCATCAAAGCAAAAGTTTACCCACAACGAACAACTTGTTAAAGTAGTTAAAATATAGTCATATGGTCACATGGGTTGTGGAAATACGAGTAAAACTAATATTGTACATTTGAACAATATCGACCAAAACAATATAGAACTAAATGAAATGAGATTTTTTACGCTTACAAACTACATATCTACATATACGTACACACAATATAAAAAATCTCATAGTGGATAACATACTGCACTCAACTGGTCATACCCATTGAATAAATCTACCAATATTTAAATTTAATTCAAACTAAATTTGTATTATTTTCTAAAAACTATCCATAAAACTCATTCCCGAAATGTTTTTCTGCCTGTTTTTTGTGGTTTCTATATTTGAAGTTAATAAAGTCTTTTTCATATTTGTGTATTATTTTCACTATACTACAAAGACATGTGTTTGTGTGTGAGGTTGGGGACAGAGTTAATAATTTTAATAGTATTGTACGAAATGTTTCAATACTTTTATTTTATAAAACCACGTTGTTAGTTCATAACAGTGTTATGATTTCGGTATTTCTGTTATATTCTCGATGACGTTTGTTATATACTTATATTATTACATGTAATTCATGGCCTTGTGGAAACTTATTAACATCAAAGATTGCTCTAATATTTAATTATTTTTCATTCATTATTTAGTATTTATTGCTTACAATATACTTGATTCTGAAAGGTTTCTCTAAAGTCATACCAAAAATACAGTAGGACATAAAAAGGTGAAACACAACAACACAACGAATATAATACAACATGTAACAAATAGCATAACTTATACATTAATTCATATAAAAACAGATAGTAATAATAACAGAATACGTTTGTCGAAAAAAATCATTATACTTTTTAATATTATGAAGAAAACAACGTACCGTAAACATTTTAAGATTAAGATTCAAGAAACAGCAAATTGCTTACCACGTCTTTTGGCGACTTACCAAATAGTCACTGAGAAATGTTTCCCAACAAAAGGAAATATTCTAACTGAAGCCTACCATTTTCTTTATACCACTTGTGATCTTTGCATTGTCAAAGGTTATAAAGGTGTAAAGGAATAGTTGAAAAGCCGACTTATAGCAGAGAAGTTTGAGATATTAAAGCTAAATTATCACTGATGTATTCCATACATAAACTTACAATAAGTTTATTTTGGAAAAGATTTTTTTCGATAATATTCTTAGAAATTACACGAGACGGATTTTATTTATGTATTTTAATGTATAGTCCTCTGGTAAAATATGGTTTCAGGTAAGCTTGACTGGCATAAGGTAGCTCCGAATAAAATGATGAGACGGTACGATAGGTAATTTCACATAATTTATCCTATCTAAAAGTGCCGCCGCCGCTTCTTACAGCTGCAATTTTAGTGACGTGGATGGCAGTGGTTTAACGTCATTTAAGATAAAAGTACTTTTAAGGTTCCAATATATTTACACACTTACTGTTGACAATCTTATATTTACGAAAAGTTGATTATCCAGAACTCTTTTCTCTATATGTTTTTTTTCTTGATGTATATTAGGATTTTTAACATATAAATTTAATTTTCATAATATGAATCAAAATTAACACCTTAATTATTAACTTATTAATACGTAAATTGATAGAAATGATATTTGTATAATTTTTTATATAACTATAATAAAGTCAAAAATTGGTGTCTCTTTCAATATCAAAGAAACAACAAGAAACTATTCAATCAAGACGCCAGAGGGTTTGACATATTATACTCAATTGAATTCTGATATTGAATAATCAAGGCTCACATTAACCAACTTTAATTACAAGACATGAATCTCCAAGGGTATGTTTATTATGGCCAGATACGGCCTTTTTGATGATTCTTAAAGTCAATTTATATAGGTCTAAATGTTTATTTTGAGAGAATATAAATATTCTGTACGTATTACAGACTTCTGAAAAAGTAAGCAAAGTAAAAATGAGAGTTATGATTAACTTGTACACTTGAAACTCATCAGATGTTAAGTTACTATGGAATAAGACAGATTTTTTATATTTCAAGGAACCAGGTTGTGAAAAAAATCTTTATACTTACTTTTTGAATATATTAACGTATTTGAAGTTTGATGAGCTTATTATAGATTACATGTTTAATCTAACACCCAGCAGGTGAAGTCTTGATATTTAAATGATTATAGCAATTGGATAAATTGTAAAAGTTAATACAAAGCAGTGCTCATAACAAAAAATTTCTTCAAATCATATTATTTCAATATTTCTTACATAAACATATTATTTATGTTGTATTTTTTTCTAATTGTTAACTAGGAATATTAACCATCTATGTGAACTTTTAACGAATTTTCTGAATATTTTAATTTTTTTTAATATCCTTATATTTTCCTTTTTAACATGTTCTATGATTATCTTACATAATGCTCATGTTCTGTTTTTTTCTGCTTGGTTTAAGCTCCTTGCAGAATCATGAATATGGAACAATATTCTTTGTTTTACCCTCTACATTACAAGTGTTGTGTTAGATTATAATTTATTTGAAAACTTGTAGATATATTTCGATGCAGAGCTTTCCTACAATAGTGTATATCATACTTGTATTTAGTTTTGTTTCAATTATATTATTTTACTAGCAGGTTACCCGTGCTTCGCGACGGACGGCGAAAGTTGCAGTTTTTTAGCTGTAACTTTCGAAAGGGGTAGACCTTTACAAAATCCTTTCTTATTGCACCTACTCAATATGTCAGGAGTGTTGTGTCCAAATTTCAGCTTTCTAGGTATTACGGTTTGGGCTGTAGAGCGATGAATGAGTCAGTGAGTGAGTGTCTTTGTGTTTTATATATTAAGATAAATATTTATATTAACTTGCCCTACATTTTTTACATGTAGTCGACTACTATTCGACATGCTAGTGAAATAATCTAGTTTAATTTAGAACTAGATTGCGATTGGTATCATTACTATGGTTTAAAAGAATCACTTGATTCATTGTTTCTCTCTCGCTTATCCATAAACTGTTCCACTGCAACATAAAGCTCTTCATTTATTCTCATAAACAAACAAGTAAACAAATAAACAAGTATTTAAAATAATATTTGCGTATTTAATAATAGTTTCAAGTTCAGACTACAATAGCAGAGAATATTACACAAGCAAATCTAAAATTGTCACAGAAGTTATACACAGATGTCCTTCTATTCGATTACCAGAAGTGCTCTCGATCGAAGTAGACGAGTTGAATTCAAGTCGATTATTATTCACTTTGACTCGGTTGATTGCGAGTTCATTTGATTCATAAATCGATTATACCGTCTACGGAATCCATTGACACTTTGATAATACCTATTTCGAATTATTGAATGTTGTGTTTCTGTATTAAAAGAGATGGACATGATTAATCAGAATTACACTTTTCTACACAATGCCTGTCCCCAAGAGTGCTAGAAACCATTTTTTGTTAAGTTATGCTTTTTTATTTAAAAAGCCTTTTTTACCACCGTAAAACTCTATGCTGTTAGAGTTTTATTGAATTGTAGTACTTATATAAATCATTTCTATGCAAAAATAAATTCAGAACAGGAAATTAAAAAAAAAAACACTTTTCTTTAGTTCTTTAAAACCAAATCTATTTTAACTACTGAAGAAAAGTTATAAGAATAATTTAAATTTTAATAATGTTAAAGACGTGTGGAAAATTGTAAAAAACATGTTAAAGTGAAACTTCTTTAGAATCGGTGTTATTGGAAACTAGATGTAATAAAAAAAATGGAGAGAATGAAATAGAAGACATAATACCCACTGAAGTTATGGTGAAATATATTGAATCTAATCAGATCAATCCTTAAACTAAAGGGAGGTATATATTGAAGTTGTTATTTTTTAAACTTATGATAGACGGTATTGATACTTTTGTAAAATTATCAGTTAAGGTAAATTTATTAACGTAATATAAGCAGCTTAAAAAAATAAAAATGTTTTACATCAAAGTATTAAATATTTTTTTATAATATCTTGGTGAAAAACAAATTACATTTTTCCTAACACTCCTGACACTCTATGTCCATGTCTGAAGCTTTCGGAAGATACTCGTACTTTTCAGAAATTTCACTTTTGCCTTGCGTAAATTACCTATACACACATACACATATACATGTATAATTAGAATATAAATGAACCTACCATGATTTGTATATACGGATGACAAGATTTAGTGAACGAAACCTCGAAATATTTTAGTATTAAACAATTTCACTACTATGTAATAAATAGCCTTTATGATATGAGTCTAACAGCGTACTTGAAAATAAATATGATATAATTTCAATTTAAAAAAAGAAAACTTATGACATCGACAAACAGCAACTGACTTATTACGGGAATTTCAGAGTAAGAAATTCGCAAACTCGCGTTTAATTGAAACTATAAATAAGTATTATATGCAACAATAAATTAATTAGTTTTAACTAAAGCAAATTTCGTCAAAACAAATTCATTTAAGTAATTAAATGTAAATTTGATCAATTCGTACAACATCATTTACTAAGTCGTATTTGATATTAATTTAGTTAATTTTAATTTCGTACATGGTTCTACATTATTTAACAAAATATGTAATTAAATAAAGTTACAGTTAATTCAATTATTATTGGATATTTAATTATATAAGTGTTCACAATCGTTTTTAAATTAATTGTTAAATAATGTTGAAAGTTTCTAATTCTATCGTAAAAGATATTACTAGCCTTATGTACTTCCCTTATCTTCTTTCCATATGTACCAGCCTTATGTACTTTCTTTGCGTACCAGCCTTCTGTTGCCTTATGTGCTTTCTTTACGTACCAGACTTATTTATTTGCCGTATATGCTCATCTTTTGTATCTAATGTACCTTAATAATCGAATAAAGTATTTTCTATATTATCGTCATCGCGACTGGCTTAACACCAGTGCCCATTTGTACGGCAGCTTCCTCGTGGCATAATCCGTCGCCTGTAGATGATCGTCTGAAGCGACTTTTAAACAGCCGTTGAGATCCTTAGGTACATTATAAACATTATCATCCAACTATATAAAACTCTTCTTTAAAAGTATTTGGTATACAAAATGACTATATTACTCAAGACTCGTTATCTTATATGATTGTTTCATAATAAAATGTTATTTTCGCACAATATTCAAAGACGACCAAGTACAACTAGCACTTTGATTAATTTTTATAGTATTTTTTAAATATAGAGCTAGCTTAGCTTTCAAGCTTTATTTTTAAATTCAATGTATTGATTTAATACAATAATCGAAAGGTGTATAAGAGAGAGAGAAAGTAACACATGCCGGTCAAATTTAATTATATACTTGTTATTATTATGAATATTTCAAGTTAACTTATTAACAGTAACTAAAAAAATATTAAGTTCAAATCTAGTTTCATTCTCGACCACATTTTTTTTCATAAATGATTACACTTTATTTTTTCATAAGAAATTACGAGACACTTTTGTGACGTTCAAAGTAGAACTAATTATCATTGTTTATTAGTTCCTTAAAATAAACTTGTAACCAATCACATGATGTGAATAAAATATAATATAAAACACTTTATATTTAAACAAACTGCAAATTTAGATTAAAATATTACAAAAAAATATCCACTTAATAAGATACAGATGTTATAAATTTAAACGGTTTTCTTAGCATGAACGACATGAACCTTGAAGAAAATAATTCTTCTTTATTCCTTATAAAATACGGACTTTTCTTCTAATTGAAAACCTTACAAATGTCAATTGGAACTTGTTTTGTTGTGTATAGTAATATAAGTTTTAATTTAAATATATTTTACATGCACATGTCTTAGAACGTCTATCGCTCTTAATTTTATTATTTTCTTTTGGAACACGCGACGTCTAATTACATTTTAAATTTTTCAAACCTATATCATATTGCAGAATGTATTAAAAAATGATGCATAAAATAGTTATTATTATGTCAAAAATGTCGCACATTCTTGTCGGAAGGTTCTGAAAAATTTAAGATTTTAAGATCTCAAGCCTTTTATATATTTTTTATCAATCAATATATTGTAACGTTTCGTTTCATCGCCATGGAGGGCCCCATAGGTCGCAGGTTTGACTTCTCTTTCTGTCGATGTATTTTTCAATTTGTATTATTTTAATTTAAAAACGCTTAACATAGATAAACACAGCAAAATATAATAAAGAAAATATATGTAGTTTTTGTACAAAAATCAGTAAAACATTTTATTTCCTGAAATTCAATTTACAACAGATAAATGAGTTTTATACCAATAAAGATGTCAGCTGGATATTTTTAAGTAAACGACTTTAGTTTAGAAAAGAAACTTAAGTAATAATTTAGAAGTTGAACTCGACACAACCGATCGATCAATGCCATGAGACGGGTAAAATATTTCTCACACTTTCTTTAAAAACAATAAAGATTTCAAAGAGTCAACTGACTGTGATAATCGTGCACAATTGTTATACTGGATAAGAATTGTTGTTAATGAATATATATTGTACACACATTTTCATATGATGCAATGTGTGAAAATGTATGAAGCTATTTATTTATCAGATAAATTTATAATAGAACATACTCTATTTAATATTAATTAGGTAAAAATAAAAACAGAAAATGTGAAAAGAAATTCAGTTATTCTGGACTAAAACTAAAGGATAATTTTCTCCAAAGGAAAATTATATAACTTTATAGTGATTAATTCCGTAATATATTATGTAAAGCGACTATTAATAAATTAATTATTTAAGTGTTAGATGATCTGGTACTCGTGGTTTTCTTTGGTAATATGGTATTAATATTTTTTCATAAATACTATATATATATATACGATATTTCCCACATTAGTAATTCATAAAATAAAAATAAATCTGTTCTTTAAATAATATTATAATATAATAAATAATTATAGTATTTGAGGTATATATAAGTTAATATAAATCATCAGCTTAGTTAGTAATAAACTTCAATTATTCATCCGGACGAGTAAAATTTTAGCTGAAGTGAACATTAAAGGGAACCCTCTACTTTCAACTAAAAGTTAAGTAATATAACTATACTTAAAGATATCTGCTTACATACTCATAGATGTAGATAGTATGTTGAAGAGTTGTAGTAAGTTATGTGTATAAATTTCGTTTCTAATTATCTTACAACTAAAAGGCTATTAGAATCACCCTTTTCGTAACTCATAACTATAGATATATATATATATGTTTATTGTCGAACTAGTTTATTTCCCTTAAAACAAGATGAATGAGTTCTCATAAAGTGAAGTTGTCAGCTGGATATTTTTAATTGAACGAATGCAGACAAGAAATTCTTAAATAAGATTGCTGGAACAATTTAAGAGAGATCTGACCATTTGTAAGCTCTTAACGTCATCCACTTGTCCTTGCATAAGGTTCTTGCCCCAAATAATAGTGTATTTGGGGTCGGTGCAAGATATTTTTTTTACATGCTCATATCGATTAAGATTTGTTGATGAGACTTGACGTTATAATAAAATAGTGACGAGACCCAACCTACACATTAAATATTTATGGAAAATACTACTTGGTGTGTCAACTACGTACATAAAACAGACAACTACAAAAAGTACTACCAACTGATAGTTGTCTAAATCAACATATTATAGAATAACTAATTTTAAACTTTTACTTCATTCCAGGGCACGATATAAAACTTAACAAAATTTAACTTTTATTAAATATTTCACAAGGTTAATTCAAGCTAAAGAAAAATAAAACTTTTTAAAATATTTAAATGACAGCAACATAAAACAACACAATTTATGAACAGTTTTGTTTCTCATAAAAATACACAAGAGTAATTAAAGTTCAATTTAGCAAGTTATGGAAGCATTTGAACACAATGAAACAAAAAAAAAGTAACCAACTTTCTAAATTTATTTACTTCGGTCGGAAGTCTGTGGCGAGGAGCCATTACGGACAAAATTGAACCTCCGTGCGGTCTGTCTAAGGTCTAATTAGTAACGTAAGTAACTACCTCCCTTTAACTTCAAAAAATTTTCGGTTTATGGCCCTCTATAAATGTTCAATATTTTGAATTCAATCAGCACGTTCTATAAATTATATATAAGGCGTACTTAAATAATAAAATAATTTTAAAACCCGGAGCACTTTTCTTAGAAAAGGAGTCAAAGTGTCTCTTTCAAATTATTGGCATTAAATGTAATGCGTTGAATATATTATGGCTATTAAAATTGATATTTTAAATTATAATCTAATAACTACTTACTAACTAAGAACTATTTCTTATCCAAATAAATATAAATAATTGTTGCTTAGGTACATCTCATCCTTTCATGAATCCACGAAATACTCGTATATAAATATATAAAAAAAATAGATAAAAAAAAAATAATAATTTAAAAACTAAATAAAATTATTATACTGTTGTATTCATTTTAGTTACACAATGTACAGTTAAAGATGCTTTTTTAATTTTAATGCATTTGTCTTCTTTACTAAATTAATTTTGTACTTTACATAGGATTATAGTATTAATAAAACATTCTCTAAATTAATTAAAACAATGAAAAAATTGTATAATAAATGATTGTGGCTTTACTATTGCATCTAAGATATTACTGGTGGTAATCTACTTCTATGACATAGAAGTTATAACCATTTAGACTTTAAAAGTACATCATGGTTGACTTCAAAACCCGATCTCAACAACACTGTTGGATATTGTGTGTAAAGAGCCTTATTTATGTCTCTCTCTTCAAATAGTCAAGGGTTCACGACATGGTTACGAAATAGAGTTGTAATAATTTAAATAAAACTGATCAAAACAATCAAAATTGTCACATCAATCATTAAAACAAATTATAAATAGGTTTTAATATATTTGATACTATTGTGTGTAAGGCGAGGGCGATGAAGATAAGATTTAATACATTAATTGATTATCGACAAAAAGAAAAAGAGTTGGAATGAAATTAATGGACAATTATTTATATTTTTTTATTAAATACTTTTTATATAGTAAGAATATGGCTGCATATCTAAAAATATTATTAACGAAACAGTGCATAGTTATGGTGCATAGTTATGTGCATAAATCTCAAGACTAATGCTTTTAGTCTCAGAAAAAAATTCTAACTACAGAAAATAAACAACGTAATAGACTTCCATTTCTTTAGTTCTTTAGTTATTTTATTTAAACAAAGTTTTAAGTTCTTCATTTGCTTGTGCTTAATAAACAGAGTGAATGCTTTGAAGATTAATGTTTATTAAAGAAATGAGCCAACTTTTGTATTTATTTTGGGTAAACACCTTCCGAAGTGCTTTTTTTCAGTTTCGATTCTGATTCTAGTTTTAATTACATTAAACCTGACGATACTGTATTTCTTTATATAAGATCAAATAATAACTTTAGAACTTTGAATATCTAATTAGATTGATTGTTGTAATAGCAATGAAAATCCGCTCTCTTTTTTATATAACTACATCTAAACTGTGAACAAGTAGTAAACTTACTTAGGTTTACTCATATGAAGTAATAAGTAATAATTGTCTAAAAATCTTCTAAAGTCACGTACCTACTTTATCATATGTCAAGTATTCACTAAAATTTTATTAATATTATAAAACAAAAGTATTATTTCATTAAAGTTGTCTGATATTGCGTAGTTCATTCTTAACTTTGTTATATTTCCACATATAACTAAATAAAGCACTTTTGAAACCTAAAATATATATTAACAAACCTTTTATCCCCGATGAAAAGCCTGAAATCTATGAACTGTCTCATAAGTATACCGCCACAAGGATTTTACTCAGTTCTATTGGAATAAGACATCTCTATCAAGTCCGTTATACGAGTATTTATAAAGGTACCGCCGTTAGCTATTCCAGTCTGTGCATCGGCTTTGTGGTGAAAACACGAGGATCTTTCTATTGACAATAATGGTTTTTATTAAGTATATATCTTTAGTAAAGGAGTAAAATACAGTTAGCACAATTCCCTGAGAATATTACGTTTGGGAATAAAAATCTTGAGAATTGTTTAAATCCTTAAGTACGGAAAATCCAACACATTTTTTTATAAATATCAAACTTAAAAAAAAATAATTTCTGAAATAGACATTGAGTTATAAGTTTTTTCTTAATAAGTATTAAAAAAAAAAATTATTTAATAAAATATTTTACAATATACTGGGTCTAACCACGTTGTTCGACCGCTTCTGCCAATAAGAAGAAAACTAAACACACATATGGTTTGTCTAGGGTCTAATCAGTAGCCGAATAACTATTATATTGACTATGGAACTCTAAATAAAAATATGTAACGTTCATTTTATATTACTGTTTCTTATCATTACCCAGTTATATAAAATCTCTTATCAATCCAGATTAATAAGAGATAAAATTATTTTCAAATAAATATATACTTTTAAAGTTCAATTATTTTGTTTTAATCGTAAATGAAATGAAATGTCAAAGTTTTTTTTAATAGTGTACGGTAGACTGGGTACGTTTGAAACAAAGGACGGTTGAAACAGAGTAAATATCTCGAAAACGGTTAAACGGGGAGTGAGGGGTCCAAGGGGAAAACGAAGTGGACGACAAATCCAAATATGAATTCAGTGCCGCGCCGCTTCCCGCACGCTGTTGTTTTGTGTAAGATGCCATATTGTTTTAAATCACCAAAAAGTAAGTATTTTTATTTTTACATAAATGTTTATATTATCTTTTCCTTTTAAGTGAATGTATTGAGTGGGTGTTTGAGAATACTATGGTGCTTGTAGAACAAGGGAGAGTGACTATTTGTAATGTTTTATTACAATTGTCGTTGCTATGAAACATATTTTATCAAAAGTGGGGTTGGGGACGGTTGAAACATTTTTTGTGGGTACGGTTGAACATTTTTGGTAGGTATAATCGTGTTTTTAATGTAGATCAGGAGCGAGAACTTTCAAAATATTTGATTCGATGTGCTGATATATATTTTGGACTATCTAAGAAAGAGGTGAGAAAATTAGCTTACGAACTTACCGTTAAGTATAATTTATCACGACATCGAACTTGGGACGACTACAGAATGGCTGAAGAGGAATCGTTTCGGATGTTTAAGAGAATAAATCCTGAACTGTCCGTACGCGCCGCACAAACTACCAGCTTGTCAAGGGCCACGAGCTTTAATAAAACTAACGTAGGCGTCTTCTATGATAATTTGTCGATTGTCATGGACCGCTATAAATTTGAGCTTCAAGACATATATAACACTGATGAAACTGGTATAACCACCGTACAAAAGCCTGATAGAGTTATAGCTAGATGTGGTGCTCGCCAAGTTGGTTCGATAACCTCAGCTGAAAGAGGTACTTTAGTGACAGTAACTTTTGCAGTAAACGCCATTGGAAACGTTTTCCCACCATTTTTCGTATTTCCAAGAGTGCGATATCGAGATCATTTTGTTAGAGATGGACCAATAGGATCTACTGGAACCGCAAATCGCTCAGGTTGGATGCAAGATGAATCATTTTTGCATTTTCTGGAACACTTTCAAAAGCATTCTAAGTGTTCTCTATTACACAAAGTGTTACTCATGCTAGATAACCACTCCTCACATGTTCATATAAACACATTGGACTATTGTAAGAACAATGGAATTGTCTTATTATCCTTTCCTCAACATTGTTCTCACAAGCTCCAGCCACTCGATCGTTCTGCATATGGCCCTTTAAAGAAGGCTGTAAATTCTAAATGTGATGCATGGATCAGAAACCATCCAAGAAAAACCATGTCAATACATGATATACCGGGGATTGTAGCTTCTGCTATGCCTCTTGCTATGACATCTTCCAACATTCAAGCCGGCTTTCGTAAAACGGGCATTCACCCCTATAACCAGAATCTGTTTACTGACATCGATTTTGAATAGAGAGACTCAATACAGAAAATACTATTGAATCTGCAGTTGTACTTATATGTCCAACTGAAGATGAAACACCACCATTATCGCCTTCTCTTTTAACTAATGAATCAAAGTGTCTGGAAGAAAGACTTGAACAACAAGCTCTCTGTAATTCACCAGTTCCAATAATTCAACAAGGTCATGAACCTGAAGAAACTATAAATACACCACCTAGACTTGGCAGCATCGGTATTAGTCAAAAAAATTCACCAAGACCAACTACAACACAAACTACTAATGATCATGTCGTTTTTAGTCCGGAGGTAGTAAGGCCATTACAAAAAGCATCCCCAAAGAAACGTAATAAAGGGCGAAAAACTAGAAAATCAGCTATTTATACGGATACACCAGAGAAAGAAGAGATTAGAAAAGAGCATGAAGCAAAATTAAGACGAACCAAAGCCAAAGCAAGTTAAGAAAAGATTAAGCGAAAGAAGAGGCAAAAAAAATAAATTAAAACGAATAAAAAAAGTACGCAGCAGGAATTGACACCGAAAGAATCAGAAGACGAAGCATGCTACTGTATTGTTTGCTTAACACATATTCAGAGAGCAAATCCAGAGAAAAATGGATTCAATGTACCTCATGTAAACAGTGGGCTCATGAACAATGCACAGAAGGTGGTCTTAGCTACATTTGCCACAATTGCGACTCTGAAGACTCTGATTAATATCTAAGCTTAATGTTTTCTTTAAGTAAATTCTCAATGTTTATTTGATAAAGAAGTGTTCTTGATTTAAAAAAGATTTGTTTTGGTTTGTCCAGACTTTTTATTTAGGTATTAGTGTTTTGGTCATTTTATACTTGTCTTTTATTTAGTTCATTTGCTTTCGTTAAGTTTATTCTGTGATTATTATCGTTAATTTGTAATATCTTTAAATGTTACTACTTGTCAAAGGCTGATTAATATTTTAGAAGAATTAAAATCTCACAGACTGATTAATATTGTCATAGGTTGGTATAATTATTCGAAAAATTAGTATAAGTGATTAATAAAAAATGTTTTATTAGTATTTGTTTTATTATTTGTATATGTTTCAACTGACCCCAATCGCTGTTTCAACCATCCCTAGCATGGGGACGCACAGTGTTTCGTGTAGAACATGCTAGGTGGACAAAATTATTTTATGTTATATAACAAGGCTTTTACTATTTTACATATAGGTAGTCATGTTTTTGTAATAAAAAACGAAAAATTGGTATAAAAACAGAAAATATATTCAAAAATATTATACAAACAACAAAAATAAAATTAAAAATACTAAATTAACCTAATAATCATCATCAGAGTCTTCTGATGAATCTTTTATAGTGTAATCTTCATCATTTTGTGGCATTGTGCGACAATATGATGACGATTCCGGCCTTGATTCTACTATGCTAGGGCTTACAATTAACTTTAAAACTTCTGTACATATTTTTTCCGGTTTTTTTCGGGGAATCTCTCGAAGGCTATTGATCAAAGGATCAGATGTAATAACTAACATAGACAGTAAGTCTCTATTCGTGGCAACACGCGAGCACTTGCGGGTGTTGTACTCCCTAAATCTGCGGCAATCTTTGTTACGTGCTTCCTGAGCCTCTTCGGAAAGCTGCCCAATCGGAAGCAATGCTGCTTTGATGACCTCTGTACTGTGAATTAATATTTTATGTACAGTAGCAGGCATACAGTACCACGAATAGAGACTAAGATAATGTCTTCTGGTTTCGAGACAAAATTTATTGAATTCCGCTAAGTTTATTTCGAATCCAGAAGACAATGTCCTCAAAATAACATCAAATTGTTTGATAATTGTAACATCTAACCCTGTGATGTGAGCACTCATCTCAACATTCTTAAAAAAGCGACGGGCTGTGTTTCTATCATTTGAAGAACCAAATCCTGGCTTTGGTTTATCAACAATAAGCCCCATCTCGTTCTTAAATTTCAACTTGATTTCTTCGGAACGAACTTTGATATCTGCTTTGTCTTCGTCGCTTCTAGCCTGCCATTTCTTTATATTCAACTTGTAGCTGATATGTAAAAGGCATTCAAAGCATCGAATCCAAGCATGAAGTGTAGATAAACCAAAGCCAAAATGTTCTTGATTGCTGTTGAACTTCGCGGGATCATCGTTCATTGTTTTGGGGGTGGCGCCACAGATGAAACACTTTTGAGATAAACGAGTTTCTGTTAATGCGTTGCATACTTTTCCGTCTGTCATTGTCAGTAAAAGTTCGTGTTTCACAGAGATTTAAGAATCATCAAATTTGATAAGTGTTGGAAGAAGATCGTTAACTTCTTCCAACAATCTGTTTGTCTCCGCTAACGTGAAGTCGTTCATTTCTTTAGCAAATATAAATTTGATTGGGCGACAATACATTGTTGATGAAGGCCGAGGATTTTGCCAAATAATTTTGGACCCATCATATAACTTAAGGGGAACCAAAGAAAATACAAAAAGAAACTCGTCCGTATCTTCAGTGTTTTCAAATCTCTGTTTGTATGTGCTGTGCCCAGAACTTCCATCACATCCCCATTTACTAACAAGTGTAAACGATGAACTTGTTGGGAGGACACTGCTGATAACTTCATTCTGTGCTAATATTAGACGTTCCACTGTTTTATTTAATAAGGCTTGCAAATTTATTTCAGCACGAGTTTCTGTTATAGCAATGTGCTCCTCTGCAGGGTGACATGCTTGTTTGGACTTTCTTAAACTAAAATATGACGGAAATACATTATGTCCTGCCTTCATGGACCACTTTCTTGTTTGTTTGTATGCATGCGTTGTTGATTTAGAATCTATATAGTAAGCTAAGGCTTCGTCACTACTTAACTGCCTAGGAATAACAGAACTGGTATTTTTAGACTTCTTAATATTATCTGGGTTCTCACTAATGTCTCTAATCGTTGGCAATTTTTCTTTGGCCTGTTGAACGCACAGCAATTTCGGCAGCAGTCACTAATTCACTGACACTTCGCGATTCTACGAGATCCACAACGCGACGTTTCTTCGTCTTAAACGATGATTCTTCGAAATCTTTGCGAGGTCTTCCTGCAGGAGTCACAGCCCCACTCGATGTCGAAGGTTGTGACGCAGAAGAACTCGCGGTGAACTGTATGTCTGCTTCATCCAGCCACGTCTTGTTTTTAATTAAAAAACGCTCCTTCGACTTTCCTGAAGCCAACCATTTGGTACCAATCTTATTTGAAAAGTTGGATATTTTCAAATTTATTTCTTTTCGGCTACTTTCAATAATGTCACCAAAGTGAAATTTTGAAGAAAGGTAGACATATACACGCGAATTTTTTTCATTCTTCGTGTGTTTCAACCATTCTTCGAAAAAGTCTATCCTTGAAATGGAAAGTAAACGTGTTCTGAAAAAAAAAGAAAAAAACATGTTGTACTCAAGTGTGCTAAATAATATGTGTATTTTTATATAGAATAAAGTTATTCCTATGATATATCTAAGAATTAGCCCGGATAGAGGTGAATGTCTGTAAATTTAGCTCTGTCAAAGTTTTTTTTTTTTTAAATATACGCTAAAATATGTAATGTATGTTAAAATTACACTAAAAATACATTTCAATAGATTTTGTTTTAAATAAATACTTATTAAAAAATAGGACTTACCCTCAGTATTAATATCCATCACAAACACTCACAATATTACTATAATCCACTATGAGACGTGCACGAAAGTGTCGCTAAATTGCAACTGATTGATTGGAAAGGTTGCATTAAACTCATTACCTGCCTTCTGACCCCTATGACTCATCAATTAAACATGTGACAAACAACAGATTCTCGGAATTGGAGTTTAGGGATGTTGTTTACCTTTTTTTAATTAAGATTACCTGGAAATGATAACATGAATATTGTCCACCTAGCATGTTCTAGGCGAAATACTGTGGGACGGTTGAAACAAATCGAAATATTTTTTTAACTTCATATATTTTTTTAAATAGTTATCCGGGAACTATAATGGTACAGCCATACCGCATCCAAAACTTCATATTTCAATTTCATGTATTATACTTGTCACATGGTTTATAAATAACAAAATTACAAGCGATAAAGGCTAAATTGTTTCAACCGTACCCAGTCTACCCTACTTATTTGAAATTAAAAAAAAAATGTATTAAATAAACCTACAAAATGTATTACCTATGTATATTTATTTAAAATATATTAAAGAAATATATTTTAAATACATTTTTTGACTACTCACTATTCTACCAAAGTGTCCAAACGTTTTTAAAATGTTAGATTTTTTTGTAAGAATGAAAAGAACTGAGTATATTGTTTACCTCATTTATATCAAGTTTTCCCTATTCCACTTAATGCATGTTCATATTTCTATTTTAATCTAAAATAAGATTGTAAAATTTATGTGTTAATCTTTAAAGTGGTAATTCTCCAAATATTGCAAGTCTTCTTCTTCTTCAAAAAAAGAAATAATATAATGTCCGCAAACCATACAGAATTTAACTGATATTTACACAGACTTTTTAAATTACGGTGTACCTCTTTATTATATTATGTGTCTTTTATAGGTCAAGTATCAGAACAATTTCATGTCCTAAATATAAAATATATAAATACAATCAAATTATGTACCCAGTATTAATTTAAAGTGTGATATGTGATATCAAGGCTAGATTAAATTAATATTTTGTTAAATATTATTAACAATTTTGGTTTGTAATTCAAAATAATATAGAATTCAATTCAACGATTCACCGAAATAAACATTTTAAACAAATACATTTTAGATCGACACAATCCTATACTCGTAGTATTTTATAATAATACCTCAGCGTTCTTTAAGATAGACGCGATTGCCTTTTGTTGTATTTCTCGTAACTGTGTTGTCATAAAGTGAATTTATATTTTACTACTAATAACAGTTATGTCAGCATGGTTTCAAAAAAATGCTAAGTTAATATAAAAGTTTTTTTATGATCAAACTTCAAAAATGTGAAAGGTGACAAGTTTTCTCAATTTTAATTCAACTTTTAAAACGGCATTCTGAAACAGACGCTTCTATTTCATTATATAAATTATTTTTAAACAATTAACACATAACAAGAGACTACAACTTCGTTTAGTTATTTATATTATTATTTTGTGTTAAAGTAAATTCATTAAAGCAATTAAAAATGCCGAGTTCTTAGAAAAATGTTCTATCACCAAACAAATGACGGTTTAGTAAACATCCTTTAAGTTTGTTAGAAATGTAACTACAGAGTGGTGTTTTAGGATTCCTCTCTATATATAATTAACTGTAAAGTCTTGATATTTAGAAATTAAAAATATAATTTAATATTAAATACTATATACTATACTTTAAAACTCTCGTTTTTTACACTGACACCATGTCAATTATTATCAAAATCAGCCCAGGGATTATATGAATATAGATTCAAATATTCTAGGTTTCTGCCTACATCACTCTGTTTTGTAAACTATTTTTGTAACAAGGAAGTAAAACTAATAACATATAAAATACTTAATTTAATACTTTCCTTCACTAAGTTATTGCCACAGACTTTGTGACTCTATAGTTTGTGGGGAAAGGTGTAATATACCTCAAGCACGATACTGGGAGGACATTACTACGGCGTATAATTGATAAGTTCGTAAATTGTACTTTAACGATACATTGTTATCTTTTATAAGTCGACATATTTAGTAAAAATAAGAACAGTTAGTAAATCGAACTAGACTGATTTAATTTAATCATCTAGTACTTTTATATTAAACAAACTCAAAATTTTATCAAATCTGAAATCGATCTGCCTTTGTGATTTTATAATTCTTATCAAAAGTAGGTAACTTGAACTGGAATAAGTATAAGTAAACAAAAAATAAAGATAAAGAATTTCGAGATCAGCAAAAAAAGTAGTTAAAATAAGTCTTTATTTAGTCAACCTCAAATTTTAATTGGTTAGTAATATAGGAGATATAGATACGAGCACATAAAGGAGAGAGTCTTCACCCAAGGGCTTATTTTAATAAGTATGGTTTCAATGGTGTTCTTTCCTAACACTCACATTTGACGCACAAAAGTGATTACTGGAATTGATTCAAAGTGGAAAACTTAAAATAAATAAATAAATGCTACTCTTGATGTTATAACGAAAATCTGTATTTATTATATTTAACTGTGTTGTAATATTATTGTTTATGTATATGAAGTGTTATAAGAGCCAATCATATCTTGATCTCAAAACTTGTCTTACAAACTGTAAAAGTTTTCATAAAAATATGAATAATAATTTATTACTCTTAACGTTTTACATTTTTCTTAATCAATAAAACCTATGTAATATGTAATTAAATCTTATTTAAAAATAACTTTAATAACGGGTACAACATATCTATTTCTAGATTAACGGGATCTACCTTAAAAAATTTTTGCGAACTCATCATCTGCAATTCAAATATTCATTTCTCGTTTATAAATATTTTGCTTATAAACTCAATTCGCTTGTTCCAAAGCGATATTAAACCTTTTGTATTATAAATAAAAAGTTTTTAATGTTTTAAAATAAGTTTTAAAAATCAATTCATTAGACAAGAAAGATTTTTCAGTGCATATACTTACAAGATATCTATCTTGTTACAGTTTTCTAGCTTTTATAACAATAAATTAACATACTATAGAATTACTTATTTTTACTAAACTATTTTGATAAATTTTTCTTCATTCCATGGCACGATATAAAAATAAACTAAATGCATTTTTATTAAATATTTCATATTTTCAAGTATGAGGTTAATTTAAATTAAAGGAAAAGTAATTTTTAAATATATTGGAGTTCACAGAAACATAAAAACACACAACTAGTGAACTGAACTCTTGTTTGCCACAAAAATATACAAGATTAATTTAACTTTGTTTTGCATTTAATTAGCAGCGGGTTGCGGAAGAATTGTATTTAAATGTCAAATTTATTCAAGGAAAATATAGCCAATTTTGGCAAATTATTTGCTTCTATCGGACGTCTGCGGCGAGGACCCATTACAAACGTGTGGTCTGCGCAAGGTCTAATCAGTAACGTAAGTAACTACCTCCCTTTGGCTTCAAGCAATTTTCGATTTATGACCCTCTATAAATGTTAAATATTTAGAATTCAATTATCACGATGACAATTATGGATAAAGACTGAAGTATTTATTACAATATTTTGAAGATTTTTAGTACATTATTTATTCTAATTTCGTATCAAAAAGGAACCCGATCTATAAATTATATATAAGGCATACTTAAATAATAAAATAATAATGACACCCGGAGCACGTTTCTTAGAAAATTATTTGTTTGGTCTGAAAGGTGAAGTTGGAAGGTGTCAAAGTGTCCTTTTCGAATTATTAACATAAAATGTATAATACATTAAGTTGAATAAATGGCTATTAATTAATTTATTTTTAAATATAATTTAATAACTACCTACTAACTAAGGATTATTCCTTATCCAAATAAATAACTAATTTTTACGTCTCCTCCTCCATGAACCCGCGAACTTTACATATGTAGAATTATTTTAATTAAAAAAATTGTAGTTTATGTGAGCATACTATTTATTTCCCGATTAATTTTATTAAGTCTTAACTGTAGAACTTCTCGCCCAGAAAAATATTCTAACTTACTAAAAACAAATAACGTAACAGACAGCGACTCTTTTGTCTTCAAGGAATATTATTAAACAATGTTATTTCAGGTTCGTCATTTGCTTGTGTTTAATAAACAGAGCAGTGAGAATGATTAAAGGATTCATGTTCATTAAAGAAAGGTGACAACTTTAGTGTTTATTTTGCATAAGCATCGCTGACTCTCATTGCTATTACAAACAAAACTACACTACCCAGGTGAGGGTTAAATAATTTATATAATTAAGTGAAAAATGAAATATAGCTGTATGAAATTTAATAGATTTGCTAATTACTAACTGCACCTACGGTCAATCCAATACTTTTTTATTATACGTACCATCCTAAATTAAACTTATATCACAGTATTAGGTATTATTAGTATTTATGATTAGATCAAATAAATGTTACAGTTATTGTTACAACAATTTACAAATAAATTCGATAATAGCTCTTTGAAAATATACCTCGATGTATTATATTCGTAGCCTGCAGCTGTTCCAAAGTTCTAAAGTATTTTTTTTATTTCATGTACGGATGAAAAATTGTAAAAATCCCATTATAAACTAACACATCAGGTAGCAGGTATATTCAATATGTCTGAAAATATATTTTAAAGTAAATCCAACATTTAGACCACTCTATTGATATTTTTTTCGACCAATCGAAGAACTGAGAAAATTTTGAGGTTATTTAATATTCTTGTATTTGTAATTAAATTGTAACATATTGTAATAGTGGGTAGCTTATAAGTAATATACGCTGGATAGCGAAGTAGTGTTATCATTCCTAAAGTATATTTTTTTTCCTGAACCCATTTGAAGGTATATTAAGTAATATTGTACATAAATAACAAAAGAATAAAATATATTTTATTTCTAAAACACTAACGTTTTCAGTATTTTGGAGATATATTTAGTTGAGTCAAAAACAAATATGAATACTAAATGTTGTTTAGAATTTCGGTCTCATCCCTGAAGTGTAGTTGTTACGAGTATGTATATAGTTATAGATTAACACTTCTATAATAAAGTATTATTAATTGGACCAAATTTACAAAACATCATCATGACAATCATTTATTGGTGACATGTTGATAATATTGGATACAAGTTAGTAATATTGCAAATTCAAAATGGCGCAAGGTTTTTTTTTTACTAAGCCGAAAGAAGATATATCAGTTAGCAACAAATGTAACTTTTAGGGTGATAGTACTAAAATATATTATTTAAATCAATGGCATATTTGTGTGCTCTTACCACTCTGTGACGCTGTTCTTTCTCCTTTACCAACAATCGATTATCGATTCTCGCAATTCGATTTACATTTTACAAGCAGACATTAGACATTAGGAGAAAAAAAAGCAAAAATTCTAAAGCAATGGATTCGTGTAATATCGTACGTGCCTGCAAATATTTATGAGTTGAATTTTCGGAAAAAAGTAATTAATATAATGTCTGCAAAACACAGAACACAGCTGGCTTTACACAATCTGTTTAAACATTTGGAACTATTAATTCAGAAAAGAGACACTGACATTAGAATACAAAATCAGAATCAGATATTTATTAGGAACAATGTTTTAAAAACTAGTCTATATTTTATAATGTTATATCAATTGTATGTGATTATTACAACAAATAACACAAAACAAATAAACAAAGAGCTTCTTTAATTTTATTTAAATAACTTTATTGCATACATGTAAGATAACAAACAGTAAAAAAAAAAAATTAAAAAAAATAATACCAGCAAAGGGCGACCTTTTTTCACTAAAGTGAGGTTCTTTTTCAAAACAAGACTTAAATAAATATAAGAAAACATGAAACTAATCTTACTTTTACTATTTTAAATCCTTCGTGTTCAGACCACTTGTGTGATCACCAAAAAATATCATCAAACGATATCACCCTAGTTTTATAAGCTCCTTTACAAATAGAACTCTGCGACCAAAATATAATGCATGAATAAGATTGTTTTTGTGAAGCGAATTTGTTTTGTGAGATATATATTTCGAATACTCGATACCAGGAATACGATCTTCCTTTATTTTATTTCATTTTATGTATTTATTTATATCTTTTCCACTTTCATTCAATATCAGTGATCACTTGTGTACGTCAAAAAAACAAATAGGTTAATGATTTTATATAATACAAATAGTTACATTTTTTATTTTTACATTTCCACCTCCTCCGTCTTGTCAGTTATACGAGATTTATATTCCAAATTTTATATTTTTATGTTCTAATGTTATTTTGTCACTAATAATTGAAACTTCTTATTTACCGTCTGGTTTAGATCTTTGTATACTTTGTATGGAATGAAGTTTCCTGAATTGGTTATTTATATCAGCCGCACAGCTATTATAAAAATATGCTTTTATAAGAAAATAACATAAATTAAATATTTCCTGTTAAAAAGTTATTTTGTCTGAAACCAAAGTAAAAAAAAAATATTTATAAAATCTAGCGGACTAAAGATGCTGTTGTGTTGATGACCCCTTATGGGTTTTATAGTTAATAAATAAAATGATTTTTAATTATTAAAAGAAAAAATATATATTTTACAAATATAAATTAGTACGTAAAATATAATAAGGGCATTATATTTCAAATACATGTCCTACTATTAATCAACTAACCCTATTGGCTTTAGCAATGTTACAAAATAATTTATTTAAATGTATTACAATGTCAAAGCTTTAGGTTTACTAGTTAGTAATGCCTAAATTACATAAGGACAGTCCCGCACTCCGCCACTGAGTTATCACACCGTATATTTGTTGTTATCAAGAGGTAAAGTGAAGCTACTTTAGAAGCAAATGTGTACCCCCAAGAATAAATAAAAGATAAAACAAATGGTCTCTTTGTATCTTTGTTCAAATAATATACATCTACAGATAAGAATAAAAATAATGTATGATTTTACATATATAGGTGACATCTAATCTTATCATGAATACAATTGCTTCAAAGCATTTGAATCTTCTATTTAAAATTAAATAAGTCATCAAATAAACGCGTAGGTAGGTAGGTCTTAAATTAGTTTGTTGTACAAATCTAAAAAGTAACATACAGCGCAACTTGCCGCACCCACACTGATTGTGTAAATGCCCCGCTCATGTTATTTAAACGAAAAACTTTTACACTTAAAATAATACATCATTAAAATAATAACTCATAATAATATTTCTTCTATCATAAAAACAAAATATCTTGTCGCAAATTTTTATTAGAGATAATTACATATTCTTTAGACATTTAAATATATGTAATCATAGTTCAGAAGTGATGTTAGTTAGTTAAAGCACGACGCAACAAACATCATACTGTATGAAAATGCTTTTGATTCCCAAATACATTAGACACATCTAACCTTAAAAATTTGCGCAAATATAATTAATGTAATGTAATTGTGCATTTGTAGTCACCGTTGTATTTTAAAAACAAATTCAACAATGTGTCCGGAACCACATGAATAGAATGTAGAGAACGACTCGTGAAAAATATGCGACGTATTTAATAGATACTCGTACACCACAACACCAACCCCGGTAGTGTCGGAAGTGAGACAGGCGCTTTGCTCCGCCGGAATTGTAGTTATTTAGTGAAAATTGCAGATTCCGTTCTTTTTTACATTGTTTCAAATATAAACAAAAATTTTAGTTTCACTTATGTAGGAAATTTAAACCGATAAAAGTAGTGACCCTTAATATTTCTTATGTTTAATTAATATTATTTTTCATAGTAATGCTACGAAAAGATATTTATTATTATTAAAAACAAATTGTTGTTTTTACCAAACCGTGCACTTTATTCAAGAACCTTTGAGAATTTTTCAGAACATTAATCATCTACTACAGTACAAAGAAAAGTAAAGTAAGTACTGTCAAAGTTATTCCTTTGAAGGCGTATTTCTCACTGTAAGGAGCACGTATTTGCAAAACTAAGACTGGATTTTTAACCATTAGTAAGTTAAAGAATTTTAAACTCTGTCACACATTACTGGAAGATAATTCAGCAGTTATAAAGTTACCCCGATATTAGTCACAACAGAATTAGATTGTTAGGTTATAAAAAGTTTTTCACATTTTTTGTTTCCCATTTCGGTAATTTTATCTCCAAGGTACAACATAAAATGTAATTTTTCTGCTATTATAACTCAGTTATCTTTTATATTGACGAACAAAACAATAAATATAAAAAATTAATAACTATATGTAATGTATACTAAATAATATTCGTCATTGTCGATCTGTCAACATTTGTTGGTTGCAAATTGACTATAAGATAAAGTGTCATCACACTTCGCCAATTACGAAAACCAAGTAGGGGTAACAATGTCGTTTTAATTTTCAATTTGTAGTGTGATTAATTAATTATTTGATACTTTTAAAGCGAAATTATATTACAATCAAAACTGATGAGCATGATATGACAACCAATAAAGATAGCACAATTAATTAACTTATCTCAAACATCTCTTTAAAAGAATGCCGCACATTCTGTAAATTACATATATTTTACATTTTAAAATCATTATAAAATATTTAAAATCTTTATATTGAAATTTAACAACAAGATAAGTTTAACATACCCTTCTTTGTAACCGATACCATCAAACTTCTTCTTTTCCAGGTGACAATCAACTTGGGAGGCAATGACATTTTTTTATGAAATTAGATGACAAATGTTTCTAAGGTCTTTCTGATGCTAAATGTCTTTAGGAAAATCTGCAAAAAATAAGCATTTTTGTTGCTTTGGTTTTGCAAAGGTGCAATAAATATTCATTTTATAGTGTCCAGTGGCTTAGGTTGCGCAGTCTTTGCTGTCAAACAACGTCGTTTTCTTGAGATTTTTGTAAAAAATATGATCCCTGAATTACAACTATTAAATTACGATTACATTCTTGTATTACAATCTCGTCGTTTCTCGGCTTGGGTTTCGTATTTAATATATTCAAATATAATGTATAGTTTATGTATATGTCATTTCTATTATTATAAATATGTATAGTACATAAACTGTATAATTATATTTTAGTATATATAATAAAACCTTTTTAGTAACGAAAAGAATGATAAGCATTATTGACAAGTAATAAACCCCATACAATACCTTTAATAATTAAAAAATATTTAAGGAAGAAAGACGAGCAAATATTTACCAAATAATCACAGATCAGTTACACTATTATCACCAAATAATTATTAAATACTAATAAATTATTTAAAGAAACTATACATTTATTTAACAAAAGTAAGCTGAATTAGATTTTTCTTATAGAAATAATATATTAATTATACTTATTATATTTTAAATATATATCTCTTATAAAAAGCTAATAAAAGACAGTTGCCTGAATGCTATTAAGCAAGTAACGAAAGAGTATTGTAGGAATGTAATTTATACTTACAGTGTTTATTGTTACAAAGGGTTCTTGAAACCATTCCTATAAGTCTTAAACAAGACAGAGTAAATTGGAAAACAGTATTTGTTATCTTTATAAATCCTATTTCTACTAACATCTTTTACAGAGAAAACAATTTCGTCTTAATAAAATTACATTCAAAGATTTTTTTTAATGAAAAAGTTATAATGATTATTTAATATCTCACATCACAAAGGCAATCTAGACTATCTAATAATATACTCGTATAATATAATAAACCTATTCTTATATAATTTAATCAACAGCTTCAGTAAAGCACCACCTGTTAACATTTTATCATTGTACCTATCGACTACTTTATTCTATAATATTTAAGTTGTCGAAATCGAATTAATTCAGAATACCAACAATAGGTTATTTTGAACTGATCTCTGTCTATCTGTCACTTACGACGGCTGTACACAAAGTGTATCTCTCATTACACTCCTTGTGTTTATAACATAAACTAATTAACACACTAACATTTAGAACAATTGAAGCTCAATGCTGTTATTATACAAATACAAAGTAATTTTTCTAATAATAGTTTTTCTATTTAATCAAATTAACAATAACAATAAAAATATCAAGACACAAATTAAATTCATAATTAAAATAACAGTTCTTTCAATTAAGAGTAAAAATATATATTATGATAGCTTTTCTATACTTTCTATATAATATTATTGTTCTATTTAAAGTAATTTTTACTTAGAAGACAATTAGTAATTAGCAAAAGTACTGAAAATTAACACGAAAGTGTTGATTGCCGTGACCGTACTGAGAGTTATCGTAAACGTAGAGGAGACCGGGGATGGTTGACTATAGGGGCAGGTAGACTAATTGTCAAAAACGCGAGCTAGGCAAATTTTTTGCATCGACCGACTAGGTGAGCGTATTCATTATTCCCCCGCGCACAATCATCAGAAAAACCGCGGAGCAGACGCACACCGTTTGTCAGCTAGAGCCTATTGTTCAAAAACAAGACACTTAAGTAACTATTTTTTTCCTAATTCTATTTGTTATAACTCTTTTCATTTTGTTTTGATTGCTTGTCAAACTGTTTAATACGAATGTTTGATTTCCGAACTTTGTATGCCTCCTTATTATTTTTAATTACGACACCATTTTAAGGTTTAGGCACGTAGTTAAAAATTACTAGGTTGTTTGGGGCTGGTTGACTCATTTTGAAAGGGGTTAGTTGACTATCTAGTCAACCTGCCCCATACAATTTTGGATATACTAGATATAAATTGGTATAATATATAAGCTAATATTTCCAGTTTAGAACGATGCGAATCTATAAACGAAAGTCAAATCGACGTAAGGACATACTGGAGAGAGTACGTCGACAAGTTATTTTCGCCGAAAAAAGTATGAATTCAAAGAATTTGCTATGCTATATAAGATATCGCCATTTAGTAAATATGAAAAAAAAAAGAATGCAATCCCGGACTGCTGATGTTTATTATGGATTAACGCCTTACGAGTCCCGAAAATTTGCATATGAATTTGCGAAAAAAAAAAAATCTATTCCTGAATCATGGGATAAAAAACAGATTGCTGATGAAGATTGGGTAGGGAGTTTGCTTAAACGTCATCCTATTCTCTCTATTCGATCTCCTCAAGCTACGAGTTTATTTCGAGCCACTTCTTTCAACAAAAACAACGTGCAGTTGTTCTTTGATTACCTGATAACCGCTTACCTACGTTTAAATTTAAGCCCTAGGTATATTTGGAATGTAGATGAAACAGAACTGACAACGGTTCACATTCCTGATAGAGACATAGCTCATCTTGGCACCAAAAAATTGAGAAAAATGACGTCTGCTGACCGAGGTTTGCTGGTGACAGTCGCAGTTGTTATCTCGGCTTCGGCAATATGGTCCTTCCCTTATCGTTTTCCCACTATAAATACTATTTTGACTATTTTAAACTAAAGGACTATCAAAGACTATTTAAGACTGGAGGTGGACCGATAGGTTCTTAACGATGTTTAATGTTGTTGAAGATGTTCTTTAAAATGATGATTGCATTTACTTTAGTATTTTAATCTTGTTCCTTCGTAGTCTTGGTACTCATTACTTCTTAGGTCAACTTACCCCTAGTGACAAGTCAACCTGCCCCAGGCACGGGGTAGGTTGACTCGTTTTTCCCGTTCTATAAAATCGAGCCTATATACTACGTTTTGATTGATATCGAGCTTATTGTTTTCTTTCTTGCTGCTTATTTCTTTCTAGAGCTGAATAGTGTCACTATCAATGGAATTGCTTTTCACAAACATAATCATTAAAGCAATAAAAATATAAACTTTTAAACTGAAGATTAGTCAACCATCCCCGGTCTCCCCTAATGGTAATTAGTGGTATAGCGCGTAATTGTACAGTGAATTATTTTCCCAAATAAATTATATAAAAAAGACGTATATCGAATGATGTTATATTAAAGACCAAATTATAATGTAACAATAATTACCGCAATATGTTAATTTACTTACTTAAATGAAAGTAATTTAAGTATTTTTCTTCAGCAATAAACAGTTTTATTTTGAATACTAGCTTTTATATAAATGCACCCAAACGAGGTATTCTTAATTAAATTAGAGGTATTGGTAAATAGAATTGGTTTATTTTGCATAAAGGACTAAGTGACCCGGCAGCGTCACATGCAGATCTGAGATAACTTTAATCAAAGCAAACATTGTCATTCGAAACTTCTTCACTTATCCTTTATATTGAAAGTTATAAGAACAAAGACGTAGCTAAAACTTATTTCACATATGTGTTTAATTCAATTAAAATTTAACAACTGAAGCTGTACTGTAATATAAAATATTATTATTTTTTAAATTTATCTTTATTGAATGTAAAATTTGTAACCTTTATAAAGTATGGGTGTAAAAAATATATCTGTTTACATTTATATTCTCGTATTTGATAATTTTATAACTTATAAGTTACTATTATACTTATACTTATTTACTAAAGATTTATTAAATTAAAGGTTTTGATTCCCATATCAACAATTGTTATTTAGTAGTATATAAATGGTTAAAATGGACCTTTGCGAACGATATAGAACGCCTAATTTATATTCGAATAATTTATTCTTTTTTTTTTGTCAAACAATATATATCCACGCATAGTAAATATGAACAAATATGAAACTTAAATATTAGAGAGGTTTTTCTCTAAAATTAAAAGACATTCAACAGAGTACGGTCTCGTATAATTTTATAGTTTTGGCTTCTGATTTAAATGCGCACATTTTACTTTCATACTTTAATTTAAATTCTTTTAAATTATTACCACGTGAGGATAACATACATACCTCAACAATACTAAGAGAAAGAAAAAGAATCACAATTACCCAAATATATGTCACGCAAAAACAAAACATTTATAATCTATTTTAATATTAGTGGAGGGCAAATAAAATAAAAGTATATTTTTACCAGAAGTTTGGTCGTGCTCTTTGAGCCCTTATATTTAGGAAGTCCAAAATGCTCTTTGTTGCAATAATTTGATTAAAATTAGCGTCCATTTCCATGAGCTGCAATCTAAACTAATAAAATGTTGTATACTAGAATTTACTTTTAATACATGTTAAAATACTTACATACCCTTTCTTATTTCTTTTCTAAAGTTTCGCTAAAACACTTCCCCGGGATCTGTGTTCATAGCGAACTCTCTTTATACGTCCAGCGCTATAAAGCACTATCTTAAAACAAAAAGAGCAGTGCTGAATAATGTACACTATCTAATTGTTATCGAGTCTCCAGCTTGGCATCACTTCAATGTTATATCATATTTCTTGTCTGACGGATTGAACTTTTCGTTGAACTCGTTTAGGCAATTAATTAAAATATAATCCTTAAGTCTTTCTGAATTACTATGTGGTCTTGACAGCGACATGATTTTCTGCAATATACTATTAAATATTGAAATAAATTTTTCGAAACTGTTAATGTGTACGTTAAAAAAGTATTAACATTTTAAGTTCTATCATCGCGTAGTAGACTGTGCTTTTATAACTCTCTCGGTCGTGAAAAATATAAAGATATGTAAAGTTAGCTGAAACATAAAAAAGTTATTTCGGATTTATGCTTCAGGTAAAAAAATTTGAAAAGACCGTGGCAAATATATATTTGTCTTTTCCAACCGGGTGTCAGCCATTTTGATTAACTCTGGATAAACTAAAGTCCTTAAATATGAACTTTGTAGAAGCAGAGGTTGGGTAGACTTTTCTTGTTGC
Organism: Melinaea marsaeus rileyi; assembly: GCA_918358865.1. NCBI lineage: Eukaryota > Metazoa > Arthropoda > Insecta > Lepidoptera > Nymphalidae > Melinaea > Melinaea marsaeus. The sequence goes on along the minus strand of OU911091.1, from coordinate 2,414,315 downwards.
CACTTGGCACTTATTTTAAGTGAAATAATAATTTTACCTATATATATATGTAGTATATATATAATGTTTAATACTTATACGGTATATTTTTTTTTTTGCAAAGATTATAACATATAAACGAAAAAAACATCTTAATTTAAATTTGTATATTTAATGTTATAGTTTTACTCATCATGAAAGTTTGTATATTTATATGTAGGTACTTTTAAAATTGACAATGTATTTATATTCGTTATTACGATTTAGGATCATGGTTAAGGAAATATTTTATGATACTGTGATATTATTTAAAACTGAAATCTTTTAATAGATTCAGTGTTAGACAAAATTGTTTTCTTTGTTGTCATCGTATTGTAACCTGCTATTTTGGAATTCTTCCAAAAGAGTATACCGGCTAGAATTTTAAACCAACACTTGGTTGAATAAAATATTATTTCTCTGTCTTGAAAAATAGAACAAACAACTGTTTATTTTTTACTGAATCTTGTTTATAATGTTATGTAAAAGTTGTATATACCTTAGTTGTCTCTCATCTTTTAATAAAAAATTGCAATTTTTATATAATCATTGCATCTAAGCAACATTCATTCCTTAGAATGCAGACTTATTTATTTTTCTGGTTTGGTTATGTAAAATAATAAGAACTAACTAATACATCCATTTAATAACGATTAATGTAGTATTAATGTTACATACGGCCCAGGAGGACATCTCAGGGAACAATAGACACTGATACGAATTTATGACGAGAAGTATGATATAATGATGGGGTGACATTAATAACAACCAATTAGTGATATAATTATAAGAATTTATAAAACGACAATTGAAAATAATTTACAGAGATCTTGTAGGTTGAAAAAAATAAATAATTTTTTTTTCAAAATAGAATAATTGAAGATTTTTGTTAAGTTATAATGCAAACATATTTTATTCTAATTACAAAGTTTAGTAACAATTAAACAATATAAATCCACCATAACAAAGCAACTTAAACAACCGTGTGAAGCGTTAACATCTATGCTTATAGTTCGATTTAGTATATTTTAAACATTGCCCGTCCTTTGTTGCCATTGTTCTGTAATAATTAAATAAACATTACTGAATAGATTTGAAACTGGTTCTTGATGTTGAAAAGATCAGGAGTTGAGCAATTAAGGAAAAACAATTGATATAAAGATACATTCCTCTTTCAACAACGGACCCTGAAACGATACTATAATTGAATATTTAATGAAAACGAAATAAAACCCACTCCATTGTTACAAAGATTTATGTACACTACATCTATATTATTGTGAGCGCTGTTCTTATTATTATTCAAGTGTCGAGATACGCGATCCCAAAAAATAACGAAGTTTTATCCAATTCACTTTTTTAGTTGTTTGGTCTTGGTAAGTGCTTACTACTATGTTCCGCGAGTTTAAAATTATTGTTGTTTTGTTACGATTCTTCACCATGTAATTTATCAAATGTCTAAAATGGACAAAAGTTGAACAATTGACATTAGAAATCCGATAATCTTTCTAAAGTAATGATGCCAATTATTATCAGTAGCTTCATTCAACGAGATTAATAATAAAATAGTTAATAAAAAAATAATAAATTATGTTGTTGGCTAAACATAACAGACAGTACATGTATATTTATAAACATACATAAACTATATAATTTTTTCGATATGTGAAGATAATCAAATTTAAATTGTTTTGAAACAAACATTTATATTGCGAAATAGACCTAACAGTGTAAAGTGATTACTTCTAACGTTTAACAATAACAACAAATTTAATTGTCAGAATAATTCTCTGTATGAAACCTGTATGAACCCGCTCTGTATCTTTTAAATGTATGAAATATGAAATGATTAAAAGTTTCCTGTATAAAATGTTAGGATCAGTTGCTTATGGTTTAATTCTTAAGGAGTTGAGGTAAAATTTTAAATATTTTTAATCTCATAACAGATTATAAATGTAAATATATAAATAGCAAAAATGCAAATTTATTTATTGAAGTATTTCACATAAAGCCTTTGTCATTACAAAGATATAAGAAAGATAACATTTTATCAAGCCATGTTATGACCACTGATAAAAATCCATGAAAATCAATGGAGGTTGAATCGTCATATCCTTAAAATAAATATCTTTTATTACACCTTCTTTCATTTTGTTGGTAGTCAAAATTATTAGCTTAAACATAAACTTAATATATTTTCTACGAATCAATTGAGAAAATTGCATATCTATGTATACAAATTTGAAAGTCAATTCGTAAATTTTCCCTTAATTTGGTGCATTTTTGCTTTTAATAATACATACATTTAATACATTAAATTTCAAAATAAACCTTTCATAAAATTTTTGCAATATATATATATATATTAAAGACAGTTTTTAGGAATCATATTTTTAATGGTATTTTTGTACACATTTAAATAGCCTTAGCCAATAAAGCTCTAGTTTCTTGAGCGAGGCAATGACAGACAGACTTGAAGAGCGTTATATTTCTCAACGGACATCTCTCCTTGTTCTTCAAATATTCACTGCAATATTCTTGTGTCAGCTTTAACAAATGATATTTAGAACATTCTGTTCCAAGATAATTGGAATATTAATTCTTGGATAACACTATATTTACAAATTTAAAAGTTTAAAATGACAACTTTAGTATTGTATAATCAATGAAACATCCGCTGTTACGTAATATTATCTGAGTTGTATAAAGTTGCTTCTTATCAACTACCACGTGTGTTTACTCAGAAATTCAAAGCCTCCACTTTCCCCCAAACTTAAACCGGTACTTCGTAAATTATCATGTTACTGGAGACTTTTTACATTACCTACAGATTATTTTCTTACATTACTATTGTAATTAAAATTCCTTAATTTGATTCGTAAGACATATTTTAATAAAAAAAAAATAATAATTAATAAGTAATTTTTAAAGTATTCTATATATTCTTTCATTTTCATTATTTATTATGTAATCGACATTTGTTTAACTGATAGACTATGAAATACGAGTGCAGTCAAAATATAATAAATAAATTGTATGTGATTAAAGCTATAAACAAAAAATACTGAAAGTATCAATTTAATTTTTTTTTATTAAAAAAAAAACGGTGTAGTTCTGGTAGAAATTTTATATTATTTAACAAGTTTTAGTACATTATTTAAAAAATTACCTAAATTCTGTTAAATTAAGAATTTTTAATTATAATACCACATTCGCTTCGCTTCTTCAATTTAGGATTTAATGAAATATGGATTTTTTACATAAAAATGTTTTATGGTTCCTAAAATATAAAGGAAGTACTGCTTTTTAAATATTATACTGTTTTCCAATTATTCTTTTACATTCAACATTATGGCCACGATACTTAGTATTTTCGCTCCCCGTAGCGTTGAGTCGGTATATAGCGGTTTTAAAGAAAATTAATTTCCACGAAAGAAATCTTGCCGAGATAAAAGGTAATTTTTTTCTTCTCCACCCTTTGCTGTTTTGTTTTTTAGCAGGGAAAAACAAAGAAATATATTTATAACTATATTTTGAAGTAAAAGACCACATGGATCCGCCTTAAATTTAAGCAGAAACTGATAAACAAACACAATATAAAATTAAAATATTAGAGAGGTTCTTTATAACTTAACTTACTACATGCAAATGATAATTTAATAAAACGTAAGGACTTTTGTGTCCATTGGGTATGGTATTGCTTTTCGACGTTAAAAAGTAAGCGTTGTGACTTTCAAGTTCTCAACTATTACTATATAAAAAAAGTCAATGTCAATATTAACGAAGTGAATGAAATCTGACAAGTTACGAGTATATAGTAACCTTTGCAATTTTTAGTTTAGTGTTTCCTTATTATAAGTTATTACTTATAATACTTACAAATTACTATACAAAGGTAGTACTTTCAATTTCACAACTGTTTAACTTGTGCCTAATGTATATTTCAAAATCAATTGGATCGTTATAGTCTTTGCACTTATTATTTATCTTCACTTTGCTTTTGTAAAAGCTTATTGCTTAAGGAAGATATTTTTTTTGTCCACCAACTTGAAAAGCAATTAAATAATCTATTTAGTTAAAAAATAATAAGAGTAATTTAAATTGTAATATTTTTTCTGAGAGGCTTTATGAAGGAAGTTCACAAAAGAGGTGCATAAACATATATCGTGGTTCCTTCATAAGTTCCGAAGACATACGAGGTAACTTTTTGAAATGACAATGATATATTTACTTTTTAAAAACACTAGTAGAAATCTTAGTTCTTAAATTTTCTTTTTTGCATAATCCCACTTTTACAATATACAAAAGTTGTCGGTTTAATATTAGCCAAGTTATTTTATATGTTTAGTTTATGTATGTATGTTTAGATTAAAACATTTTGTTTATAAATTTTGTTTATAAAATGACGGTTGTAAACTAGTATTTTCCTCTCAACTTTGATCTCGTAGTAAAAGGCAAAATTTTACTTAAAAAGTAATACTCACCGAGTTAAAATAGATTATAGTCCCAAGATATAATGTTTGTTGCCCGCATTTAACAATGAAAAAGTAATATTTACACATTTTTAATCAGTTAAACGATATAAAATATAATTAAAGTTTTTTTGCCATATACACTTAATACGTCTTAAAATTATGCTAATGTTTAATGTGAATAACCTTAAATACTTTATATGACGTGTGTAATTATTTTGGATCATAAGAGATTACAATGTCACTTGACAAATGCGTTTGCTCTTGATTTGCCGCAATGCGTCTAAACAGATAAACTTAATAAAGTTTTAACAAAATCTTCACTATTGTTTAACTTTTTAAAGACATATATTTAAACAAACATACAACCAGTTGGATGTTATATTAAATATTAATATTATTATAGTTTTACAGAGTACTCTATTTTTACAGAGTTCCATAGAAATGAACGAGAACGAGAAATTATTATTATATTAGGTCAACTCAAGGCTACTATTCTTCCATCGACAAAAAACCTTTCGATAAACTCTAAAGAAACCACCAAGTTTTTCAAAGTCTGCGTTTGACTGTCACAATCTGCGTTTGATCACTGAGACAGTCTGCGTTTAACTGTTATTATTACAATTAAATCGAGTAGTGCATGAAGTAAGTAAACTTCAAGACTCCAGAGACATTATCTAACAGCCTTTCTGTTGTGACTGTGTCTTTCTTAATAACTTTAAACCATTGTTATTTTTAACTGTTTAACTCTTTTTTTTTAGTTTATAAACCATTTCGGTTACCCAATTCAGACAATTTTAAATTGTTTTAAATGTACACTTAATAAGATTTTATATTACAACATATAAAATGTTATCGACATAAAAGTCATTGTAGATTCTTAATTGTCGTTCATACGCGTTTCTTCATACTGGAATCCAGCAAAAAGAATACAAGAAACAATTTATTATTTCAAAATCATACTAAGTTATTTAAATATTTATTTTAATAATTTTACTGTTTTTAATTATTTGTATTATGAATCATACCTTTGGGCAATATTACAGTATCTAAGATATATATTTCTGGTTATTGATTAAGTAATTTGATACCTGTAATGATCAGCGGAAGTTTAACATTACATCAGCAACCCTCTAGAACGTGATCTGAGGAACAAAGTATGTAAAGTAACATTAAACTAACACATACTAATAAAATACACAAGTCGATGATAATTTATATTATATATATAATATACACAAGAAGTAAATGTACTATGAATAAAACAAATAACAAAATGAACAAATATCTAAAACATTACTATTCAACTCCATTCTTCCAATCCTTGGCTCAACTCGATCAGTTCTAATTTCAGGGTATATAAATATATATGTAGAATACAAATCCGTTCTGGATGTATTTATATTTCATAATGCATGGTTGTGTAAATATGTTATAATAACAGAATTTTGGAACATAACATTATTTTATGAGGTACGCCGTCGATAAGAAAAGGTTTACAGTTAATATTTAGAGGCAGTGTTGATATTGGTATTTTGGATGTTTGTCATTTTTTTTTGTAATTTGGTATATTTCTTATAACTTTTATCGATACAAAGGAAATGTTATTTATATAAAATATACAAACATAGAAAATATACAATATAAATTTATTACACAATCCTAGATGTCCTCTACAAAAACGTAACAAATGGGAATAATAACGTTTCTTTCTTTAGTACAATTATAAAAAAATCTTTAATATATAAAATACAATCTGCTGTCAAAGATAATATTCGGGGAATAGAGGGAGACGTACGAAACAATATTTCAGAAACTGACAAAATTGAAATATGTATGAATTTATAAAAATTATGTTAAGCATTGCGATTTGATGTTCGAATTTACACAATCTGTTAGGTATTAATATTAATAACAGCATTGTTTTTGGTATTGATTAGTTAAGTAAGTCCTACAATCTTTAATAATTTCTTCGAAATATATAGAACCGAGACTTCGAGATCTTCAGAACCTCGACAGCAACTGAAGAACTTTGGATAATGGACGAGATTACTGCGATTGTGCAGCGCTGTTGAAATTATCACGGAAATAAAATATAGCAATAGAAGATATACGTTTAATTGAATCTTAAATTAACAGGAAATATAAATATGATAACCAATTTATTTATTAATTGTTGTAGAAATCTTGGGTCATATAAAAATAAAACACTAACATAACTTTAGAACTAGTTAGTATTTTTTTATCAGAAATTTTTATTACTTGTTTATTAAACTTAAAGCTATACAAAGATACACATTTATAAATGATAATGCTATGTAAGGAATTTGTTTTAAATATAATATTCTATTTCAAAGACACGCCATACAAAAGCGTGATAAACGTAACGATTGAATCTCAAAAAATGCAATACTACAATGCAAATGTTACTAGCCTTTTGCAATACTTTCAATTTTAAAAGACTGAAAAGTTAGAGAGACCATCCAATTTTACGGTGTCGTACAATATATTGCTCCAGAAGCTGCATTTGTCGAACATTGTTGGGTAGAAAACATTCTCTCATAAAATATATGTTATATATTTAGGTTATTTGCTGTATGTGTTTGTATTATTTTGTTGGATATAAGCTACATTAAATAATAATTTTATAAAACATATTTAGGAACGTCACCATTATACAACAAATTCATTCTTTAATCACTATGTGTTACCTACACAAAGACTAAAGAATTATTAGAAAAAAATCTTAAGTGAACGTAATTTATTTATGCACCAAAAAACTCTAGATTCCCTTAAAATCGTCAGAAAAACAATGAAACATAGACGTTAAATGAAAAATAATTTTGTTTCCGACCTTTCGACTGGTTGATTTTTTTTATTATCAGCTTTAAGAAATATATCGTATGAGAAAAATTCTGAAATAAAAAGACATGTGTGGATCTATTGCATAGAACGATGAAACTTATATTAGATCATTCAAATATAATATTAATCATTCGGAAGAATGATGAACTTGAAATGAATTCTCCATGAACAAGAAAGATGATTATCTTCTTCTCCCATCTCTAGTAAAGTATTTAACAAAGACACAAATTATTTATATGTTATACTATTTTATCTCAATCTTTTTATAGTTTAGAAATACGCACATAATAAAGATTATAAATTTTAAGTTCTTTGAAATATAGATATAGATATAAATAATTGTATACAAATAATATTTTTTCTACTACAAGATAAAGTTACTTTAGAATCTAACAAAGTGGGAATCTCGAAACCGAGTTCAATTATACCTCTTTCAAATTAACTTTGAAAATGTTTTGGTAAACTTCTTAAAGAGTCTTCAATTTACTGATTTTCTGGAGTATCATGTGATAGGATTCCATTGTATACCTTTGGATACAACGTGAGTTCCAAACATATCGATTTTTAAAAACAGATAGAACGACTGGAATGAGTACAGGTTCAATAGAATACACATATGTTATGTATTTGTATACCTACCTACCTTTATTTATTATATTGTCAGCTCTCATTTAATAGACAATAATAAATCTGCGCTATAATATATAAATATAGAATAAAACAAGATAGTTGTTACAATTCAAAAAGTGAATCATCATCATGATCACAATGATCTGTATAATTTACAATTTCCTTTAAACCCTTTCCACAACCTTAGAATGACGGTTTCAATTTATAACTTCTTTCTTTTACATATATTTATGTCATAGTATCATTGTAAAATAAGTATGAAAACAACATATTATTTTACTACTATTTTAAAATTTAATATAATAATTTATAGATAAATATTGGTTTTGTAAACTTCAAGTAATAATTATCATTCAACACACGATATTGAATTGAACAAACATTTAATATTTGTTACATTTTAAATACTTTTACTGGTTCAATGTATATTATTATACTATTGCAAATATTTATATTTATTAAATAGTTAGTTAGCTAGTTCTCAAAACCGCAAATGTAAATGTAATCAAATATCAATTATTTTAATGAAGTAATGCTGCTGATTATTTGAATGTCTAAGGCTTGTCATAAACACTATATGTCTGACTATAACACTGACTCGTCTCGCCTCGTTTCGTCTAGTTTTGTCTTGTCTTCTTTCTTCTTCCATATTAAAACTTAAAATTCTTAATAAAGTTACATTATAAATGCAATCCAACAAAAAGTAACCAAATAAATACTTATAATCAGTTTTCACATTTATTGAGTCTCAGTAACAGAAAATATTCATTCTCATGACGTAAAACTTTTACACTTTTATTTTTTTTATGTTAACTGTACGACGCAACTCCTAAATAAGCGTAACTGTAGAAAATTATTTTATCATAGTATCCAATCAATATGTACCTGCTAAAGCTTGTATTTGGAGAAAAAGACAAAAATATTACGTTTACCCAAGTCTGGTCAAAGTTGTATGTAGGTAACATACTACAGGCGAGCATCCAAAGTGAAGATCGTTATGTTATTTTTAAATATAATTCATAAATAGCAATATTATTGATGTTTTTAAGTCGATTTATAAGAATAACATAATTCATATACAGCTTGTATGTTTTCCAAACATTCAACATTCACACAACACTCACGTGGTATATTACTCAGTGCAATTGCTCCTTAACTTTGAAAAACGCTCTTTCCTCTTTTGAGAATTAGAGAAAAAAACATTAAACTTATATTAATCTTTTATGGAATCTTAATACTTCTTATTGTATTTTGTTAAAAAAACATGTCTTTTAATTTAACATAATTGAATTCAACATTTATATTCAGTTTAAATTAGATTGAAAAGTGTAATAGATATAAGAGATTAGGGCTTCTTGATACTTTACTTGTGAATACCGGAGATAGGACGACATAGTTGAATAAAATGTCCTCTATTTTACTTCTAAAACTACTTTTACATAATAAATTTAAAAACATTGACTGGATTTTTAATAACAAGATAAAGCCAGAAATATAGAGTAAGTATATTATATTGAATAAGTCATAGCTATTAATATGGAAATACTTTTTTAACGGTATTTCTTATAATATCTATATTCAATTATATCAGTCATAAATTTGAATATCATGAAATATAAATAATATATGAAGAAACATTAAAATTAGAAGTAGATAGCAAACAAAGAGCTTAATATGAAGTAAAACACCAAACCAAAAATAGCCATGTACGTAGAACGTCTCAGTTTTAAAACATACACGATTAAAATAATGTAGCTCATCATTCATTAATAATGTTAAGTTAATGTGAATTATTTGAATGACTGCGACATCAAATATGGAGAACAGCAAAGCCTACCTGCGGAAAAATAGATGACTCCTCCAAAAAATATTTTAAAACATGTAATCTCAGGTATAATTGTTGTCTAACTTAATAACTTGTCCATAAAAGTTTTTCTAAATACAGTAGTATGATTTAGCTAATATTAATTAGTAATTAATATTAAATATTTACAAAAAATCTTGAATATTTAAAAATCGATGGAACCTCAGCTGCACAGTCAATTGTACTATTACTAAACGAGACAAGAAGATGGGAACGGGAGATTTATAAAAGATTTATTGCATAAGATTATCGAAGGTACATTAGAATTATAAAATGTATAATCACGTTTATATTTCTTTATTATAACATTAAATTATTAAATAATATACCTACATAAATAGAAAACATATCATTTAATCCTTTAAAAATTGTTTGTTTGCGCAAAGAGAAAATTATTCTTTTATATTCGTCATATACAAACATTTTTTTTTATTATAACAACCGAAATAAGCAAAAAAACAGAGGTTATTATTGGAATAGTATGATATAATACCATAATGTTAAAATTCTTCAACATTTAAAAAGTACAAAAAGTCCAGATCACTATATTTATCCCCTCCAAGATGGAAATGTTGGATGCATTGTTCACCAGACGTCTCCGTCTTAAGCCGTCTTTAAGTCCTAACATATTATATTTGACTTCAACCTTAGCTAGTCTGACAGCTTTCAATTTATATCGTTTCGAATCCCTGGACATTACATTAATAACTATAACATATTTAAATATTCATAGGGAACTTTTCCAAGATACAACAAGCCTTGAGAGTTATGAATGTGGTGAAGAGTTATGTTCGAGAATTTAATAAAACCTCCTTCTGGAAATGGGTAACTTTAATAATGCCGCTTGAGCTAGTATTTCATTAGGAGACTTTTCTTTCTCTCACTTAATATACATACATAGTATCGCTCTTACTTTGTATTTCCCTTTCATTTTAGTACGAGCACGTGGCACAGCTTCACCGAGGGTGGTAAATGCAAATCAATAATTCTTATCTATTACTAAATTGATACAGACCAACTCACGGCTGCTGTGGCAACAGACAATAATATAATAGAGTAGTCCCTAATAATCTTAGGAATAATTCCTAAGTGGGAATCTGTTTACATTGTTAAGTAATTCAATTAGTTATAATCTACTGCCTATTAAATTAGGTTATTGTTACTATGACAAAGATTAATATTTAACGGTAAATACAATATTACTAAGTACTAATATATTTTATTACAATATAATTTCAAATTGTTTGTTTTGTAATTTTTTATTATTATTAGAATGTTACATTAGGGTAACCTGTACAACCAGTATTAGAAAAAATCCTTTTAAAATATATTAAGTATGAGAATGATACTATTTCGTGTCCGGGATCTATTTATAACTTTTAACGTGTAATTATAAACCTATTATTTAGGTTAATTAAAATATCATACTTATAAAGTTCGTTACCAAAATCCTTCTCAGTTTTCTATCTCAAATTGTTACACTATTATTTTATCTTAATATAATTAACATTTGAAATCTTTAGCCATATTTAATTGTTTGTTGTCATGGATATTCAATATCTTATAATGTACATATATATGTTACATTATTTTTGTATATGTGTTCGTTTTGAGTTTTATTATTAGAAATAGAAGAACAGTTTGCGTGTGTAGCTAGGTGGTAGGAATTTGACTGCAGCTTACTAAACAGCTATTGTAGCTGCGTTCTGTACAGGGAAAACTAATGACTTCGTCTTCATTCCCAATTCTCATTCATTGTAAGCCATTTCTTTAGAAAGGTAACAAACACATTTGCATCTGTGTTCATAAATGTCCATGGATGAAAATACCTTTACCTTTACTTACTTACTTTACCTGCTTTACATACACGATATATGTGCACACGATAATGTAGAGAGTACTCTGTACAGTGCAATTTGATGATGATAACTGAATACAATATGTCGAGTAACCTAATTAACAAGAATAAAGAAAAATTGATCATTTCATATTATGTATTAAATTTATGATAAATTTATATATTCAACATTTTTTATAAGTGTAGCAATTCAATTCAGTTGTATAATTTATATTATATTATTATATTTTATATTATTATTACTGCTTGCGGTGACTGGTTGTGTAGCAGGCCAATTTTTTTTTACTATTATTTTTTTTTTTTTTTCATTTTCGTTGCCTGAAATCTTTAGGCTTCATTTCCGATTTATTGCGACGGTTCTAGTTGTTCCATAATAGCTTTTTAGATTGAAGTTTGTGAAACAGTGATCACAATATAAAAAAAATATATCCGGCTGAGTTTGTTGTGTGGTTCTTCTCAGACCAGGACGCGTTTGGAACCCTCATAGCTTTAACATTAAGTTGGAAAGTGCATTTACAGAAGGGCTTATTACGATAAATCTGGTATCGAAATAAGCCCTCCTCACACTTCCATTTTGACGTACACGTCGCGTGTCTATTTTGGTACTCCTACCTGAAAGGCGTAGTCCCGGTCTCATGGAAGCGTGCCCTTGTCCATACGATCCCTAAAAATGGTGATAGCTCGGACCCAGCTAACTACAGACCTATCGCCATTACCTCTCTTCTCTCCAAAGTAATGGAGAGCATAATTAATAAGCACCTCCAAACCTACCTCGAGGATCACCAGTTGGTCAATGACCGGCAATATGGCTTTCGCCATGGTCGATCGGCTGGTGATCTTCTGTTATATCTTACACACCGTTGGGCAGCTGTTATTGAAAGCAAGGGAGAGGGTCTGGCAGTTAGTCAGGATGTGGCGAAAGCCTTCAATCGTGTATGGCACAAGGGGCTTCTTTCGAAGCTACCTTCCTATGGGCTTTTCGAGAGTTTATGCAAGTGGATCACCAGCTTCCTCACTGGGCGGAGCATACAGGTCGTTCTCGACGGTTTTTGCTTTGGCATTGCGTAGAAACGTGGCTTCTTTGTGCGTCTTCTACCGCATTTACAACGGGGAATGTTCCGAAGAACTATTCGATCTGATGCCTACCGCCGAATTTCACTACCGCACAGCTCGCCATCGCCTCCTTTACCATCCATACCACCTGGATGCGTGGCGATCTTCAACTGTGCGGTTTTCAAGGACTTTCTCCCCACGTACCTACCACTCAAATGTGAAACGAACTTCCTTCGGCGGTATTTCCAGATCGATACGACATGGGTACCTTCTAAAAAGGTATATATTCCTTTCTCCAATGCCGGCAACACTCTTGGAAATCCTCGGATGTTGCAAGAGTTCATGGGCGGCGGTGACCACAAGTCATCTGTGATCCGCCAGCTCGTTTGCCCTCATCTTCCAAAAAAAAAAAAAAAAAAAAGTACACAAGTAATCAATGAAAAAATAAATAAAGTAAATATTGCATTATTAAATTATATTATTTTATTTTTAGTTCCATACGCAATACAAACTAAATAGGAAGTGTTGAATAACACCTCACATTTAGTTTAAAAGTGTGAACGGCCTTTATAACCTTTTTGCAGTAAATTCCTAAAGAATATAATTAAGACTTGTTTAATAACTTATAACAAATACTGAAACTCGAAAATAACTTGAAGGAAGTTTGGAACTAGCAATACTTTGTCTTTGAGCAAAGTAAGTATATCAAAGCACACACATTCCAATACTTAGATATAATGTGACTTCCATGTCATAGTAGATAGATAGTCACAGTAGATAGTATTATTCATGTAAAGAGTATTAATATATTCAGATGAAGGAAAGGGTTTCTGTTGCTCATCGAGCGAAACGTAAATACCTCAATCAAGTCTACTCTTCCAGTATTTAATATATATACATATAATCGACTCTAAAGCCCTCAGAAATCAAAATATACCAGTGCATGTACAAGTTAATTATTACCACAGTCGACAGCCTCAATATATCCTTGTCTCTTTTCTTATATAAATTTACTTTGAGGTTTGTTATAATGTATTTTTTATACTTGAAAACATAAACCACCAATCATAAATTATATTCAGTCTTGTAAATATAGACATAATGAACACTTATTTAAAATATTATATTTGAAACTCAAATCAACCTATGGGGAAGTTAGTATTAACTACAGTTTGTCGTAATAGATATACCACAGTGTATATATTAAATATAATTAAGGATAATTTTGGTATTATAATCGTATAATTTTTATTGTGTTGTTTTTACCAAACAAAGATTAAGATATTGAACGATAAAAAATATACTGATTAAGATATGGCGAGACAAAATCAAACACTGTAAAGGCAGTTTTGTTTCATTTCCGTATAAGACTATCGTTACTATTGTTCACTAGAAACTTATTTTGTGAACAAAAGAAAAATATGTTTTGTTCGAGTTTAGACACTGCCATTTGGCAGTTTTTCAAGGTGATGAGTCTTCATTTCACAAAGTGACGGCGAGGATGTTGATCTAAAAACAGTCACGTTTCTCATTTGAGTTCTCCTTTGAATTGCATTTAATCTAACTAATATTAATTGAAAGAAATACTTTTACCATTTTATTTTTAGATCGGGTACAATTTGAAATTTATTTTAGTATTTTAATTTTAACTCATTTTTATTTCAACTCAAAACTTATTATTTCAACATTATTATATTACGTAACTAAAATCATCTACGTAAAGGATAGGCTTCACTGAAGCAATAAATTGTAACAGATCAGTAACGGGTCTAGTTTTTACTTTAAAGATCTTGTTGTAATAATTAGTACTTGAAACTTAAAATAAATGCTACTCAGATATACATAAAACTTTAGACAGGAAACTAATTGCAAAGGATATTATTATATAAAAGTTATGTGTTGTTATGATACGGACACATAATAATAATAAATACTTTAATGTAGTAACTGTTCACAACAAGGACGATACTTTGTATAGCTTTTTTTTCTAATGTTACTGCAGTATCCACGATAAAAAAATACACACCTAACAATTTTTAATAAAATACAATTGTTTAATGAAATGGAAAACAAACTCTAACTGCAATAATAAGAAAATAAGAAACGTATATTTTAATAACTTTTAATTCATAAGTTACAAATACATTTTCAGATGTACTCTTTTATACTCATATAATAACTATAAAATATCAACGGGTTATTCAACTATTATTATTTCTTTAAATAAAACGTTGAATTTATAAATTATTTTACAACAATAATAATGTATTTATACTAAACATTGTATTGAAAATCATAAATTAAATCACAACGTCATTAAAAATATTAGTAAAGTAATTTTTGTTTTGAAAATATCAGACGATGTTTCAAATGCCTTTTCACAATCAGAAGAAAATTTATAAATGGTTTAAGTTGATTTTATATTATAATATATAACACTTTAATAATTACACAAAGATGCTCTCATATATATGTGCTACGAAGTCTGCATAAAAGTTTATTCTGTCTGAGATAGAGATACTGGATGCATTATTCTCCTGACGCCTCTGTCTTCTTAAGTCGCATCTATAAACTATTACTCGTACAATTTTATATTTTAAGAGTCAAATACAAAATAAAGCTCGAGAGCTTTTGCTACTCTGCGGGCTTTAGGGTCCTGTGGTTTCAAATTTCTTTACACATTACAATAACAAATCCAAGTAGTTTTTTATATTTTATATAAATATTTTAAGGCCAGTTCTCAATCGATATTCAATATATATAATTTTCTATGAAAATACTGTAGAAAATCAAAATAAATTGTGTCAAATAAACTAAAACTTTTTTCAGCAAATTTGAATTAAATGAATAACTGACGTTTAGACCGAATAGATTAAATTAGTTACCTTCCTAATCCCGTTCTGACAGTTGGGATAAGCTGCATTCAACCTTGAAATAAGTATATATTTTTTACCAAAACTTGGGTTTTGTTGGTTGCTCTAACAATATTATATACAATAAAAAAATAAATTATTAATGAATTAAAAAAGAGATAATCTTTATGTTGTTCCAGTATTATTTCCCTAAAATATTTATTAAATAAAATCGTTATCGCGCAATACATATATAGCTAATGATCTCACATCCGGCTTGTGACTATTATATAACAGAAGACCTCTAATTACCTTAGACGTAGCAAAGGATTAATTAGCAAGGGGGATTTGTCTACTTAGTCTTGAAATCCTATGTTACTGTTATAATCAAGTGGGACACATTACTGTATGTTCAACAAGATACTGCTAACGTTTATATACCTCCGATAATATATGTTATAAGATAAGTAAAGTATAGAATATAAAGACTGTAATCAGTCCGTCATATGAGTAGCTATATGTAGCCATATTAGTAGTATAGTTTACTACTTAGCTTAATACTAAGAAACTGCTTTAATAAATGCCTTCGCCGACCAAGTTTTCAAAGCATTAATATTAAAAACTGGAACCAGGATCAGATTAAGCGCTGTGGGCCTAAATCCTAATGGGATGGATCACTCTAATGTTATTAATACAGTGGCGTCAAAATTTTAAGTTCGTTGTAGCAAAATCTGATCATAATTCTGATGTGTGATAATAACATTATAGAGAAACATATATTTTTACATTTACAATATTTAAAGACAACATCTTAAGTCGATTCTGGCAATAATCATACTCTATAAATAAGTATTAAAGAAACAATTAAATTTTCATGTTGAAAATCTTGTTGTATTGTTTTAATTTTATGATACAGTCTTTATTATACATTTATTATTATTTATTTAAGAGTAACATATTTCATTATTAAGTTGTATTTAATTGTGAAATCAAATTCTTCAAAATGTGGTTTCGAGAATCAAATATATTTATTGTAAGTTTTAAGTCACTTTATAAATAACAATATTGTGTTCTGTTACTTGTGAAATAACTATTATTATCATTTGAATATCCAAAACGAATTTACAAATCTTATGGGGAGTATGTAATTAACACTATACTTAGTCTCTGAGCAGAATAAGTATATCACAGAACGGATATTCATATAACTTAAGAAAGGTGTGACTTGGATGATATTCGTAATACAAATTCAATTGCTTTAATAATATTTTTCTTTTACAGGTACAAAGCCCAGTCCTCGTAGTGGAACTGATCTTGAACAGGTTGGAGGGAACGCAGCTAAGAGCTCTAGGGCTACTCTCGGTTTTTGGATTCAACATGACATATATGGTAAAGGGACCCAATGACGGACCCGGTCCAAAGTCCTGCAGTACCATGGAATGCCGACTCCTCGGACATTGTTATGCCAAACATGATTACAAGTAAGTAATTTAATAAGGAAATCTAAAATTAAATTAACTATTTTTCTTTTGTGAAAATGCGTGTATAATTATAAGTAAAAGTATCAACTTTCTTTAAATAAAGATTAATAACTAAAATATTCATGATTTTGCTCTGCCTCAATTGAAATCTAATTATTCATATCGGCTTCAATTACAGAACAATTGAACTGATACGATTAGTATAATCGGAGAATTACACTGAATGATTAAATTGTGACTGTGATTTAAAGAGAACCTTTAAATTTTGTGATTATTTTTAATGAATCGTTTGCAGATATAAGAACACGGTAATTCAGTGATAGATATATATTTTAAGTGTTCTAAACAAACATTCTGTGGTCATTCAAAATTTTAGTTTAACTTAAGACAATTCCTCGATGTGTGTTTGATGTTTCGGAATTCATTTTGGAAATTTTCTTCACTAACTGTCTTCCTCTAAGTTATGCACAATGTTCATTGTTAGTGCATCTTGTTACGTATATGAATCCACATGATGTTACGAGGTGGTAGTTGGAAAATATATAAACCACATTATTTCGAAATAAATTATCGAAACTTACAAAAGTTGGCCTCCAAAGTAGATAGAAGAAATTAAAGGATCAATTGTATTACTTGTGCTTCTTATTACCAATCTTGTTGAATAAAATTTATTTAATTAGATTTTTTATTAAACTATTCTTCCTTATTAAAATAAATTTTTTGAGCTTTAACTTTTTCATATAGTGTCCAGATGTAGTGACGTTGTGTGAATTATCGGTATACAAGAATAAGCAATTTACAGGATCTATCTAACAATTAAGCCTCGGGGCACAGACTAAAATTTCAATGTCTGTGTTTGTTAAAATACACACATATTTTATTAATTTAAGACAAGTTAATAATAAGTAAAAATATAGCCCTACTATATTTCAATATTTTTATGTCACAGGGAATTTTACTGCGATTGTTTTGAAGGATACTCGGGTGCTGATTGTGGAGTGGGACCTCTGTGTCTGAAGACCCCTAACATGTGCAAAAATGGAGGCACCTGCGGGTAAGCATTACCCGTATCAACCCTTTTATATTTGCTGAAATAAGATTTATTAATCCATTTCATATATATTTGTGAAAAAGCATTTTGAAGGTATAAAGTGATTTTACCTTTTTTAATTATTGGTTAAGGTGGAACTGACAGATAAAATCGATATTTTACTTTGATAAAATAAGTAACATCTGTATTACGTAAATCTGTAATAAATTTATAATAGGTATTTGATGCTTCATTTCGAAAATAAATATCAACTAAAGCACGTGTTTTCGTGGCTTTTTAATTCTTGAATAGGGTTTAGGAAAGGATACATGCTATTTCGAGATTAAACACTGTGATTATAATATTTGTCATATTACTTTAATTCTTTATTTCCTGGGATTATTTAAAAAATATTCTTAGGGGCATCTGATTTCATTCACGAAAAAATATAACATCAAGTGTTAAAAATTCTATTCCTATTTTCTCACACTTTTCACGTTCTATTCGATTATATATTGTTTTTGTTTTATTTTAAAAACTTTTCACAATCGTTTATAGTCTTCACAGTCCATCTGAAAAGAGGTTATATCCTATAGTCCTCGTAATTTCCTTAGATATTTAATGAGAAAGTTTCACTCCTTAGAAGTTAAATTGACTTATTCATGACGTTTTGATTTTACCAGTTTCGCTAGCTTTAAAAAAATAATTTTTGGTTCACGAAATCGTAGCTCCAAAATTTACGGATTTATTACTTTAAAATTTCAGTATTGTCTCTTATTGATTATTTACGTTCTAAAAGGGACCGACTAAGATACTAAATTTCACAACCTTTTGTATCGATTGAACAATAGCCCCGGAACATACTCGTATGTGCCATGTATCCGCCATTGCCTTCCAATAAATATAAAATTTTATTTTATTTTGAAAATTTCAGACTTGCATATCTTACCAAAGTCCCATTTTGGCGAATCTGAAAAACAAAACTCTTATTTCAAAATTCTAGCTTTTTCAAAGACCTCGTAAAGAGTCACTCCGATTTTTTTAAATATATATTGATATAGTGATGTTAAATAAGTTAATATGTTGTATATTTTACATGTCAATATAGTTTTTTCAATAAAAAAAAAATATTTTAATGAATGAATGAATAACAATAATAATAGATTGAATGAGTTTGTAAATTAAATGTTTATTTAGTCACGAGTCGCCATTTTCAACTATTTTGAACCATCCATTCATGTAATTGAACAAATAGAGGAGAGTAAAAAGAGAAAAGCATCGCAACAAAGTTGGTCGCATAATTTGAGATGCTTTCAAACTCTTTACCTGACGTGATACATTTGCCTGCGTGTAGTGTACTGCTCTCAGCGCTGTGATAATAGCATCAATCCATATAAGCTCATAACCTAGGAATTATGTTCTAAATATGATTTACCTAATAAATGTTTCATGTATCCGGTTTTCGATCTTAGTTTACTTATTATACTATTGATGCTGACAATATTCAGATACTTATTTATTTAACAAACATTTGTCTTTACATAACGAAGAGGTATGGTAACATATTTATTTATTTATATTGATGTAAAATAATAAAAAATCAGCCTCTCTATTTCCAATATATTTATCTAAACTAATGTAAACTAAGTTAAACTGTTTAAAGGTTATACTTATCGTGTATAAACAATGATTACTTCTTCTAGTCAAATGGGTCCAGCGGCTGTAAGCTGCATCTGCGCGCCGGGCTTCACGGGAGATCTCTGCGAAGCACAGATTGAAGCACCCGGTAACTTTAATTGAAAATTTAAATTTAAAATTGATATTTATATGATGCTAGCTAAAGTATGATAAAAATAGCAATTACTTTATTCCTATATACTCGTATACATATATATATTAAATATTCTACGTCTATCCGTGTTTCTCTAATGCCAAGTGAATCATTATTCTTCTGCTTATGTGTAATTACAAAAAATGTGACTTGTACGCATTTCCAAAAAGACGCTCGATTAACATAGGATCCTAGCATTGTTGTGATAAGCCACGTTGCCCCAATATATTGTGTTTAATGAGCAAATAACATAGCATTATCATTATTTCTGTCCGTTTCCATCCTTCTCGTCTTTAGGAGTCATTGACATCAGAAGGAACCTCGCGGCAAAAAACTATAGCTGTACCCAAACAGTATTTTAAATATATTAAAAAGAAGGATCGCTTTTTAAAATGAAACTATTTTATTAGTATAACCTGAACTCTATCAAAAGTATTGAAAATTATAATTTGCTTATGCATTGTTTATATAAAATGTTTATGGTACTTTATGTATTTAAAAATATATCTTATTGAAACATTTAAATATATTTTCTTAGAATGTGGTGTAGAAGAGTGTGGTGAAGGATGCAAGGTAGGAGCTTGTGATTGTAATCCCAAAGACACCGACGTTTGTAAGTATAGTTATTTAATTATCTGTTTAAATATGTAAGTGAAAAACATACATTATAAAATATAGAATTAAAAAAATCTTTAATTATGTCAAGTTCTGAGTTTACATATCATTAATAATTATTTATATATTTTGCGACACTTTAGATTAATCTTACCTTTATGCAGCCTCCGCCCGTTTTGAAACAAGACTGCAAATATTGGACCAAGGCAATATTAACATATCTCAAGAAATAATAAAACACGTAAGAAAAATATTTTAAAGTTATAATTGAATCGAACTTGTTGACAGTTCTGTTGTTAGTTAGTTATATATTTGAATTTTCAGATTACAAATTATTTAAGAGCTTCGAATATAACATTACACGATGAAATTGAAATTTTAAATATAAGGTAAGAAAATTACATTTTATGATAAACTTGTACTTTATCTTTAATTAATGACTATTAATTGGCAAATAGTTTTAACAAGTCACTTGATGATCGAAATTCTATAAAAACAGAACATGGTAACAAGAGGCTTAAATATTTAAATGAGAATTCAAGGAATGTAAAATAAAATAAAGTTTGTAGTTGATACTAATTAAGTTATAATTAAGACGTCTGGTCTCTCTTTGTTTACTTCAGCCGCGGGGTGAACCCGTGTTACCTAACTTGTTTGTAGCAGGAGTTCAAATTCTGTCTTATTTATTTTATTTAGCGCCTGTAAAGTCTGAAACTCAGCCTTTAAATATTTATAAATAGGACTAGTTGGATATTAAAAAATTAAAGTAAACTTCATACAATTTAAGGGATAAAGAATCTAATAATATACAACAGGAGCGTACTCATTTACATGATATTTATTTCTTAAGTTGTTATTAATTGTGTGAAGTGTCGTACTTATAATTAGGTACATTACATGTATACCCACCTATATGGACCAATTTCAATAGTTGCCATTTATAGTTATCTGAAACTGAATATGAACTCTTTAATATAGACATCTGAATGAAGGCAATAGAGAAAGGAAAATAAACTGTAATCGGGTAGTTATAGAAATCACAAGTGAATGTTATATTCAGCGCCGCTGAAACCACCGCAGTACGTACAGTGTGTCTGAGGGTGTGGGCGGCGCGAGGTGACGCGGGCGCGCTGAGGACTGCGCTCGCGCGCCTCGCCGCCACGAGGACCCGCACTGACCGTCTACGCCTGCTCCCCGCCACGCTACACTTTGATATGCAGCCTGCACTTAGCTTACATGTTAGTATTTCAATATTAATAAAAATCATCATTAAAAACAAAGTCAAATTAAGATCAAAATAAAATCAGAATCAGATCAAAGTCATTTTAAATTCAAACTAAAATTAATCAGTATAAAGTCATAATTAAATTAAAATTAGTATAACTTTAACGTTGTCATATTTGATTGAAAAAGAAAACAAATTCCCTCCCAATAGATTTTAACCCTTACATAAACTTGTACAGTTGAAATAAAAGTTGTAAAGTAAAAATGAGTATATACACCTGTTCCCGCTGCACTTTAATACAAACTCCACTCGGCGCTATTTGCTCGCAATATATGGAGTAAAAGATAAAATTTGATAATGTTTATTTTATTCACACACAGTTCTTTCTTATATAATTCTAATTGCCATATGGAATGTGTATTAACTTTTTCTATATTGTTTTTTTTTCAACTAATTGAGTACTATTTTATTCCTAATTTTATATTTAGTTTACAAAATACATATTTGGTTTTTCAAGAAACTTCTAACCAGCCCAGCTTAATACCAATTTAATTTATGTAAATGTAATACTACTTATATTACTATTTGTAGTACTATATCATTTGTTAATTAAAAAATTAAATAACTTTTGCAAAACGAATAAAGGCAAGTTTCCAAGTAAAGAGGCTATAAAATTCAGCTCCGCGGTCCCAAGCCTCCTCCTGAACATTCAATTATTTGTAATGTTCACGCGGTGACTGCGAAGATATTTTCACGCATGCCGGATATTTTCATAAATCAAATATATTATTATTATGTAGCTAACATCTATTAACTAATCTAATATGGATCTAATCTAGTTATCTAATTGGATAGTATTAATCTAAAAAGAATAACAAAAACTATTTAAATATTTAAGAAAAATGTAGTAAGTAAAATATTTATTTTAGTTTAATTA
Source organism: Melinaea marsaeus rileyi (assembly GCA_918358865.1). Classification (NCBI taxonomy): domain Eukaryota; kingdom Metazoa; phylum Arthropoda; class Insecta; order Lepidoptera; family Nymphalidae; genus Melinaea; species Melinaea marsaeus. The sequence continues at coordinate 2,391,584 of OU911091.1, read as the reverse complement.
ACAAAATCTCTTAATTTATTAATTAAAATTGCTAAATTAATAATACATAAGAATTAAAATTGTATAACAAAATTATTATCAATAACTATAAAAATTAATTTGATCATATTTGTTGTGACAGTAGGTACAAATTTAGAAATAAATTAAAACTTTAATCACGTTAGATAATTAGTCGAAGAAAGAATCAAAATGTTCATTCCTCCAAAAATATAAGAGATCCTGATATAATTAGTTTATTTTAAGGTTCGAACATTTTAATGCTATAATTAGAAAACCTATGACCTTATGAATTTTGGAAAGTAATGTATACTTTCAAAAATTAGAAGCAAATTATATTTTACTTTTTTTAAAATAAAATATAGAAATAACTTACACTATGTTTTATATATCTCATCATTGTACAATAATACTGACTGGTATAGCCTGAACGGGATCACCCAGTCGTAGAACATTTCGCTACGCCTTTCGTATTATTTATGACTTTGTACCTTTACCAGGCCCTGATCGTTAACCAGCGACAGGAGGTATTGGAGGGATCAGAGTTTATACTGAGCTGTATGGCGTATGGATCTCCTGATATCATATTCACTTGGTACAAAGACGGTGTTAAAGTGAATTTTAACGGAACTACGAGGTGGGTTGTTCTAAAGTTAAGTCAGATTAATCTATTTGGCCATTATTATCTTATTTATGCTGATTTATAATTGTAGAGACATCTGGAGTCGAACTGTAGCTGAAGATGCGTTAGGGAGACGAATGTCAGTATTAGGTATATCTGGAGCCAAAAAGTTTGATAGCGGGAAATGGTCCTGTTCCGCTGATGACGCTGGGCGGAGGAGGTGTAAGGCATTGAGACTGAACATCCTTCGGCCTCCCGATATACGACTAGTGCCCCCTACACTTACCGTTAACAAGGTGAATCAGTTTATAAGTTAATGTTTAAATAATATTACTTACCAAATTATAACGTTATACATATAATAAAAGGATATTTATATGGGTGTTCAATATAAATATTCTATTTAAACATGTCTACAAATTTTTTTTAATAAATATATAATTAAATATTCATCCCCATGAGCAGAACTCGAAATTGCGAACTCCGGTATGAACTTGTGAGATATAATAAAAATTATATTAAAGAAACTAAGTATTAAAAAATATCCATAATAATCATTATAATTACAATAATATTAAAGTAATATTATTGTAATTTATTATTATTATTTAAAAGATTATTTAACGGAAATAACAATAAACAATATATAAGTTATATTCATTTTTATTCTCGAAGATAAATACAATAAAAATTTTGTATTTATTAAAAGTATCCTTTAACACAATAACAAAATATTTAAATGTATAAAAGAATTTAGTTAACAGTAATTGTCACAACAATATAAATAAACCAAACATAATGACAATAACAATTAACAATATAAATAAATCAAATAAAATAGTGTACTTAACTTTTCTATAATATCACAGATGAATCGTTCCTCCTTCACTTTGGTTCACTAAAACTTCACTTTGGTTCACTAAAGCTTCGTAGCTTCGTCGGTATTGCACTGAGTCCAGATCACAAACATCTATGACTTTTATACTCAATAACTGGTTGGTTCGATTTTTCATCTACCCTCATAATATTTTCTCAACACAATGATCACATAATATCTCAATAATAAATTATAACAAACACTATAAATGTTTCTAAAATATATATAATTATTTCAATGACATTACATTAATTAATTTATATTTATAAGTTAAGACTGATGTCTTAAATAATTATAATCAATACAACTTCTCTTTATAATCATAATAACATTTTCAATTCTTTTTATTTCACATGTTTTATATATTATATATTATTTTTACATATTTATCACGGCCATACTGACCTGGACTTCGTTCTCGAAGTACACACATTACGCTAATTAATAGAATAGCCCTTAAAACTAGTACATATTAACATTGTTATTTTTCTTCTTTTCACATTAAGAGAACAAATAACAACGGTCAAAGCTTTGATACAACATCATGTAGCCCCACACCTGCTGCACATGAGACGGGCTACAGCAAAGCAAATGACTTCAGCAGTTCATTTCAATCATCTTATTCTTTAAAAATGTATCCTTCTCACATACATTTTTCAACATATATATTCTCCATATAACATTAATATAAATCACATTTCAGAATTAATTATATAATATAAAAAAATAATCTAAAAAGATAACAATCATTTTGTTTATACTTGTAAACAATGCTTATACACATCTTTATGATTAACAATTAACTTAACAATACACATCTATATGATTAATTATCAGTACGATTTGAATCTGAATCGATTAATTCTCTTGGCCATAACCTCAATTTACCTTTAGCTATCACAACATTTCTTAAATTTCGTAACCCCTTAAGAGAATATCGGTCATTGGCAAGTATAGCACTTATTTCATAAGGGCCTTTAAATCTAGGGCTCAGTTTATCGTGCTGCCTATGATCTTGGTTTATATAAACGATGTTGCTGACTTCAAAAATTTGATTGTCTCGCCTTACAGCATCAAACCGAGTTTTAAATTTATTTGCTTGTGTACATAAACGCTGGTAAGCTAATTCGCGGTCTGCTTTTACATCTATTGGGTACTCGGGAACGGAAATATCTTTTAAATGTGATTGAACACGGGATATTTGCATTACAGCCAATAAGTAAACGAATTGGGGTAAACCCAGTGGATTTTTGGATTGTAGTATTAATTGACTACTGAACTTTCCATAACCCGCTTGGCCAATCTGATGAACCATTACATGTTGTATTTAACATATCAATTACCGTTCCACTTGACCGTTACCTCTTGGTGTGCCCGTGGCTACCATATGATGTTCTATTTGTAATTCCCGAAATAAAGATCGAATTTGATTTGAACTAAAATTGGTACCCCTATCAGTTATGACTGTTGATGGAGTGCCAAATATCGTTACTGTTTCCCGTATAAGCGGAATTAGTTCTTGGGCGTTCAGGGTCTTCAGTGGTTTTAGTAAACAGAATTTTGTAAAGCCATCTAACAAAAGAAAAATATATTTGTATCCTTCATTTGTTTGTGTAAACGGGCCTGTACAGTCTAAATGTATTATGTGAAATGGAATAGGGATCTGTCAACAGGGTGTAAATAACCTTGTTTTGGACCAGAGTGGCCCTTACGTTCGAGACATATTAAGCAATGCTTTAAATATTTTCGAATAAAAAGAACCATTCGAGGGAACCAAAAATACTCACTAAGTTTTTTTTTAGTGTAATATGAAATCCCACATGACAGTTCTCATCATGAAAAAGTTTTAAAAGTTGAAATCTAGATCCTTTTGGCACATTTTAGGTTGATCAGACCGGATCTTCGATAAGAGGGAGTGGGTATCTATCTTTTTCTAAAATTTTATTTAACGCTCGGTAATCTATGCACAATTTATCGCTTCCATCTTTTTTTTAACAAGTATTACTGGGTTTGCAAAAGGGGAATCACTTTCACGAATAATGTTTTGTTTCAAAAGATCTTTAATTATTTCATTAACCTTCTCCCTCTTAATAGGAGCTAAACGATAGGGCCTATAGTAAATAATATCGTCTTTAATTATACGCAACTTTAGTTCACCGGTTTTTACATTACTTGTTTCATTTAAGACTTATTAGGGTATTGTTTGAATATATTTTTTATTTTTTGTTTCAATTCTAAATCTAAATGTTCTATTTTTGAATCTAATTCATTTAACTGTGATGGAAAAGTAAATAAATTAACTTCTGATCTAGATTCAATTTTCTTTCTAAATAGACGGCTACCTAAAGAATCCGTTACGATTTCTATGTCTGGATATAGCACAGCGTTTCTACCTATAAGTAAATTGTAATGAAAATCCCGGTCTCTAACTACAAGAATATCAAGTTCTAAACAAACTCCTTCGCACCTAACATTCACTGTAATAATAGCGAAAGCATGAATTTTATTTGATCCTATTCCTGTTAAATAAACAAAAATTCGTGAAAGGTGGCAACCTAACCGTTTTGCTATTGATTCTTTTATTAAACTACAGTTTGCTCCTGTATCTATTAATGATTCAATTGGAACATCATTTATAAAAACTTGAGTTAATTTTGAAACGGCTTTTCTAAAAAATTTACTTTCTTATTTGGCACCAAAGTTATTGAAGAATTATTCGATTCAGCTCTTTGTTTATGAAAACAAACAGATTCAGTATGTCCAAGTTTTTTACAAAAATTACATAGGTTTGTACGAAAGTCATTACTTTTTTGCACCTGTTGAACTTGATTAGGCCGTAAGGAAATTTGGTTTGGCCTATTTTTTGGACATTGGGACTGTAAATGTCCAACTTGTGTCCAATCAACAAATAAAACATTTTTTCTCACCGTTAAACTTCGGTCGTTTCGCATTTGAAGGACCAGCTGGTTCAAAATTTTCATATGTCCTTTTCTTGTTCTTTATATATATTGAAAGGACAGATATAAGTTCAGCCGTAGTATTGACACCACTATTCAATGAAGCCATTCTAACGTCGACATCACTAATGCCTCCACACACTAATTCTATTAATTGTTCATCTGTAAAGGTGATTTTAGTGTTGCGAAGTAATCGTATTTTCTCTCTAGCATATTCACCGTAAGAATCTTCCGAGTCAAAGGTATGTAAAACTGCCTTGGTAAGTTTTCATTCAAGTTCTTTTTCTCCGGAAAAGCATCAGTAATATCAGTACAAAGTTTTTCCCAGGATCTGCCATCTGAAGGTTCCCATGATTCAAACCATTTTAAAGCAGAATCCCTTAGAGGTTTTCCCGCTTTAGCTGCTGTCTTGATACTACTCCATTTCATTTCCGTAGCTAAAGTCTCGATGCTACAACACCAGCTCACGGATCCGCAGTCACTTTTATCAGGATCAAACGTAGGCAGGGCAATGTCTTCATACTTTTGTTGTGATGTAGATACCGCATCCCGGATTGCCTTAAGAAGATCACCAATCTTTTCACAGTCCATCCTAAAACATATGTATCTTAAGCCACTGATCCCACTTCTGATGTGAGATATAATAAAAATTATATTAAAGAAACTAAGTATTAAAAAATATCCATAATAATCATTATAATTACAATAATATTAAAGTAATATTATTGTAATTTATTATTATTATTTAAAAGATTATTTAACGGAAATAACAATAAACAATATATAAGTTATATTCATTTTTATTCTCGAAGATAAATACAATAAAAATTTTGTATTTATTAAAAGTATCCTTTAACACAATAACAAAATATTTAAATGTATAAAAGAATTTAGTTAACAGTAATTGTCACAACAATATAAATAAACCAAACATAATGACAATAACAATTAACAATATAAATAAATCAAATAAAATAGTGTACTTAACTTTTCTATAATATCACAGATGAATCGTTCCTCCTTCACTTTGGTTCACTAAAACTTCACTTTGGTTCACTAAAGCTTCGTAGCTTCGTCGGTATTGCACTGAGTCCAGATCACAAACATCTATGACTTTTATACTCAATAACTGGTTGGTTCGATTTTTCATCTACCCTCATAATATTTTCTCAACACAATGATCACATAATATCTCAATAATAAATTATAACAAACACTATAAATGTTTCTAAAATATATATAATTATTTCAATGACATTACATTAATTAATTTATATTTATAAGTTAAGACTGATGTCTTAAATAATTATAATCAATACAACTTCTCTTTATAATCATAATAACATTTTCAATTCTTTTTATTTCACATGTTTTATATATTATATATTATTTTTACATATTTATCAAACTCAGAAATAATAAAAAAAATAAAAATAAATAACATTAGTAATGTTTATAGACTATTTTAAATAGGTATACCAAAAAGTATACTTTACAAATTTTATTATTATCTTACACCAACATTCCTCCAGGGAGAAAACGTGAGTATGACATGTCTGGCGGGTGCAGGTCGCTTACATGGCGTGCTGGGATTCAGTTGGGCCCGGGATCGGTCGCTGCTTCCGCAGGCGCCCGGCAGGGAGGTGTGGGAAGACCTGTATCCAGCTGGTAGCGTGCTCAAGCTATACAATGTGCAGGTAATACCAATAATAAATAGTTAGACTTTATTATGGTTCCAAAGAATGTATTAATTGTAATTGTAAATATAGTTCCAAAGAAGACTGGATCCATAATCACAATTTAATTAGATTTTAATTGCATGTATGAAAAAACATAATTTCATAATTTTTTAATGGCTATACCGGCTTTTGCTTGTTTTTTTGTTGTATTCATAATTATTAGGATACAGACTTGGTTCAATAATTGCTGATTAGTTACAATACATTTAGACTAGGTTTCCATATTCAACGATACTAAAACGATAATAAATCACTTGAAGTTGTTCTAGGTCTTGTATAGTATAAAATAAAGTATTTTTTTTTAATATATTTTAAACACGTTATTTAAAATTATAATACCTAATGAGAGGTTTAGAATCTTCCCGTCCATTTTTTAAATAGAAATCAGGTGAATTCCGTTGCCAAGTATCTTCAGTGGCGGGAACAAGTACGAAAGGAGTCACAATGTGGACACTTGGGCCCAAAGACGCGGCGTGTGAAAGCGAAGTTTCTCACGGTCTGCGATGGCCCAAAACCTCTCCCGGCGCCCAGGCGTCTGCCACCTGCCCGCCGGGACATAACGGGGAATCTATTAGGTTTGACTTCATTGGGTTACGTAACAATAAGTTTCTTTTAGTAAAACATATACATTGTTTCATTGCAAAGCTAAAGCTTTTTTTACCTTCCACTCCAGTCAATGTTTTTAATGCCCGTATATTTTGATTGAGTACCCTGACTGCTGAACTAAAAGTAACGGTATCGACTCGAATATTTTCGATTATATAAATAATGAAACTTATTAAAGTTCAAGTAACCCCGAGTGACTCATGTATTACTTACGAATCCTGTAATGCGTTAATGAGTTGTTTCTTTTTTTTTATAAAAGTGTCTTATATGTATCTTTATCGTGGAATTTATTTTAAGGTTAGTAGATTAAAAATTTTTTGACGAGTAGACGGGGCTCATAAGTATTTCGATAACGCATCCCGACTCTGTCTAATCAAAGTTCATATTTTGGCAAATGAATTTAATTTAGTAATAATATAATAGTATAAAACGTTTAAGTTATATTTTTTCAAAGATTTTGTGAAACTCTTTTAGATTCTGCGAACCAAAAACTACTGAACATGGAGTAAAATGGATGGTGCCAGATTTTTCTGGATGCGTTGCAGATTCATTAAACGATATTTATAAAAAGGTATCATAATTTAAAATTTCATATTTTAGAGCAATAAACTAGTTATTCATATTTATATGTATTTTTAATAGTATTTACCTATATACTTATATTTGTAGTTTACAAAAATCTCCTACGGTTATTCTTGGGGCAACGTGTCTCATGTGGCTCAACAATATGGAGCAATTCTAGGTTTGTTACCAGCCCAACCTGGGGAAGGAACTCTTCCTTTAAAACATGCACGGGATATGGTACACTATCTATTTTCTAACGCTGGTAAACCCGGGGATAGACGAGAGAGTGTAGAATACTTATTAAAAATATATGACATGCTTTTGAAACATCCTGATACTTTTTTGGATGAAGAGGTAAAGTATACTAATGAAATAATCCTTAGAAAAATTCTGTCCTATTTTATATTTTTCATGTTCCTAATATTCTTTGTTTTAGAAAATATACGATCTACAAAATGCCATCGCAGACACAGCAGTTATGAGAGATAATCTCGATAACTTATACCAGGAGTTCGCAATAAAGACCAGGCAAGTCACAGAAGACGGTGAAGCACATTTCACTTTCACATCAAATTCACTATCCGAAGAATGGTTATTAACGTCAGCGGGCGTGGAATTAATGGGGAGAAATGGAAATACGTCTGTAGTCGTAGTGCAGTATCGAAATTTATCAGCGCGGCTGCCCTTATTGAGACGGTCCATTGAGTTCAAGTAAGCTAGACGGTATCGTTTTCTGTTGGATTTCTTGAAATCCATCATATTTTTATGATCTCTTAATATTATTTGAATATTTTTATATTACAAAAAACATGTTTAAAACTTCATTAATTCAACTTTAAGAGGTATTCTTTTTTGCAATATTAATCTTTTTGTATATTGTATATATTTTTTATTTTTTTATTTTCATACTTAACAAATATTACGTGTGTAGCGCGTCGGGTTTCAGGGCGGGTCACGAGATGAAGTACCAACTGGCATCTGCGCAGATACAGGTGTCATCACCGCGCTCCCATCGCGCAGCGCATACCGTCACGCTGCTGTTCGTGTACTCGCGGAACTACACCGCCACGAGTAAGAATAGAGTATATAGACTCGGCAATGAAAACAAAATGGAAATGTTTATTCTATTTACTTCTATTTTTAATGACGTTGGTTTGATACGATATATTTGAGGATACATCTTATAAAAATTTAACATCCTTCGAAGCTATTAAATATGTCGGTGTAAAAAAAATATATCCATCACAAATAGTTTAACACTATTTGTGATGTATATTTTTAATTAATGAGTTATCGAATTCCATTCGGTACTTTTAAAATTTCAGATTTTTGTTGTTACTTTTACGGTCTTATAACTTAAATTTAAAATCTAAATAGCTTTGCATCATTAAACCGTATTTTCTTTTGCAGTAGTTAAATAGGATGGTAGAGAGTATTTTTTCTAATCATTATTTTTAGCATCAAAACTGGCTTGTGCACTTCGAACAGCATCTGAACCGAGTGTGTGGGTGACCACGACGTGCGAAGTCCGCATTCCGGAACCGACGCATGTGGCGTGTCGATGTCGAGGACTCGGCACCTTCGCGCTCTTCACGCTGGCTAAGTCCACCCTTGTAAGTTTTTTGTTAGTATGGAAAGCTATTGGAAATGCAATTTAAATAAGCCTTCATTAGAGATATAAACATTTTAGGTACACCTCGAAGAATTCGGTCTGCCCATTCAGGTGTACCCGACTTTAGAATTTGGGAAAAATTTCTTCACAGGAGATCTTCTTATGACCCCCTGAGTCCGAAATGACCATTGGTATATATAATTATATATATATATATATATATATACATATATATATATATATATAATTATATATATGTATAAATACATATATATATATATATATATATATATGTATATATATATATATATATATATATATATATATATATATATATATATATATAATATATATATATAGGCGTGCATGCGTCCAGATTCGACTTTTGTCAGCACGATAGCGGCCGCAGTTTCGCTCGGATCGCTTTCAAACTTTGCACAGAAATCAACCATCCAAAAATGAAGGTCAAGTTCGTTAATCGGAGAAATCCAGCCACGGGGAGCGCTAGGGCCTCACTTTTTCTGATTTCAGTTTTTCGACCTTAACTTTTCCCTATGCAAAGTAGATCAATCGCGTTCATATTATATGATATCTTTGATGAATACCTATAACTAATGTAGATAAACCGAAAACCTAAATTCAATAACTTAGGGGTGGGGGTAAAAAAACCGAAAATTTTTGGAAAAAAATCATAACCTTTTTCTGGTAAACATTCTTAAATCACAAATATTTTTAATAGGAAGGTTATATTTTACTCTAAATTTAAGTTTCAAAAGTTTTTTCCGTAAAAGGTTTCCGAGAAAAAAATAAAAACGGCTTTTAGCTTTAAAATTTAAGGTAGGTAAAACCACGGCAACTTTTTCTGGTAAACATTCCCTCCTCGCAATGATTTTAATAGAAAGATTTTTTACTCTAAATTTTAAGGCGACGCACTAGTTACTCCTTTGACTAAGCCAAATAAAATTATCACAGTTTATTCTCGCAAGAGGTGTTGTTCTTAGGTAGTGAGTTATATTTTAAACGAGTTACACACGAGGTGTACCACGAAAGTGAGGCACGAATTTTTTTGCATTAATTAAGTGTTGAATTCAATCTGGAACCTGCATCTTTTGTCTTGCATTACTTGACATACTGTTCCTGCGAAAGTAATAGTAGTATAAAATAGATGAATCAAAAGATATATAAACGTTACAGATACAACTTCTCTAAACAAAATAAAGCATTTCTCTCACCTCCAGACAGATGCAAAGGAGGACCTACGCGACATAGTGAAGGTAACAGTGAGTGTGGGTGGTGTGCTCTGCCTGGCGGCGGCAGTGCTGCAGCTGCTGAGTCTGGTGCCGGGGCGACGCGCAAGACTGTCCGTGCTGTTAAAGGCCACCACCGCTGGGACGCACTCAGCCGCATTGCTAACACTGCTGGAGTGTGACACCAAACAGGTACAGGGAGTTCTCATTCAACATTTTATAAATAACGTATTATATAAAATTTATAATTTCCGGAGGATACATGTCCTGGTGCATTGGGCTGGGTGTGTGCTGCGTGTTGGTGCGCTGGGTGCGCGGCGCTGTGTGCTCAGCCGCTGCTGCTGCAGGCCGAGCTGTCAGGCCGGCGTCAGCAAGCGTCCTCCGTCGCGTTGCTTGCAGGTATCGATATGCACTTTCATAAACCGTTATTTATTATAAAAAAAAACTTCAATACAAAAGAAACTGGTATCGGTATTCCTCTTCTCCTTCATCTTCTTTATCGCGTATTACGAGTACAACTCTACTTGCTTTATATTTTTTCTTTTTATACTTAATTATTTAGATGTTGACAGCGACTGCCCTCGTCTGACCTGTACCGATTAAGTCATCTATTATATTGTTGGTATTATATTTATACACTTTAAATCAATTGTCTCTGTTTTTTTTGTTAAAATAAAAATATTTTTAAAGCTTAAAAGTATCGTATATGTTAACTTTCTTCATTAGACAACACTACACCAAATGTTATCCTTACTATTTTATTAATTGTGTGGATTATTCTCCTTGAAATGTAACAACACTTAAAAGAGAGAATCATGTCATGTTCATGATTTAACACTAAACCTACCGCCAATTCTCGTGTACCTGTTTCTAACGCTAATTAAAAGTTAAATAACGGTAATTAAAAGCTATTTTATTATATAACGCAGGTAGTAATGGAAATAACTAAAAGTAAAGAGAAAGGAAAACATTATTTTTTAAGAATTGTCATGTAGTTTGATTAAAACTACTGATTGAGTATTATAACGTTTAAAAATATGTAAGTTTTACAAAAGTTTAAGAACAGTTGATTTGACCGGTACTTGGTAGGTTTAGTGTAAAATTTGATTTATAAGTCATAACGGATCAATTTGGTTCAGGTGTAAGTACGCTCGCCTGGCTGACGGCTCGTCTGTGTGGCGGAGCGCCTTTGCAGATAGGTGCTGTGGCACAAGTTGTGTGCGCCGCGGGTTGCGCAATGCTGACACTACTGTGCTTAGCACTGGCTGTCTGTGCCGCATTGAGATTAGACACTATTTTTCACAAGGTTTCAACCGAAAGACGGACATATTTAAAAGTCAGGTACTTCACACTGATAAACATTTAACCTACTTGAGTTTGACTCTGCGTTGTCTTGTGGAATTTCAATACATCATTCGCAGATGAGCAGCATTTTCTATATAAATTTAAAAAAACCGTAAAATTTTCTTCAAGTGGCAATTCAATACATATGTAATATCCGTCTCAGACAGCGCATGGTGCGTCACACGCTGGCGGTGCTCGCGGCCACGAGCGCAGCGCAGGCGGCGGGTGTATGGTGGGCGCAGTCCGGACCGCGCACGCTGGCACACGTGCTGGTTCTGTCCGGAGCGGCGCTTGTCAACGTAAGTATACCCTTGCCATAATTGTAAATTTTTCTTAGAATATGACATAGTTTTTATAGCTCTAGTAGAATGAGCTAAAGCCGAACAAGTTCTACTTCTGGCTAAGCATCTGCCACTTATGCCATTGACAGTTTCCTGTGATGGAAGATGATACTTACCATTAATTATAACCTCTATTAGTTAACCAGATCTTATGTAAAACCGAACTAATAAAAGCCAGTAATATGTAACAGGGTGTGACAATATTTGTCTGTTATGTCATACGCGAGGAAGAGTGTTTACAATCAGCCAAGCGAGTACTGTCCTTGGCCACGCATCGTGATTGGCAGGAATCCTCAGTTGGAGACACATCTCTTAGTTGTAAGTAACAAAATTAAATAAGTACTATTCTAATATTTTCTTAATTTTCAAGAGTACAGTACGAGTATTTTACTTGGATTTTCATGTCGTTTTCTTAATCAATCGTTAAGGATATCATGCAATTATTATATTTACATATTTATAATCACTTACATTTTTAAGGGTCATGTTATATAAGTTAAAGAACAAATCATTAATCAAAGCGAATTCCAGTATACATAAAACAAGGTGGCGAAGTGGAGAATAGAGGAGGTGTGGGCATGCTGGAGTCCACCTCGTCCCCGGTCTCCCCTATCACGTCATACTGGCGAGCTCCAGGTCTCGACAGTCCTGCGAAAATACACAGGTAATATATCTAAAGTAAGTAAGAAGTAGTAAGTCCGACCCACGTTAAAATTTTATATTAAAATAATGCCTAAATAATGTATACATCTAACATTGTTAACTTTCCTTTAAAAAAAGCAACTGTCGAGTTTCGGGTCGGCTCAGCGGAACAGCATTCCGATCCGCTGGTAGTTTATTTAAGTAATATCTGAATAATAATTACAATCCTAATTTTATTCTACAATTCACGTATACAATTATCTAATATAATTATACAATAATTATATAGCATATATATATATGTTCCATTGTGTTAAAAGACAGTCGACGCCTGACAGCCGTGCCGACATAGTCCGAAGCGTGGAATATAAGGACTTAGTGCTGAGCTCGCAGCGGTACGATGTTCACATGGGCGACTCACACATGGTTACCACACATGTTGGTGCCACACACGCGGTGTGTGACCTCATCCCGCGCTCTCACACCTCACCCCACCGCCCAGAGTACACAGCCCGCGTCTGTCTCGAACTGGGAGTCTTCAAAGCACCCCCAGAACCAGCCACTCCCCTCCTCACCTGCTCTGTGGATTTCGAACCTTATGCTGGCCGTGTCAGCCACATTGACACATCTAAAGATGCTTGCAATATTTGCGTTCAATCTAATCCTGATGTTTCTAAGATCACTTCACCGCCCATAAAAAGTTGTTTGAAAAAATCTAAAAAAGATTTCAGCTCGAGAATCTCCCTCTCGTCCTTGGAGTTGAAGGAGGAATCGAAGACAAAGTCTGATATAGAAAAAGTAAATAGAGAGTGGAATAAAGCGTACGACTCTCCGGGGACGGACAGAATGTTAAATAAAATATCTAATGATCTAGACTTTTTATTAAATAGTACTCAGGACAAAACGTTACCACTCGACCAAATAGATGAGGCACCTGCTTAGAATGTTCACTTACATGTTAAAATTTAACACATGGTAACAGGGATGCATCCATAAAATAATATATAAATAAATAGAGTTATAATAGAGTGAATAATTTAAATGTCAACCATTTGTACATTTTATTTAGTACTCCACGTTGATTCTAGTGTATTTTCATGTACCTCATACAAAATATAAAAACGTACATAATATAAAGACCTGCAAAAAATGTTATATCAAATAAATTTATTATAAATCAGTTCATACATTTCATAAGTTATATTTTTTAGAGCACAGAATAAGAAATAAAATAAAAAATATGTTAAACGTCACTTCATTATAAATAAACACTTGCAGTCTTTCTTTTTGTAAATAATGATAGTCAAATAATATATTTCTTAAACTCTTATTGAAACAAATTTAAATCTTATTGTCTCTTTTCTTACTCAAGTTTAATTTAACACAGACGTTTTTAAATTTTTATGAATAAGACATTTGACGTTAATAAAAAATTATGATACTTACCTTAATCACATATATTACTAATGAAATGCAAATTTTATTATTTAGATATTATTTCAATTATACTGACAGTATTTATGTACAAATAATAAATTAATAATTTTCTTTATAAGCGGAACTAATAAATCTATTTTAAAGATATTTGTCTTATATTTAGTTATGTTAGTCAATATTAGTTAAATCTATAATGTTACCAACCACGAGTATTTATACCAGAGACAATTAGTACACGGAATAATTTTGGTAAATAAGAAATAATATTAGCTAATTAAATACCTGTTTTTAACAGTTATTAATATTTAAATTGTTCAAACAAATAAAAATTTACTAAAATAGTTTGTATATACTTCTAAGATAATGTAAATTACATTTTACGTTGAATCAAGTACAATATATTTTTTACTTAAAATAAAGTTTTATACTATTTACTTTTGTTATTTTATTTATTACCTTATCGATAACGATAACAATATCGATTGCTTTGTTAAACGTAATAGCTGTTTCCATACTATAAACTACGCAGACCTCCCTCTTTCGTGAAGAATTATTTTCCGGTACAAGCTATAGACATAACTTCATGCATTCATTTTATTAGTCGAGATAATAAAAAAGTACTCTATAAATACTCTATCTTTTAAGTTCAGTAAAACAATAGATATCTACAAACTTTTATTCAGGTTTCAAGAGAGGGAGCGGTTTCAGAGGGACTAACTTTCCTAGTTTTAACGCCCTACAAATTCAATATAAGCTAACTTGCACTTCGTATTTGGTGTGATAATGAGCAAATGAGCTTATATTGCATGAAAGCAGTGCTGGTCTGAGGTTAGTTTCTAGATAGTGCAAAATTCAACTAATGCGCTCTTTTTATATTTTTTTACGAATATATTAAGCAATTTTGAACTTTAACCTTCTAAGAATATAGTATATTTGAGTATGTTAGCAATTAATAAGTCCTTTAGTTGATAATACGACATCGGTGTTTCAAAATCAAAATGGAGTAATTAATAAAAGCAGGAAAAGCTTTAGCAAAAGTGTGATAATTAAATTGACGACGAAGCAAAGTGCTAAGTTCACAAAACTGCACCGAGACGGAGACACTTCGAAATTAAGCTAATTCGTACAATGCGTACATGTAAATCATGTGATAATTTACATTATATGTGATATTTTTACTTACTGCTTTACCAATAGAGCTGTTGTTAATGTACGGAGGTTTTGAAGTGATCTGACACGATAACGTCGGGCGGCCACTCACGACAGTACGATGTTTCATCACACGATTTTCCATATTATTTATAATAGTACTAGCTGTTGCTGTCGAATGTCGCCAGCGTTGTGTAGACAAAAAGTTATTTACTAATAAACACTATATTTTTTCGGTCTGTGATCAAATTCTTTCGATAAAATTGATTGAACGATATCTTATTTATTTCAGTTCAAGTTTGAACTTAATAACATACCGTTCATAAATAATATAATATATATTATATTATTAGTCTTTGTAATAGCACTAGTTTCATAGTACGTAGTTAAATGTGAATAAAAATAATAACAGTATTTTATTTAAACATGTTAAATGTATATATTTCAAATAAAGTAATAATATACCTTGTAAGAATTGTATAACCTTCGGGGAAAATAAAAACTACTTATTAATTTCAAGTCTTCGCTTCGTAAGTTTTTATCTTTTACTAAGTTTATATCTATTCATTTTTTAATAGAAATGTTAAAGTTCGTATTCGTGAGACATCTCATACGTATAATAGATATTATTCATTTATTCGTAAAAATTAAATACTTGTAGTGATTATTAACATGTCTTCTAAAACGAAGACAGGATAACTTCATTCTGATTGAAAATTTGTTATTTTAAGTGTTTTAATGCTGTCTGATATATTTTAAACTTATTTTACATTAACTTATTAAAAACTGAAACTTTTAATGATACTTTCATTGAGAGCGTGCAACTTACAATTTAAATGTAAGTTAATACCACCATTAAGTAATTTCTTTTTAGAATTAGTATTGTTAGGAGATTCAAATAAATTGAATGAAATGATATAAAATCAAAGCAGTGTACATTGCATGTCAAAATATAGCAAAACCATTTAGAAATGTATTTTTTGTAGTATTCTTTGAAAATTTTAACGTACTTACACACGTACACCTCCTCAGCATCATCGATATCAATAGACAAACAATTCTGCAAATAATATTTTGATGCTTTAAAACTATTCCAGCGCATTCAATATGTTCAATTCATAATGTTTGTCTATGTTTTTAACTTACTAGTTAACAATACAACAATAAATATCTTTTAATTAGTTTATACATTTGAAATGAATTGAAAATTGAAAATTCTATGTATGTCTTCTGTAATTGGCTGTTTCTTTCAATTGATTAGAAGGGGTTTAAAAGCCAACTAGGAGGTTTTATAAATCATTTTGTGTAGGATACAATTTTTAACTTACCTCTTTAATAATTTTGACCTGCATTTTATTTATTTGATAATCTATTTCTTTAAGGCACAATTATTAACCGCCCACCTTGTATTTCCTTCTATTTACAGAAATCGTCAAATTTAGACCACATTTTATAAGAGGTACATTGAAAGCTACCTTTAAGGTAATGAAAAAAAAAATTCTTCAAACAAGGGGTTTTATTAAACGGTAAATTCCATAAATTGATTTTAGGACAATTTTCGATAAAAATTTAACAATTTCAATTTTGAAAAAAGTGGTCTAATTAAAAAGAAAATTTAAAATTATTAATGGGTGTTGCTGCTTTGGGCTTCAATGACTTCTTGGAGCTGGTTTGCCATTCCATCCATGAAATCTTGGATATCTGATTGGGGGATATTGTGCCACTCCTCTACCACGGCTGCCTTGAGCTCTCCTAATGTCGTAGGTGCTGATACTCTTGCTCAGATACGTCTTTTGAGGTTGTCTCAAATGTGTTCAATTGGGTTAAGATCGAGTCTGTGTCCCGGCCATGGTAAAACTTGAATACCGACCTTATTAAGGTACTCTATGACGGAACTTGCGGTATGGCAACGTGCATTATCATGCATTAATCTAAAGTTGTCATCAATAAATGGTGCAAAAGGTATGACATGATCTTGTAGGACATTTTTCACGTATTTTTGAGCATTTACACTGCCTATATCGAACATAACAAGGTTAGTACGAGCCTCATAAGAGATACCTCCTCAAACCAATACGTATCCTCCCTGGTAACCCACTGTTTCGGTTATAGCGCATGGAGCAAACCTTTCGTTTTGGCGCTTGTAGACACAGTGAAATCCATCTGGACCTCTTAGGGCTATTCTGCTCTCATCTGAGAACAGTACGTCCTTCCATTCCCAAACAGACCAGTTAGCATATTCTTGAGCAAAAGCAAGTCTAGCTCTACAGTGTTGTGGGAGCAGTTGTGGGACAAAAGCTGAACGAAAAGATTCGGATTCCTTTCTACCAGTCTTCTCCTAATTGTTCGTTTACTTACACTGGCATTTTTCACCTCAAAAAGACGCATATGAACTTCAGTAGTCGTAAAAAAGCGATTTCTCAACACGTTGCTGATAACGAAGCGGTCATCTCGGACTGAATTTCATCGATATCGGCCTTGACCTGGTCTGCGCGTGTATGAGCCTGTCTCCCGAAATCATCTGATGGCATCCCGTACCGTAGTTCGAGGTACACCGAGTGTACGGACGGTGCGACGTTGGCTCTACCTGGCGTCAGAAAAAGCCACTGCCCTAGCTGCACCAGTTGCATCGAGTGGCATTTTTTACAGTTACAAATAATAAGCGAGCACTAGAAACTTAAATTAAAAAAAATTAACACACTATGAAATGAAATGTTAATACGGGTACACAACGGCAACAATGTCAAATAACGACTAAATTCCAAAAACTTGTCGGTGACACAAAATTAGGAAATAAATTATGAGTATAAGTGTTTAATTTATTGCTAGAGTAGCCACTTGACAAAAAACAAAACAGTTGATAAACCATAATAAACGTAAACAAACAGGGCGACGAATAATAAAGGTAGGCGGTTAAATGTGCCGGTGAGTATATGTTTAAATATAAAGATTATTTTAATTAAATAAATAATAAATACATATAACCTTACAAGAGGCTGGACGTTTTTAAGATTATAGAAACCCTATGAAGCATAACTGATTATGTGACGACTATAGACGCTCATAACGGAATGATGTATTATTCCGTGATACGTAACTCAACGTTACAACGTTTATTTCTATAACAAAACACGTGTCCTCATATTTTATACTTATATCAATCAATAAAACTCTTAAAATAAAAATATTTTATTCAATTTATTCAATATATATTACCAGGGCCATAACAATAGACAAAGGGTTCATGATCATTCGAGATCAAACCAGAAAACAATAGAATTAAATCTTATTGTCTATTACAGGCCAGATGGTATTATACATTCAACCTTTAACATTACAATATAAAGATCAACCAACTACCCTATAAAATAAATAGTAAATTGTTTTTTCAACACAATTATAATAGAAAGCATTCGTTTAATACACATTGTTGTTTTATAAGATTACAGGAAAATAAAAATAACAATAGTATCAAGTGATAGACTAAGTACAATATTGCAACTTCATCACAATTAACATGTTTTAGATTAGAACGATAACTGACAATATAAAATGATGATAACATCACATGAGGTGTTATTAAAACCTTTTTGAGTGAGCACTTCTTTAGGTATAACAGAAGCACATTTAAATCGCGGTCATTTTATACTTTAATAAGTTTCAACGGCGTTAGATTAATCCTGCTTAAGCGTCTCATTCATAATATTGTTGTAATATTATATTACAATATTATAGAGCAACTAGTACTATCTCCCAGACGTGTTTATAAATCAGGTTGTTACGTAATAAATATATAAAGAAAATGGATTTTACTTTAATACTAACATTAATATTTATGAAGGTTTGCACATTATATAAATTATGTGACTGTTGAAAGCAACACTACATGTACATGTAAAATGAAATACTCAAATGGTGTTATATAATTACTTAAAACTAATAAAGTTTTATTGCTTACAACAGACAGATTCCCTAATTGTATGTAGTATATTTAGACAATGATTGTGTTTTTTTTGCAGGTGTGAGCTTCAATTAGTTTCACATGAACTCGGTTACTTACGTAGACGTGGTTTTAAAAAACAATAAAAATTGTTGTTAATTGTTATCTTCGATAAGTATCGAGATTCTTTTGATGCCGTATTATAAGAAGTACATCAGTTAAAATTTGAAAATTGTATTGATTCAGTATAACATGTATTTCTCCATAAAAATTCAATACCATAAAAATTTAATTATCTAAGATGTTCTTTGCACTTATTTTAGAACTTCTTTGAGATGAGCATTTTATAATGTTGTAACTATTTTCCATTAACATCTTTTAAGAAGAATAAGATTCTTTTAAGAAGTCAAAAGAAAATTAGAAATGAAAAAATTTAAAACAATGAATATATGATGTTTGCAGACGCAGCGCTGAACGCAAATTATTTTAATGACCTTCAACTACTTTCGTACATTACAATACTTATTTAAAAATTAATTATCTCATTAATTGGAATGAGGTTTTAAAATAAATAAGCTAGGTTAGCTTAGGGACTGCTAATTTAGGTTATAAATAATATTCAGTGTAAACAAGGTTCCCAAGTCTGATGAAACACATAAAAAATTGTCTTCTTTTATACAGTTTGTAAAGTTTTAAAGAACTTTTATCAACAGCTTAAATTTGTAGCAGATGTTTTAATATTAGTTTAAGATTATAATATAAAACATTTTTACTACAATAATAATGAAGTCAGAAATGAAACTATCTTGTTTTTATGATAAATGATAGAATATTATATTTTTCTAAATGGTGATAATATTTGTACTTTAAAGCATAAATTTTAAAGACGTAAATGTTGCAAAGCATTCAGAAGAAATAAAGATATTTTCTTGTATAATATTAATAATTTATTATTCTTGACATAAGAGTTCGTAGTTTTCGTACAGCTCCATGGTTTTAAGGGATGATTGATGAATGTTATAATAATAAGTACTGACAAGTTAAGTTAAAGTAAGTTTTGTAATTATATTGTACGTGGTCTCACGTGCTATTAAACGTGACCGTGCTGATGATAACATCCTGTCAACAACCTTCAATAACTAACAGTTTTAACTATATTTACAAATAACATAAATCTACTTCCTGATTAATATTTTTAAGCTGCACTTTTTCTGATGTTGATGTTGAAACTTGAACGTGTACTAGACGTGATGTGTTTTCAGATGCCAGCCTAGAGACAGGGAACCCCTTCACGATAGGAACCGCTAATAATAATTCACAGAAATAACAAATTTAATTTAATTTAATTTAATTTAATTTAATTTAATTTAATTTAATTTAATTTAATTTAATTTAATTTAATTTAATTTAATTTAATTTAATTTAATTTAATTTAATTTAATTTAATTTAATTTAATTTAATTTAATTTAATTTAATTTAATTTAATTTAATTTAATTTAATTTAATTTAATTTAATTTAATTTAATTTAATTTAATTTAATTTAATTTAATTTAATTTAATTTAATTTAATTTAATTTAATTTAATTTAATTTAATTTAATTTAATTTAATTTAATTTAATTTAATTTAATTTAATTTAATTTAATTTAATTTAATTTAATTTAATTTAATTTAATTTAATTTAATTTAATTTAATTTAATTTAATTTAATTTAATTTAATTTAATTTAATTTAATTTAATTTAATTTAATTTAATTTAATTTAATTTAATTTAATTTAATTTAATTTAATTTAATTTAATTTAATTTAATTTAATTTAATTTAATTTAATTTAATTTAATTTAATTTAATTTAATTTAATTTAATTTAATTTAATTTAATTTAATTTAATTTAATTTAATTTAATTTAATTTAATTTAATTTAATTTAATTTAATTTAATTTAATTTAATTTAATTTAATTTAATTTAATTTAATTTAATTTAATTTAATTTAATTTAATTTAATTTAATTTAATTTAATTTAATTTAATTTAATTTAATTTAATTTAATTTAATTTAATTTAATTTAATTTAATTTAATTTAATTTAATTTAATTTAATTTAATTTAATTTAATTTAATTTAATTTAATTTAATTTAATGTAATGTAATGTAATGTAATGTAATGTAATGTAATGTAATGTAATGTAATGTAATGTAATGTAATTTAATTTAATTTAATTTAATTTAATTTAATTTAATTTAATTTAATTTAATTTAATTTAATTTAATTTAATTTAATTTAATTTAATTTAATTTAATTTAATTTAATTTAATTTAATTTAATTTAATTTAATTTAATTTAATTTAATTTAATTTAATTTAATTTAATTTAATTTAATTTAATTTAATTTAATTTAATTTAATTTAATTTAATTTAATTTAATTTAATTTAATTTAATTTAATTTAATTTAATTTAATTTAATTTAATTTAATTTAATTTAATTTAATTTAATTTAATTTAATTTAATTTAATTTAATTTAATTTAATTTAATTTAATTTAATTTAATTTAATTTAATGTAATGTAATGTAATGTAATGTAATGTAATGTAATGTAATGTAATGTAATTTAATTTAATTTAATTTAATTTAATTTAATTTAATTTAATTTAATTTAATTTAATTTAATTTAATTTAATTTAATTTAATTTAATTTAATTTAATTTAATTTAATTTAATTTAATTTAATTTAATTTAATTTAATTTAATTTAATTTAATTTAATTTAATTTAATTTAATTTAATTTAATTTAATTTAATTTAATTTAATTTAATTTAATTTAATTTAATTTAATTTAATTTAATGTAATGTAATGTAATTTAATTTAATTTAATTTAATTTAATTTAATTTAATTTAATTTAATTTAATTTAATTTAATTTAATTTAATTTAATTTAATTTAATTTAATTTAATTTAATTTAATTTAATTTAATTTAATTTAATTTAATTTAATTTAATGTAATGTAATTTAATTTAATTTAATTTAATTTAATTTAATTTAATTTAATTTAATTTAATTTAATTTAA
The DNA here is from genome assembly GCA_918358865.1 of Melinaea marsaeus rileyi. NCBI lineage: Eukaryota > Metazoa > Arthropoda > Insecta > Lepidoptera > Nymphalidae > Melinaea > Melinaea marsaeus. The sequence continues at coordinate 2,369,439 of OU911091.1, read as the reverse complement.
TTTAATTTAATTTAATTTAATTTAATTTAATTTAATTTAATTTAATTTAATTTAATTTAATTTAATTTAATTTAATTTAATTTAATTTAATTTAATTTAATTTAATTTAATTTAATTTAATTTAATTTAATTTAATTTAATTTAATTTAATTTAATTTAATTTAATTTAATTTAATTTAATTTAATTTAATTTAATTTAATTTAATTTAATTTAATTTAATTTAATTTAATTTAATTTAATTTAATTTAATTTAATTTAATTTAATTTAATGTAATGTAATGTAATGTAATGTAATGTAATTTAATTTAATTTAATTTAATTTAATTTAATTTAATTTAATTTAATTTAATTTAATTTAATTTAATTTAATTTAATTTAATTTAATTTAATTTAATTTAATTTAATTTAATTTAATTTAATTTAATTTAATTTAATTTAATTTAATTTAATTTAATTTAATTTAATTTAATTTAATTTAATTTAATTTAATTTAATTTAATTTAATTTAATTTAATTTAATTTAATTTAATTTAATTTAATTTAATTTAATTTAATTTAATTTAATTTAATTTAATTTAATTTAATTTAATTTAATTTAATTTAATTTAATTTAATTTAATTTAATTTAATTGCAGCATCTAGTCCCTTTAATATGAATATATATTTATGGAAAACTCTTAAACACACTCATATATCAATTCATGCTTTGACACAATTATATTTGTTCAAATGATTAAATATATTATTTCTTTTCGCAATGTGAATGTCGACGAAGGAACTTAAAGGAGGAGTTCAACATATTTTATTCAATTGGAATGTCTGTTAAGTTAAAATTCCTCTTTTATGTTTTACATTAATACAAACAGAATCAAATCATTACATTTACATTAATACAATCAAGTCAAATTATAAAATAATCAAAACAAGAAATGGCAAAAGTATAAGATATGTTATTCAAATTTTCAGAAAAGATTTTGAATGAATTAATATTGTTACTTTAAAATACATTAAAATGTTACTTACTTTTTACTACTAGTTCATAATAATGATATTCATTCCTTTTTCGGGTCAATTGAAGGGTTTAGGGCTTGATTTTAACATTACCGCGAAATATTTATCGTGAGCTCGAAATTACATCACTGTATCTGGAGAGGACTCCAGACCTCCCCACTACGCGACGGAAAATCTGATAATTTACCAATTTGTAAATTCACTGTTGAGCGCTACTATATATATATACCTCGTCTTTGATGTGTTAATACGTCTGTATTAATCAGTCTTAGTTTACTAGTTTAGTTAAATTAATCAATTACAGATGTGGTGCTAATTTCCTCTATTTGCTAGTAAGGCTACAATTATTTTCTAATGGAATTTTTCAAAACGTTCCTTCATATACTATATATTGTTATTTTTATGTTTAATTATGTATAACAACAAAATAATTAAATGCTAAATAAAAATACCTCGTTCGACAGGGTCGATGGTGTTAGGTAGATTCCCGTCGGTCGGATCGACAACGAAAAACTAGCCAGCATTATTCTACTGGTCATTACAAGTCTTATGATGGGTCACTCTGCAAATATTGGGTGAGGGGGGAACCACTCCCCACACCTATCTCCTAAACGAGGGGTCGCATCAAAAAAATTTTCGGACAAAAAAGTTTCCTCTTTTAATTTGTTAATTTTCTTCTTCTGTGACTTTTTTCGGTTTTTAACTTTCAACCCCCCCCCCAGCCCCTCAACCCCCCGACCAATTTCCCCCGTTCAAGAACTTAACCTTCATTTTGTCCTTTAAAATGTGTATACCGAGTTTGAAAATCTTCCGTCAATATTTGCGACCTGCAGCGTGTCCCAAAGGTTTGCACTTTCACCCCCACCTCTCAGCTGCCCCTTACACTTTTTCCAAAAAAACGAGATGCTACGTTTATCCTACTAATTTATCCTATCGATCTTGGAAGTCAGATTTTGCCTACGATGAATTTGGACTGATGGATCATATATACATATATATATACAACGAGATACATAATATTTTTTATCGACGGATTCTCAATCTCCAGTTCATAAACGGCGTAGCGCCCTTACTCTGGGCTCTGGGTCCCGTCATCGCATCGATTGCAATAGGTAGATTCATCTATGGAATCTACCTAATATCACAACACTTTTTAAGGTTGAAATAAGTTTAGAATTTTAAAGGTTTAGAACTTTAAAGGTCTAATACACTTTCAGGTTGAAATTGACGAATCCAATTGCAACCTTTTTAATAAATTGAACAGAATATTAATACAGTATCAACAATATCTGTGATAAATATTATCATTATGATAAATGAACACCCATAAAGCATACAACACCAATAGTTGGTAATTTATAACATCATTAGTATTCAGATTCCCAAGTGACATAAATAGATTATACATACCAATGAAGACATTTAAAGTTGATGCCTCAACACGAAACACTTGGTTAATTTAGTCTTTATTCTCATGGGAAAGGAACTGATAAACATCTTTGTGTAGGCCAATGACATTTAAGAAAAACACGTGTTGTTGATAATCCATAAAAAAACAAGTAGTGAATATTTTGTTATATTCCCTTTGTGAAGGACCTCTGTACCAAGGTCGTTTTTTCTTAGAAGCTTTACATATGTCAACGTTCGTAGGTGACGTGCTATTGGGTGCCGATTTACGTACATAGTGCCATGACGTTTTACACTGCTTTATAATATAATACAATGTAACTAAAAGACTTTAAATTATACATATTAAAATTTATTTAATTTAATAAACCTTATTTATGTATTTTAATAAAAAAATGTAACGACTTCGACTTCATGGGTTTTAAATTAAAAGTACCATTTTGTTTTTCAAAACAAATGTTCTGGTTATTCACCGTCACATTCTCCTAAACCTAACATAAAAAAATGTACTTTTTAAATAAAATCTTTAGTTGAGACGATTAAATAAATAGCTTTATACTGGTATCTGATAGATAGTCAGAGGATAAAAGGTGTAGCGTCTAGTGGTGCAAATGCACTGAAAGGCTCTTCACTATAACACGAGGCTTGGAATATGTAACATAAACAAGGAAGAAAAAAATAAAATTTCCCTACATTTTTAATGTCTTTTTTTACATTGCTTGTATGCTATAAAATTATAGTTATTTGAGGTCCGGCGACCCTTGATGGAGTCGTGCGTCACCCGAACAAGCTGATTTGTGTTCAGACGCTCGACAGGGCAACACACGAAATCATCTCTCCGCTTCGTATTTTTATAATCTAAACTAGCAGACCCGGTCACGCGCTGCTGTGACTATTGTTTTTGATATATTACATTGTAGTAAACTATTTAAGGGGTAACGTTCAGAGTACTTCTGTCATGAAAATCATAATGTTTTCTTACAGTCGATATTAAGCAAAAATAGAAACAAAATATTTTTTTTTAATTTAATCCAAATTTATAACACTGTTTGTAAATTACAAAGTTTTCAGTAAATAACTTGGAACACTAAACTTACGAATGAGGTAGGTAGGGTAGATACATCATTCGTAATTATTCAATCCAGTCAACAGATACCGCCATCTTTTAGAATTGTTAGGAGCTAACTGCAAAATAATAAACAAATAAAATAATATTGCGACTATGAATTGAGGTGAAAATTATTATATATCTTTTAAGTTAGGTCAACTGTACGTGGTGTGTAAATTTATTAAAATCGGTTAAGTAGTTTAGGAGTCCATCGCGGACAAACAACGTGACACGTGATTTATACATATTAAGATTTCTGGTGGATCTTTTTTATCATTTATTATTTTAAATAATATGATAAATAAATCGTAAAATTGTCCTTTTTTATGTTACTTTATCATTTTAATAAGATGAAATAAAGAATAATGAAATAAAACGTATATAAGTATTTTCAGTAATCGTATTAATAACAAAAATCTGTTTTATTTTTATTGTAGTGCTTTATGATACACAATGTTTTTTGTTTGATTACCTGGTGAATACAAACAAATCTGATGGTTTTCCAACATGGGAACAGGCAACGTACAATTGACCCCTGGGACTTATTTATGGTCATAGCAAAAGCAAGCCGCACTGGAAACTGTCAGTCGGAATCATTGCGATGCGTAGTATCAACACGTTTTCTCCTTTATACTTTCCTTTCAGTATAGTTGCTTCTATTAATTAATTATATAATTCTATTAATTATTGAACAACGTGAGTTCAATAATTTTTTTATCGCTAACCGTGTGCCGTTGCAAAGACGCGGTTGGTTGATATTTCTCAACATTATAACTACCGATCCAACCTTTAATTGAAGATTGTGAGGTGGCAATCCTAGTAAATCCAGCGAGTTTAAAAATTCAGGCGGATAGTTGAAGACATCACCTTGGTTAGTAGCCGAATCAACTGATTTATATGACTTCAATTCGCCTGTAATTTGTTCTTGAATTTTGAAATTTAATTCACTTACATCTATGTTTTTTTCAGCCACTATAGCCCGCTCAACCAATCATGGTTTCTATAATTTTGAGCAACATCTGGAAACACCTTTTGAATAAGTTCATCTTTTGACCTAGTTAACTGACAAAAACTTTGAGGAAAGTTAATGCAACCAGTCAAGGTGTCTATAGGAAATTTGCCATAACCAATGTTGTTTGTCAAATTTGTCAATGAGTTATTTAGAGAATATGTCTCCAGATTTGTCATTTTGCAACTTGACACGCATATTCTTGCTTACGTGGAATACCTTCACATGTTTCCACAAATTGGAGGACTTTAAACATGCATTAAGTTCATCAGCTGGCGTTGATCGTGGAATCACTGGCAATGTTTGACGCAAATCTCCTGCTAGTAAAATCATTGCACCACCAAATGGGTTATGATTGCTCCGGAGATCTTGTAAGGTTCTATTTAAAGCCTCCAAAGATTTTTTATGTGCCATCGTGCATTCATCCCAAACAATCAATTCATATTGCTGCAAAACCTTTGCCATTGCAGAGTTCTTCGAAATGTTGCAGGTTGTGGTTTCGTTGCTTTGCATGTGTAATGGCAATTTTAGTGCTGAATAAGCTGTTCTACCACTTTCAAGCAAAGTTGATGCGATTCCCCACAAAGCGAGTGCAAGTGCAATTTTATTTTGTGAGTGAATTGCTGCTAATATCAATGAAATCAAAAAAGTTTTTCCTGTACCACCAGGTGCATCTAAGAAGTAAATCCCTCCTCTTTTATCATTAATTACTTTCATAAGTGTATCAAATACATACTTCTGTTGTTCATTCAATAGTGGAAGATATGTTTGAATTAATTCTTTCAAAGTATTGAGATCGTACAGTTTTTCTCGGTGCAACTCTTGGTTAAAAGCATCATGCATTGGACGATTGGGCGCGGCCAGGCCTAACTGAAATAATAGTTTGTGTGACATCATCAAGCACATGTCCTCAATTGAAATTAATACTTAATTGTAAATTTCTTCGCTTATTTGTATATTTGGATTTCCCCTTCTAATCCGTATTTGATACAAAATATCATCACACATATTATCTTTGTACTTGATCCACAAATCCTTTGGGTTTGATGGGAAGCATGTAGATATGATTATAGATGATATTACAGCATCATTGAGAGTCTGATCCCAATGAGCATTTTTCTAGCAATCGCAAACGTTGGCAAGCTTTTTTGTATGATCCACACAAATCACCGTCAACGGTTCGTACATGTTGGAATGATGTTGGGCCACGTACATTGTCTAATAGCAGTCGTGAATAAAAACTTTCATCATTGCTTTGATGTACTGAATATATTCGACCAATCGCATCGGTAGAATATACATCTGGATTTCCTGAAACTGGTTTACCTTGATTCCGTGGTATAAATCTCCTCAAGGATTGATTCCAAGTATAATATTTTGGCATTTCATAATATAAAAATATTTGAGCAAAAGCATCGTTTTGGCATGTCAAAAAAAACTGGTTAATGTAATAGATGGTGGCTGTATAGCTCTTTGTACTGCGTTCTGTGCTGTAAAATATACTCTTTGTCTATTTTCTAAATGTACAGCTAAATGAACAACAGTAGGGTGTCTCTCATAAATAGAAAAAGAAAATATTCGCCAAACTGCTTCATTACTACTAACATAGCGACCCATTTGGTATTGGGTAACTTCATCATTGGAATTCTCTGCATTAATATCAATCACAGCCATATCACTCCCTTTGGTTACATATTTGCAAATGTATTTAATAGATTTTACTGAATGGCAAGATTCAACGTTGATGTGCGCTTTGAAGGTCTTTGATAAAATGGGTGAATATGGAACAATCCAGCGATTATCTATTTCAATATCTTGTTGATTTAATTTGACGATTGTTGATCTTCCATTTTCTGCTGTCGATCGGCGACGATACAAAGGATAACCGTCAATACCAGTGATTGTTTCAGATATTAATGTCCGTGGATATCGTTTTGAACATTTACCATCCACCATACATGGTAAATTTTGATTAAGAGTTCCACAGGGACCATGTACCATGTTTTTGATAACTACCTTATGCAATCCAGGATCTACTTCTACATTAGGGATTTCAGCTGATATTACTGCATCAACTTCATTTGACTTTATCTTGTCAACTAACAAATCAAAATATGTGCATGTGGCAATCCCCGTTTCTGCCACTCCACAGAATGCATCCAGCGGCGTGTCTCTCCAAACACATAATGTTTCACAATGAAATCCATTAAAGATTTCAACTTTTGTATAAAGACTCTGGCTGTGTCTTTTTCTATCCAGTGTGGATTGCATGTAAATGTGATGAACAAATCTGCTGTACCATAATGGCAAACATATGACATGGCATTTTGAGCATATTCATGCATATGTCGAGGGCTTACGATGTATGTTGCTGGAAGAATAGTTATTCGACTAAGATTCTGTGCATTACCATCTGTATTAATCGCATCTCGAAGGTGAATATACTCTTCAGATCTGAGTTTTGTCTGATTCAATCTGATGAATGTTAATCTCTCCGTTTCAATTTTAACATACATGTCTACAACATACTTGTGATATAATCGCCGACGTTTGAGTATGTGATTGTCATCATTAGGCGGTAGGAATAATAGTTCATTGAATTGACTTTTTTGTTGGTTTTAGAACCTGAAAATAGATTTTTGTTTTCATAACATTGAAAATAAAAAAATAATAATATAGTGACTGATAATATATCTCCTTGCTAAACTAATATTTTTTATTACCTGTAATGGGATTTATCATCTTGTTTGAGAAATCATAGCCATCTTCACCTTGCCAAAATATAATGGGATATTGCAATGCGTCATATGAGCGGTGTGTTTCCTTTATACGTTGTAATTGATCATTCCGACGATGTAAAACAATATCAAGGGATTCCAAGTTTTCTCCAACTACAACGATGGCAACTTCATCAATAGTTGGTGCATTAAAACGTCTTGCATGTTGGCCAACAGGTGTTTTATCAGCTCTGATTACAATTTTGTGATTATCAGATGGCATCAGATCCAGTGCAGTTTTAAACAACATAATCAATTGATTGTACTCATGAAATAAAGTTTGTAATTGTTCTACAATAGTCCTCTTTACTGAATTGTTATTTAAACAACGCATATCAATTTCTTGTGGTGAATTGCCAATGAAATAAATTTGCAGGAATTTGTAATTGCTATCTGACACTGGTAACAGTGAACCTGCGCTATGATATAGTTGGCCTTGTATCTGTAAATTAAAAAAAAATGATTTTTGTCAAATATAAATAATATTTGTTCGTAAAAAGTATATCTGTCTCCTAATTTGAATCCCCAATTTATAATTGATATGCTTAGGTATGTCAATATGTAATAATTAGTTGTAACTAATATCCATCATCAAATAATTATATTGTGTTTCAAAATAATAAAAGTATTGCTAATACTGAATCACCAAATAATATTATGACTAAGTAATATATTTCTTGGGGATTAAGGAACTGAAGGATAATGACACACCTTTACTTAATTAACAGGAAATTTAGTTCACTAAAATAATAATGATTAACTGCTATAATACCTACCTTAAAATTTGGCATGAAATTTTCCCGAACTAAGTTTGTTGCCCCAAATGACGTCATTTGAAAACAATTGTTATATTGTTGGATATTTAACAAAAAGTGTATGGAATCTGGTTCTATTCCTGAAACCAATGAGTACAATGGCTCTGGTGGTAGATCCAATGGTATCAATTTCACTTTCCCATTTGCGCAACACAATCCATTGGCTTCATTTGCCTTACAATGAGAGCAAACCAAGTTCATAGATCCAATAGTAACACATTGGTGGTTACTGTAGTCAATTGACAAATCATAATTGAAAGCAGCTCGATTCAAACTTTCGGGATTATTGGTTGAATCTTTCGCTCTCGCTTCCCGCGTTCGTGATATACGAATTCTTTCACGTTCTTTTTGGTCGTCACGTTCTTGTGCAGTATGATAAGATCGGTAATTAGTTTGGTTTGTAGCATTTCGGGTTCTTCTACCTAAATTACTTCGTCTTATAGGAGGCATATCTAATATACTCACCTAAATTATGTCACATGCAATAATTATTAATCACAGGTATTAAAAGACTTTGCAGAAAACACGATATAAAACAATCAAAATTAATTATTAAATATTATAAACGCTTTTTAACGCGGTTTGTTTGACAGATGCAATGACGTGAAAACTGATGACAATTCATGTCGCATTCCAAAACTAAAACAAAAGAAAGAATATTCCAAAGCCAATCAAATCTATAGCTCTTAAATTTTTTGACTTTTCAATTTGGTCGGGTTCACGATATTAACACTTTTGCGTGAACCTGCACACACATATATTTGATTGAATTTGAACTTTGTGCAGAGACAATAAAGTGCGAATTGACTCTTCGACGTTAGCAACACACCTACATTGTTTAGACAAAAATGAGTGCTTGTAATTTAATATGAACTTTATTGTATAGCAATACAGTTCAAATTGACTCTAAATTTAGTTAGAAAATATTTGTATAGGAAAAAGAAAAGGGCTCTTTTAGGGTTTTCCTGGAAATTATTCGATTTTTTCTCGCCGTAAGAACCATCCTTGGGCTTCAAGGGATATTTAAAAAAAAGAATTGTTAAGATTGGTCCATGCGTTGTTGAGTTGTGCGCTTACCAACACATTTTGCGATTCATTTTTATATAATAGATTATAGTGCTTGTGGTGTTACAGAAACAGAATAAAAGTGTTTTCAAAATTTCTACATCGAGTTTTGTTTGCATGATACCCGTACAAAGCCCACATAATGTCCGAAAATTACGGCCAAAACGATGTTTCGCCGACATATATATATATTGGACTTTGGTAGAACGTTTCATCGTATAGACACAATCAGTGGCGATTTTTGTTTCGTGTGGCTTGCGGCTGTGCTGACCGCCTAAAGCTGCACATGTGGCAAACAAACAAATTTGGCTGGCTTGTGTTTCGTTTGTGCGGAGCCTAAATATCCGATGCGTAACTTTGACTTTGTTTGCGCTTTCGCGGTAATATAATGCGCCTGTTTCGAAATATATTTCTACATTTGTAAGGTTAGAATTAAAAATTTCATAAGGTGGTGGAACCCATATATATTGTTATGAATGCAGCAAATATGTGATGCTAAGTTCTTAATTAAATTAATTATCAAATTACTTCTTCCCTGCTATTGTGACTATGAAAGAAATATCTACCAGCCAATGATAGGTTAGGCTATTGAGTTAGGTAAGGAGTATTGCTACACTCCTGACCGGTTATTATCTTAATTGATAATTCTCGCAATATTTAACTATCTGTTGTTAATGAGTACCATGGATCTAATAGCTCTGAATCCAAACCTTTCCTAGAACATTTAATTTAAATATTAAAAAATATATGTCAGAGAAACATCGTTTTTGGCCGTTATTTTCGGACATTTTGTGGACTTTGTCCCGCACAAAGTCCACAAAATGTCCGAAAATAATCATGGAAAAAAAACTTGATGTAGAAATTATGAGAACACTTTTATTCTGTTTCTGTAACACCAAAAGCACTGTAATTTAGATTATAGAAACAAGAAGCGGAGAGACAGTTTCGTGTGTTGTTGCTGTAGAGCGTCTGAACACACGTCAGCTTGTCCGGGCGACGCACGACTCCATCAAGGCGCGCCGGAAGTCAAATAGTCGTTTTGTGCCTTTCCGTTCGTTGAAAGTTGACCGGAAGCGACATATATATGTTATTTATTATATATTAACAGTTTTGTCTGGTAAATCGCCTTGTTAGTTATTAGAAGGAATCTCAAGCAGTAACTAAATAACTTCTAAGATATAATTTTCTATTTTATTAGAAAGCAGCAAAGATAAAGATAATTGTTTTATATTGCAGAGATAAATAAAAAAGACGTATTTTGATGTTTGCATCGAGATATACAAAATTAAAATACCCATATTTACTAAGTATTTATTATATACAGTAAGTGTTATTATAAGGAGTATTCATCAAAATACACATACAAACCCGTGTAAGCACACTCAGTTGAAGCACACACTCGGACTCGGACAAGTCACGATTCCCTGAGATATTTTAATCACGAACACGAACTGATCTATGACACTTAGTTTTCTGTAAACATCGTTATATAAAATACTACTATTTATATATTTGTATTAACATTTTGATCAGGCTTACAACGAGAACTATTTAGATACTTGTGCAAAACTTGGAACTGAAATGTATAACAGACTTATTTATAGTTGTCATTTTATTAACATTAACCTGACAGAAAATTATTTTCAAAAGTTTTTTTTGATTAAATTTAAATAGGTAAATTTAACAACTAAAATATGATTGTAAGTTTTGTTTCAATTAAATTTTCAATAATAGCGCCATATATTGAATTGTATTTGTTTATAGAACCACATATGTATGTGGTTTTTCTATATAAAAGTAACATTTGTGGATTGATTTAAAGTTCAACTACTATCGAAGTATGAGTACCTTGTTATAGACAGAAGTAAACAAAACTACTAAAATATGTTGGTACACATCACACACAGCGAATGTGTCATCCAATTGTTAAGGCTTTTGTATCAATTAAGTAGACGGACCACTTGATGATACGTTGTGCCGTCTCACATTGACATTTGTGTATAGGGAAGAATGGATGTGCGTTGTAACCAATGACGTAAGTCCTCTTTCAGTTTTTACGGTTATGAGAACCATTATTATATTTACCATTTCATTATATTGAAAGTATAACTAGTATGTATTTCGAAACCTCTCGAGGATGAGCGTTTCTGACCTCACCTATCTCCATACAACTCAATGAATTTAATGAAGTTCATTTCTACTTCCCACACGAGATTGGGAGGTTACAAGTGTTTGATAATTTATTTATCGCATTAATTATCGCAATTAAAATCAAAACGTGCTAAAAGTGTGCAGCAAAACATTTAGTCATACTAAATGTTAGACCATTTTAAAAATATTGTACAAGTACTAAAATTAAAATAGAATATGTGATGATGTTATCAAAAAACTTAAAAAAATAAGTACCTTTTACAGTTATCTATTCATTACAAAAATAATGCAATAAAGAAAATTATATATTTTAAATATTTTTGTACTGTTTCTGAAAATTCTACTCGTTAATTGGTAATTGTATATTAATAACATTATAAATAAAATATATATATATATTGTTTTATTGTGTTGGTTTAATACAGGTGTTAAATAAACAATTGATACCTACTACAAAGCTGTAGTAAAAGGAGGGTCCTTTTACTTTTATGAGACGAAAATAAATAAAAGGGTCGAAAATAAAATACCTCCAGGAGACAGACAACCAGCGTTTATTTCGTTCGTAGATAGATACCTTCAATGAGATTTGTGTCTAATGGAATTTGGTTTTGCTGATTTGGAGTTAGGATATCTTATGTTATGTTTTTCTACTATTTTTATATAGTTCTATAGATCGGTTTTTGTAACTACTTTTATTCATTTTTATTTTTTGTTATATTTTTTGATAATAATAGTAAATTTTATTTTTTTAATCTTAAAGTTTTTTAAATTTATACACGGTATTTGTTTTCACTCTTGAGTGAAAAGATTCAACTGCGATGTTGTTCCTAAACTCACTCAGTTCTCAAAAATCCATTTGAAAACAATTCGTTTTGCCTGTACTTTGAAAGTTATATTAATTTAGTCTTAAATAAACTCTATAAAATAAATGCACATCGCTTTTTCCTTTTGAAGTAACAATAGTTTCCTTATATTTTTTCCGCCGGCCCTTTTAATCTTTTCACGGAAAAAGATTTGGTCATCCTTTTTGTTGACCGAAGTAAAAGTTACCTAATGTGTTTTTTATTACGTAAATATTTTAAATAATGCTTTTGACTGTCCATCACGATAGCATGTTTCAAAAGTTATATGTGGTCTGTGAAAGAGAATGTGGGTTATTTATTTTAGTTTATTTTAACCACATGTTTAGTTTCTAATTCTGATATTAAATCTTTATAACCTAGCAAAAGATTTCTAGATAAAATAATTCTAGATAGAATTCTTTCTTTGTGAACAAACCTGTTTGCTATACAAAGAACACCTATTTCAATATTATCTTTTATGTTAATATGTTCGTTCGTTCGTTATTCGTTAGGTCGAGTGTTTTTTTTCTAAGCATATCCGTGATGTTAGACTAGTATATATGTAGTATACGGAAGATTGTTTCTAACAACAGTTACAGGTTCTCTCTAATTGGCGGTCACACCAATCAACCAATCAAAAAGATTTTGATTTGAAGTCTTCTATAAACTGGGTGCGATGATTACAAATACTTAATATTATGTTACCTATATAGTATAATATTTAAAATTACATATTGAATATGATATTTATCAGCAATTGTGACATTTGAAATAATTTAGTATTTACATTGTTTATTTTTAATCTTTGCACTTCTGCTATGATATACATGAATAGCTTCCTATTATTGTAAATAAAATACTACGTTTCAATGTATTTCTATCGAATAAAAACAAAGTATATTACGGTATCCTTAGCTGTTTGTTAAACTACAGCACATTGCAGTTGTCTAGACAAAGTAAGTGTTAATAAAATAGATAACTTACTGGACTTTATAATGATATTAACTTAACTTATAATCTTTTTAACTTAATATCCTATTTTGTATCCATTATAAGTCGATACACTTTGTAGTATACTAATAAATTATTAATAACATATAAATGATATTCTTTATAATATACTAAATTACTCTCCCTTGTTCCCGGTGTTAAGTAATTTACTTTTTGAAATGTATTTGTTATATAAAATAGCATCAATTATGTCTCATCCATCATTCATTAATCTTTATTGCCATAAGAGGTCTAAAGAAACTAATTCGTTTTGTATTAGAAGGAAAAATGATATATCTTCTTGGCATGACTATCCAAAATCTATTAATATATTGGAAGGGAATACGTAATACATCACTTGAAATCTTTAGACTTAGATATACTCGCACATCAATATGATCACACACATAGTGAATCTAATTTAATAATCTAACATAAAGCAGGGTTCCGTGAGATAAATAAGACTGATAATAACTTGAATTTATAATATAACAATATTCCCAATTATTTTTATATTTTTAACGACATTAATTGCTACCCACTAAATTTGGATATTCAGTAAATAGGGAAGTGGTAATAAAAATGGCCATAATACATAATATAACTGAAATGACGCGTTATATTATTTAATTTCAATAAACATTTAACTATTATATAATAAATTATACTATTGTGTATGTGATGGTGACACACGTAAATACAAAATGTATTATATATGAACGTGAAGACGTAACATTATCACAATATGATATGAGTTAAGAAAACGAGATGAAACGTGACCTTCGAAACTTTAATAATATGCACTTATAACACTTGACGTATCGCAATAGATTAGGGTTTGATCTCAATAGACGAGTGGATATATGAATGGCAAATCCACTCAAACGTTGTGTCGTTAACTAGAGCTTTAGGAAACCTAATGTCAAACACAAACATTTGTTTTTCTGTATGCGTTAATGTCACTTGTTTAGACTCTCTAGGGCACCCTTATTGTAGAGGGTTTTGAGGACGATAATGACATACATTATCATATACATATATATATATATATATATATATATATATATATATATATATATATATATATATGTATTCAAATACTATATTATAGACTTTACATTTGATAGTTTAAATAAATGTACTTACTGTAAACAAAATAAAACTAGATGTATACCTACTGTGGTCCAAACTGAAAATCCAACACTTAAAGGTACCCGCAGCCTCGTTACATGGAGGGTGTGTACTGTTTCGCGGTGTGTTACATAATACCATTTAATCCTGTTAATTTGGAGCGCAGTGGGCACAGAGTAATTTTTTTTTCCATTACTATATAAAATAATACCAAGAAATATAAAAAAGGATTATGTATATGTATTTCATATCCGTTATTCGATATTAATATACCAGTATTATTTTTCATAGTTTTTATCACTTTTATTCTTCCTTTACTGCTGTACTTTTTTAGGTATCTTATTAGATTTATAAATTTTTTAAGTAAAATATCAGCAGGCACAGTATTGAATTACTCTATATATCTAGGTGTATTATAATTGATACAAAAATGCTAACAATTGTATGTTTTATTTCAATGTAACAATTGATAATTTTATTTCATTTTAATATTGTTATTACCATTATTGTATTGTGGTTTTCGAGGAAACTTACCACATTAGATAAAAATCACAATATATACACATAATATAATAACGAGATAAAATATGAACAATAAGTATAAAGAATTTATTATAGTTTTTAACACTCAACTCAACTCAACACTCAAAAATGAAAGGACGAGATTTTGATGAAATTTGGTTAATTTATAGTTTTTTTGCTCCGGTTAATACAGAGGTCTTCGTAAATATCCAAATTCGCAGGGAAAAAAAAAGTGATTTTGGCCATAATTAGAAAAAAATTAACTACTGAATTTATATTTATACAAAATTTTAGTGGTAGATTATTATCTAAATCTACATAAAAATGCTAGGCTAGTTATTTCGGCATTATCTCTTACAATTACTAACATAATGAAACAATGACACCATTGTTAACTTGTAATTAACTTGTAATTGCAAAAAAACAAACGTTTATATTAATTGGTATGAAAACAGTTTTAGATCAAAAGTAAGTACAAATGGATTG
Organism: Melinaea marsaeus rileyi; assembly: GCA_918358865.1. NCBI lineage: Eukaryota > Metazoa > Arthropoda > Insecta > Lepidoptera > Nymphalidae > Melinaea > Melinaea marsaeus. Next base: position 2,354,124 of record OU911091.1, on the reverse strand, counting down.
AAATGAATCTTATTCAGTTTACTTCCCAAAAGACACAAGTTTGCGAATTTACCATCAAAAAAATACGCCGCAACTTCGCTCTTCGAGAGTACTTCCTCTCAATGCCTTCACTAAACTAGTAATAACGGTTGGATATTAGTCCCCTGACATATTTAACACGTTATTTAGGCAATAACAAATTATTATAAACAAATTACTCGTATATTCAACATCTTCAGTATGTTGTAATCAATAACAATACTTCGTATATTTAAACTTACCTGAATGATGACTATTGTATTTATTTCCCTTTTGATTTCGCTTTTTATGCTTATGAGTCGATATTTTCGGAGCCAGTGGAGCTATTTTGTATTTAATCAACATAAGTACAGCTATAAATATATATAATGGGTAACCATAATACAAAAAAAATGTTTATCTTATTATATAAGTTCAAATGTTGCTCGTAATTTAAAAGGAGTATCGACTCACGAACTTTCAGTAAATTTTCCAATTAGAATTATGGTAAAACATTTTATATATTTTTTAATATAAGGTGAAGGTTTTAGTTATCCACGTACATCCTAAATCCCCACCTACATATGCCTTCAAGAATTTTTATGTTAATGTTATCTAGCGTGTGTTTATGAAGGTAACCCACACATTGACGTTAACTTTATTTTCAATTAAAAACTTTAAAATAAAAACAGAATCACTTAAAATTTAAGTTAAAGACATAATTTGAAAATGCACTTACCTAATACGTGTACATGAAGCACACAGGCACCCGTGTTATTTCTCAAGGGAACACGTGAAATGGGAATTATCATAATAATTCAAAATGTAGTAGACTAAACGAATTGATATTATATTATGACTATATAACTTTTAACTATTATACGTGGTTTTGCATCAATAGTTCATATTTCAGACACCAATTTTAAAGATCCCTAATTTAGTATATGATCAAAGGCTTTAAAGTTTCTTAATGATAAATGTTAAACTGGATAGGATACCCAACCGTTTATGATGATACAATGAGATAGGTGTGAGATAGGAATAACAGATTGCAATATTTACGATTCATTGAGTTATAGATTTACAATTACAAGTTGAATCATGAATTATGTATGCTCATGTTAATGTTCAGATACTTAAGGGCTGGGTTGAGAATATTACCAAACAAGTCTTCCAAAGATACAGTTTGAGAAATAATCGCTCTTTGAGCTAAACTTTTTCTTACGATTCTTTTAATATTATAGAAATCTCGAAGTTACGCATTTTGCGTGTTCAGTCATGAGGGAATGTAAGCAGACATTTTTTTGTAAACTTTCTTCAAATAAAGAATCTTGCCTTTGCACGTAAACTTATAAAGTAGTGTATTAAATAAGTAATACCCGTTTTTAACAATTTAAACTTGCATCTTAAGTAATTAAGATATCTGATAGATTTATTCTAGGTGTCCATTTCAATTCATTCATTATTTTTGTTATTTAATATTTTTTTGTATAAACTTTATTCATTAATTTATTAATGTAATTTTATTTATTTGCCGAATAAATAAATTATACGTAGTGAAATAACAAAAAAAAATTGTTAAATATACAAATATTACATAATAATAGTTGGTAACAATTGTCTGCAGAATATAAATTATGAAGCGACCATTAAACTTGTAAACTAAATAGGTCTTGATTCGTATTCTGCGGAGTGTGTAACAACTTTTTGATTGATGTATATTTCTTTTGTATTTGTTGATTATTATCTTAAAGTGAAGTGTCGTTCCATTTACAGATGTTTTATTTTTAGATATAACTTTATGACAAATTGAATATGAAGTTTGACAGCTTTATTTGTTTGTCTTTTGTCAAACAACTAATAAAATAAAAAATATATAATAATAACTTAAGATTATCATTGAAATTCCTTTCAAAATCGGTTCAGTCATGCCGGAGAGATGAGTTGGAACACACGGACAACAATGATACTTGAATTATTAATACACGTTCTTCGGAAGGAATTAATAAATATAAATATAATATAATCTTTATCGATTTCCTTATTGTAATATTAATACTAATTATTTTTTATACCTGCCTTAGAAAAACATTTTTCACAAATTTCCTAAATAATTATAGCTGAATGTTAGAAACGTAATTCTAAATTACTCCTAAAAATAATAATCAATTTTTTTTATAGAAACAATAAAAGAACATATTCAAGAAAACTTCAATAACAATATCTTATCCATTTTTTGAGATAGTCTGAATGAAATGAAATAAATAAATTTATATAATATGTTGCAACTCCCCAGCCACTGAACCTAAAGCTTCTGTTATTACAAAATATCAACATTTTTAAGTTAATTGCTTTAAAGAAACTTATAATGAAGATTTTAAGTTTCGTCTTAATTTAATAAGTAATTCATGGTAAATGATGAAATATTTCACTTTAACATACATATGCGATTTCGTTTGCTATAATAATTCATTGTTCATTGTATAGGCATATAAATACAAACGTGGAACCGACAGAGAGATAAATGGCCTTTCACTATCCCTTCGGTAACTGAAAAAGTTGCTCGCGACGACCGAAGTCAGTCGTCAAACTATAATAAGAAAAAAAAGTTTTGTCAACAGAAACTTCAGGATCCGGGGTTGAAAGAAAGATGAATGACTCTACTTCAAACGCTATAAAAAAGTTATGCATGACGCTAATGGTTCACATAAAGTAACTAGTTCTGACTAACTAGTTCTACGAACTAAAACATCATCATTTGTAAATTATAAAACTAACAAAATTGTTTTGAGGGTATATGAAACCATCTTGGGTATAATTTTTATTATAATTTTTAAAACTTCTGTTTCAGCTATATCTAGCTGAAACAGAATTTTTAAAAATGTTGTCTACTGCATTTGGGAGTAATTGTTACCACAACATATATAGCTATAAATGACCATTATTTTTTTCTGGTGTGTGATACCTATTATTTATGAAATATTAAAAAAGATTTCTCACATCAAAACTGATATTAATGATAAGTCACGTAGCTATTTCGAAGTAGTCCACTGACTGCATCTCTTATACGAGATTACTAAACGGACTACCGTCTTAAAGTTCCAGCAAAGACTATTTTCTTTCCCTTCCTTTCCCCTCTCAAATCATCTCCAAACGAATAGTAATTGGATAACATTATCAGTAGGATTTCAAAGTCATTTTGATCCTTTTAGTTCTGAACTTTACGCTTTATTTTTATTTTGCGATAAGTGTCAATGAGAAGCCTTACGTCCTTTAAGAAATTGATAGGAATGAAGAAAACTATTTAAAAAAAGAGGAAAGCAGGATTGTTGGACTTTTAGCTGTCTCACTCACTTTAGCTAAAACAACTACCTAATACCGGTTTTAGCTAACCAGTATTATCTAGTCTAGTGATTGTAGCTAGACTGTCACCTACCAAAGTAGTACCGAATAAATCAGTTTGCTTACAGACCAGGCAAATTTAATTAAATAGTAACACTAAGCAGAGTATTGTTTGCTTATGTAATATTCTTGTATTAATATCCCTAATAAATAAGATAAGAAATTCATCAACACGGAAGGTCTGGTCAAGTAATATTAACGTGAGAGAAATAACAAATCACACAATCCGAGGCAGCTGCGGGATACGAGTAGTTCTAAAATAACCTATAATATAATACAATACATATTGCATATAAAATAGTTGACTTGAAAGATAAAATTCGAACTTATTTTTTCCGACTTTGAGGAAAATATGAAGTTTATGTACAGTGTATTATGTATTGCTTTTGTTTTGAATGTCTTGACTTTTATAATCTGTAAATAATTGCCTGATGGTAACAAAAGTAATTTTCTAAGTTTTTAGAGCAGTGGCGTTATCGCTCCCACGTAAAAAAAGTTCTTTAACCATCGTAAAAAAAAAATAATGACTGAAGTTACATGTATTCGTGAATCCAAGGAATAAGAATGAACAAAGACGAGAATATGTTTTCATTTGTAAAGTTTGTATTAGCGTGAAACCTTTGTGAAATACAAATTCACCAAATATATATTAAAGTGTTGAAGAAGGAGCCTGTTATAAATTCTCAGAAATAAAAACTTTGAATGTGCGAGTTTCACGAAAGGAAAAGTATGCATTTACGAAGTACAGACTGAGTACACAAATATATTACGTGTTCGAAGAGAACTTTGGAATATGTAGTAGAGGCAGTTAATAAAAGTTAACGTAACCTTCATATGGTTTGAAATAATCATAATATGTTTTAAGTTTGAAATAAAACTGAAATTACAAACAGCTAATTAAACTGACAGTAGAGCTTGGTACGTACAGATATAAATCGTTCCAAGAGGCCTAACTTTTTCACACAATCCTCTTAGGAGTCATGTACAATGTTCTTTTATTACCTGAAAAGGGACGTCCTCATTAATAACATAAAGGACGAAGACATTCCACGGGCAAATTTTCCCAACTGTAATCATCTAATTATGCCAATGATATAAATTTCAGTGCTAACATCCCAACCATTATTGTATTTTTTCTCCCAAATACGTCTTTATTATCTGGTTCGTAATTCGTAACATTATGCAGAAATTATGTTAAAAACATAATATTTGTAACCGACTTCACGAAAGGATGTTCTTTATTTTTTTTTTGTTCAGCTTGTACTTTGAATTATGTTTCTTTTATATGGTTAATCCTGTATAAATAACTAAGTATTAGGGCTATTATTCTTGGGCTTGGCAACAACTTTAATAGGGTCAGTAGTTTAAAAACAAAATATAAAATAATATCCCATCAATTAAACAATATTTTATAAAAATTACTAGATAACAACTTTAGATAAAAAGCAGGTATTTCATTTGTCTAAAATAATAAAGTTTGATATGTTAATATCGATTCTGTTTTATAAATATTAGTCATTAATCATAATTCGAATATTGGTGTGAATAGATAGTCAGGTCGTTTAAAAAAGTATTGTTTATGGATTAATTAGTTATTGAACAATTACTTTGTTAGTATCACGTATCATGTTTATTTTAAAGGATGTTACGCTATGAATAAAATCTCAATTCATTTTAATTGTTTCCTTCCTTATTCTGCTGCTTCTGGAGTTTCGTTATATTTTTTCAAACGTTATTTTTAAGTATATTTTAATTGTAATAATATAATCAAAATCATAATTTAATATATACTCCCATAATTTTAGCAATGTTCAAAGTTTTATATGTCCACAATAAAGTATGGCGTTTAATGTTAACTGTTCGCATTTTTAAAATTTTTTCTACAACAATGGGCACCTCTGCAATTTACATAAAAGCAAATTTAAAGCTGCCGATATATGCTTCATTGACAGAAAAAAATACGTTTTTATCTCAATAAAATTTAACCAATTATTTGTGTCTCGTTTCAGGTTCAATGCTATTTTAAATCATTTTTTTAGAAAATGCATATTCCACAAGAACTACGAATGATCATTAAATATTTTTTTAATATTTTTATTTTTATACATTTTAAATAGAGTTTAAGATACATAATAACAAAAAAAAAAGCTTCTTCTCTTCTCTCATTGTTTTCTTTCAGATGAGTGAAGGATAACTTTGAAGCTAGCAAACCTAGTTGTAGCACCAGAAAATCCCTTGGTAACTAACTTCGGCAAGATCTGATAAATACCTACTAATATTTCAAAAATAATAATTATAATGCCAATATTATACGAGAACAAAAATTTGGGGTTTTATTAAACATAACAATATAAACTATAGAATAACTATTCTACAATAACCGAGTGAGAAGAAATAATAATTTGATACAATTTGCATAAGTTCACTAATACCCTATTTTCTTCAAGAAAAATAAAAGACGTAAAACAATTTAGAATTATACTCCCCGCCGTTGTCGGATCCTAATTGTCTGGTCTTCTACAATGTAATTGAAACGTTGTTTTATTGTCACAGGAAATGTTCCGCATGCTCGTGTCATTCTGAGGGTTGTGTTGTATCAGTGATCATTTTCCAATACTTTATTTTGTGTCATTGTGTCATGAGGTGGTATAAATAAATATGACAATCATTTGAAAATTTTAAAGCTCTATTTAAAGTAAAAATGATTTTGAAGTATTGTAAATTTTAACAATATCAATCAATAATAACTTTTAAGAGGGTATTTTACAGGAATTCAGTTTCTTGTATAGTAAAATAACTTTTTTTGTTACATAAAATATAGGCTGATAAAGTTAAGAAATATGTATGTTTGTATTATTTATGGAAAATAAAAGAAAGTAAATATAATAAAGTATTTCCCTTTAAGACCAGACACCTGACACCGTCTTTGTTTTATTTGACTTTTGACAAATATTATGTGACCCTTTATAATATACAGATATCCTTAGAGAGATCATCGTTAAAAAATAGACTGTTAATACTTTCATAAAGACATGACGTTTTCTCATACAGAATTAAAATTAATTGAAAATAACGATTTAAATAACAATTTAATGCTTCAAGAATCCAGAAACGGAGTTACTATTTCTTATAAAAAATTGTTTTGTTCATGGAATATCTATAACCAACATAAAAAACAGTAAAAGAACAAACAAATTGGTAACAGTAAATATATATACACCATGTCCATTAAATATAATTTTTTGTTTTTTTGTCAGATGAAATATGTTTAAATAAACTATTGCGTTTTCAAAAGATATTTAGTTTTATTAAATGAAACTTGATAGACTTGATAGCATCGATTAATTGAGGGAGAGAAAAATGGCTATTTTCCCTCCCGGCCATTAGTCGATGCGCCCAAGAAGAGCTCTGTATAACACCTTAACACTAACCTCCCAATTCATTCGAGGATATTTAGTTTACATTTTTTTAACACTAAAATATAACTCTCTGTGTACACTTTTTCTATAATAATATTTTTGTTTTAAGCAAGTAGCATTGAAAAAACATATTTGAAAAAAATTATACAAAAGAAGAACTATTTTACAAAAAAGTCTTTTAACGCACGGGTAAATATATATATATATATATATATATATATATATATATATAACATCTTTTTTTCTTGCAAAATCATAATGAAATTGGTTTTGATATAAATTAAATGTCCTAATATTTGATGAAGTACCTACTAATTATAGTCTAAAGTAAATATAAATGTGAAAGTCATCAACACCGGACTCGTACCTGAGACCTCCGGGACATCGCCTCGTCGCTTTGACAAATGAGCGTGTTTTTGCCCGCCTTCATTAATCTGGTATTCTTCATACAATCATTGTTATCGGGACGGAGGGAGATATCTATTTGATGTAAATATTATTATATTTATTTAATGCTTTTGCTAATGGCCTCAAAGTTTAAAGGACTGCATTGCAGTCAATTGAGAACATTTCGGATAAGCTTTATGTTTTTAATGGTTTATATTATTCTATTAGTGTTAGTATACTAATACTTATAGTCATAATGTTACGTACAATAAAAGAAAATGTTTTGTTTTAACAATATTTATGGCAAGACTAAGTGTATTAGTTAAATAAGGCACAGAAACTTAAAAGGATGATTATTAATAATTACCATCTCTGTAATCCTATAGTAATATATACTTTAATGAAAATATGTAAAGATATAAAGCAAGACTCTGTATCTTATCTTATCTACGATATAACTCAATAATGATGTTTTATAAATAAAATGGCATATAAAACCTCGTTACAGTTACAGAGAAGAGAATATATTAATAATACCAGATATTTTTTACTAAATTAGGTATATAGAAGAAATTTATTATCAGAGATAAGCACGTTATGCGAATCGTCAAATATCAGGAACAATGGATTGAGGTCGAAGGACAGATCAAGGGTCGTTTGATTGTAAACAAACTTCACCGACTGCTTTTGTAGAATAATATATAGCTTTGAGACATCTGAGATAACTGGATTAATCTGTTTAGAATCATCAAACAGTATGGGATAATTAGTTTGGTTCGATTTATCTGATTTCAATTGTTATATTGATTATTAAAATAAATAATGTATATATTGTAAGAATTACATATTTGGAGTAGGATAATTTATTTTTTTCATGTCTTTATGACTATCAATTTATTCTTATACTATAATTTTCGTTATTACAAATAAAACGTTTTCATTATTACAGTGAAAACAACGTATTCTTTAAACGATACAGACAGAGTCACCGCAGAAGCTAGTCCTGACTAACGCACGTAATTTAGGATCTCATATAACGGGTTTTTCACGGATCTGTAAGGTTCAGAAGTATTTTTATGTAAGTATTTCATAGAATCATCGAAGCATGACAGCAATAAGGTAATATTTTTTATCAAAACCAAACATTTTTATTTTTGCTTCTTTTATAATCACATTTATCACACACATCAATCAATCAATTACATTTATACACTCCAAATGATACCAGTTATTAGTTTTATATTAGTTTTATGATGGTTCACTGACGAAAAATATAATTAAAAGTTTACAAACGTATTCATTATTATATAAATTTATTTCTAAACGAAATCTAAAAATCTTTTGAAATAAAAATTCTATTATAATATAAAACATTAATTGAATGTAATAAAACTCCTTTCACGTTGATAATTCAAGGTTGATGTTATTTATTGTGGATACATTGTTCAGTTCCAACACTTACAGTGCGAGCTGTGCTCGATCATAACAAGACGATATTACCAGTTAAGGTGTTAAAAATAAACAATAAACTTTACTTACAGTTATCTTTGTATTTATCATTGTTAGTTGAAATATTTTTTCCTATAAATCTACTTGTTAAGTGATGTCAAAACCCAAAACATTCTTTTAGCGTTTTTAAACTGTGCTCATAAGTACTTATACTGACAATGTTCTGATTATGTCAACCAAAAATAAGGAACAAAATTAGGATTCTGTCTCTAGTTATCACATGAAGGTAGTTGGAGTTTAGCGTAACATTTATTATGGTCGTTTAGTTTAACTAAACGCTTGAAATTATCCATGGAATATATTGTGAGACAAACCGTTAGAAAACTCGTTAGCCTGCCTGCCTGCCTTTGTATAAAGGATTACCCAAGTAATAAAATATAATCTTTATGCAAAGGCAGATCACGTAATGAGTGGCTTCCCGTGAAATAGTAAGGTTTAACTTAAAGTGGTGCAGATTAATACGCATTTATTAAATGAAAAAGAAATTGGATCTGCAAAATTTATTTTTTGAACAATATTATTTAGTTGTGTTAATTCTTATTATCGACCTTGGGGTAGACTTGAATAGCATAAGGTTTGCTTTGAAAGAATCATATGTTCAATTCTTAAAAAGTTATTTTAATATCTACTACATAAATATATCACAAAAATCTATAATATATCTCGTCTATTGGAGCAAAGTGGTGGACAAAGTCTGCGTCAATTTTAATGTCAAGAAAACCTAAGCCGAAGTTCTGTTGTATCCAACAGCGGGAAGTTTTTCAGATAATTATTTTTACTTAACATACTTAATATCTGTTTAATGTTTTATTACTTTTTGTTATATCTATTTAAATCTATTTTATTTAACTAAGGGATTAATTATAAAACTAAGTTATATATTGTGACCCATACGTGTCTCCGATTGTGTCACGAGATTATAAGTCTTAGATTGAGAGTTCGATGTTAATAGTACCCTTTCTAATAAAGATAACTGCAATAGAGCGTAATAAAATTAATATAAAGACAAGTTTTCTTCACGTTAATGGTTTAACTTTATTCATATTGCGATCTTTACTAATTAGAATGCTCTGTTTTCATAAATTTTCAGCATTGTAATAACTAGTTATTGTAATTCACAATGTTATTGCTTTTTTTAATGTACCCGTTTAAGATAAAAGTTTTTCTAAAAAAGTTTTCGTAAGATTTAAAATAGTACCAGAAAATTATATATTTTTAAGTCCAATTATGTTAGACGAGGTTCCATCTTGTTTATGAATGAATGTTATATTTTTCTGCATTGGGATCATGATAATCGAGTAAAACCTTTTTTGTACTTTTTTAACTACTAGTCGTGTCCGTTCATCAGTCAGGGTTTCTGAGCAAGATTTTTCAGAATATTATTTACTAATTGTTGGCAATAATGGTAATACGCAATGACTTTGCTTAGGTCATATAAAGAATCTCTATTTCAAAAACTAATGAGTTTTAAGGCAGGTTTTCAACTAAGAAAGTTAGAAAAGTTTTACTGGTTTGTTAAAAATATTTTTTTCAAAGATTCCTTTCTTGATATATTTAGTACTAATACAACATGAGTAGATATAAAAGTATAATCATCAATGTGCGTTGTATCAAAATATAGACAGCGCTTAATTGAAATTCGATCTCATAACGAACCCAATTTCGTGTTCGTATATTCCCCAATATTGGAGCAGTATTCTATTGACGAATGACATATTTGATGAAGAATTTTTTTTAATTTTTTTTTATTAACTCTCGACAGCCTTTCTTTTAAATTTAATATTATATGGTTTATATTTATTATTACACATCAATGGTCTGTTTTTCTCGTTTTTTAACTTTTTAAGTATAAAATAAATAAGGTAATTTTAAAGCATGTCTCCAATATTGACTGACAACTAAAAGAGTACACTGTTACTTTATATCGTGTCATGTTTCCGAAGATATGCAGAGGACTCTTCCATAGTAACACAGTGTATTGGTAAGTGAGTAGTGTCCACGTTTCAACATCAAAAAATTAAAGGACAAAAAGCAATTATTAAACTAAATACAAAAGGAATACAAAAATACTTCTTTAAACATAAGTAACTAACGTCTCCTTATAGTTATATTTTAATAAGTAAATGCATAATTTTAGACGTCTAAAATGTTTTTCGTGAAATGAACACACTCGTGAAATTCTTTACTACTTATGATTAATATTTAACATTTGACGTAGCTAATATTTTCTACTAAAATAAAAAAAAAATTAAGCCGAAATAGGAGTATTATCCACATTGTTTAAAATTTTTAATAAAACACACTTCTTAAATTGCGGAAACTATACTCTGAGGTATACAAAAATATATTTATATTTCAAAAAATTCTTTTCAGGTTATGATTTATAAAAGACAACATATTTATTATATATTTATTTAGGTTTTTATTTAATATTAATCAAAGTGTGCTAGCAATTGAACTGATCGGGAATGATTGTAAAAGAAGTTTCCGTCTCAGGAAATACCAGATAGTTCCTTTTGGACCTCTCCTGAATATCAAGTGAAAATCTCCGACATTACATGAGAAATAGCTAATACTATATATTTATTCTGTTTCTGTACGTTCACATTTATCGAAAAACGACTAACCTCAATGTTTACTTCAAAGACCTTCAATTCCTAATCACATATATAAAGTTGTTTACGTAATCAGTCTGATTCAACAAATTGCAAATATATATAATGAAAAGGAAAAGACCTTAGTGGTTTTACTTTTTTGTATTTCTAGTTTAAAATAAATTTATCGTTAACTTGAAATAATTAATTATAAACACAGAATAATATAAAAGTAGCAATTTTTAATGTCATAACTGACATTTAAAAATTATTTAATTGTGTATACCATACCTATTCGTTTTGATGTGCTCGTCACTCATCAATCTGGATGATACATAGGTATTTAATTGATATTGCATATATAAATATATTTAATATTTAACATGTTCCATCACTATATTAAGATTTTAAATAAATATATAACAAAAAGTTCATCAACCTGGGATACGGCAGGTACGGATCGAATTCTGACCCTGGTGTTTTCATTATATATTTATTTTTAATTAAAAACACATTCCATGGCTAAACATGTATATAGACAATTTAGATTGTTTACACAAAGTTACAAGATTGGGCTATTTTGTTTATTGTGTAAAATAGTCATTAAACAAAATTAAACCTCCGATTTGTGTCAATAAGGGTCTTAAATTAGACCCATAGCCGTGAGGACGCTTTGTTTCAAATATGGGAAAATTAGTTGCGGTTACCACGAGATACAAACATGGGTCCCTGTATCAATATACCATTAAACACTCCGTTTCACATACAGACCGACTTTTTGAGTTATTATATTATGACATAAATATGATTTTCTAGATAAAATAGTTTTAGTTTATTGAAGTTAATATAGTATTCAAGTTTTGTGATTAAGGTAATCCGCTTAATCGTACGTGTTTAAATTTTGTAATAATTTTTCGTTAGGTAAAAAAAAACAGATCTTTACGAGCCTGTATGTTCTAAATGTAAGTATTAAAATTCATCATAAACATCTATAATGAATAATAAGCTGACTTTTGTAAGTACGATTTGAATATAATAATCTTTTCTTACGCTTGGTAACCCATTTACTGAGTAAGATTATATACTACATAGGATATTATATAAAGCTAGATTATGAACCTTACAATCAGTGGCTTTTAAAAAATATATAAAATATGTAGAAAGAACTCCTTGTTTCCTGAGCCGAGCAGTAAGTCTAATTAAAGTTCCGTATGTAATTCGTAGTCTACGCGAATGTCTTCGATGTAAACAGATTTATTTAGTTATATTTATTATGATTTTGATTCCATTTGTCTATTTCCTATAGTTCTTTCTCTCGAGGAAAAACTTATTATTAAGGTGAATAGCGTTTTGTGCAATTAGCTGAATATTTGTCATGTTATTTTTATTAACCAGTTTATTGAGCGACTTATGGTTCATAAGTCGTTTAATAAAAAGAGAGCAATGCAGAAGTAAGTTTGTATAATATAATGACAAAGGGAATTAAATTATGTCTTTAATTAGATTGTAGCACCATCGGTGCTATTTATATCTCAGAGTAAATGTAAATCAATGCTTTCTTCTTTCATAAATCACTTCATGGGTCTTGCAATGGAGGAGGTCACGAGGTCACGCAATTTTATAATTCGCTAATATTATAATCAGCTAATAAAGATCATCCTTGTCCTGTATTATGACGGGCTGATAATTAACGCTATGGCAAATAAGTTTTATTTTATTTATAGTTTTAAGAGACTTTTCTATGTCAGTATTTTATGATGGTTAAATTGCAATTTCAAACTATTTGTCAGTTTCACCCCAATTACTCATCAGAGAGACCTGATAGTGGTTAGTGATGCCATCTATATAATCATTTGCAAAAATAAGGAATGTTTCAATATAATGATACTGAAATTGAAGTCATTCGACTCTAATTCGGCAATTAATACGAGATGCAGTCATATGACTACAGTTTGGCTTAGAATATTTTAAAGTCCATAATTATTTTTTTTCAATCTAACAAATGGAACAAAATAACTAAAACAAATGATTATAATAAAAAGCCTAACTTAAAAAACAAAGCAAACCTAAATTGTTTGTGAGAAAGTAGGAATTTCTCAATTAAAATTTTTCTGTTCGATATTCCCAAGTTCGCAGAGTAAATAACAGTTTACACAGTTTGCCTTACTGGGAAACTTTGTATGCTTTGTTAGCTGCTCTCAATTTCGCTGCAGTATAATAAGTCTTGTTACACATTTACTCAGCGTAGCGAAAATTCTTTAAAGTCGGTGTGAAAGGTAATTTCTTTTCTGGGGTAAAGTTTTTTAATATATACTTATTGTCTATTAGCAATCTTAGTTTAAAAATAAAAATATTATATATTATTGTTATGTTTTAAGTTGGAAGTATTCAATTCCCTGTGCTTCAGCATATAAATTGAACCAGTGGCGTAGTTAACTATTCTGGTCTTCATCGGACTCTCAGTTATTTTTGTTTTACAGTTTCATTCTACAAATCAAATTTGACTGTGTCAATCATGAGTCAAACTATGTACTCATATATAAAATATAAAATGTTGTAAATCCATTATAAGTAAAAATAGTATCCATGGACTTCCTCACCGTTTCTGTCGATATTTTATAAATGCAATGTGTGCCTAAATGAATAAAATAGTTTGATTTTAAAAATATATATTAGATTCACATTAATATTTAAGTAACATTTAATCTAATTTAATTAATTGATGTATTTTATAACTCAATAAAAACAATAAGTTACTACAACTTAATACAATAGTAAGTTTTATTTTGGTAGTTAAAGATGAAATTTGGTAAGTAGTGTGGAATGAAGGATTATTTAGTTCGAATTCTTTCTGTTTCGAGACATTCACAAATCTCAAAGTAGCCCAAGTTTGTAATATTAATGTTTCACAGATTATTTAAAAAAATACTTTACTATACTAATTACTACTTTGAAGTAATACGAAAGTGCAACACGATTTTTTAACTTCTTAATATTATATTTTTCACGATTAGGAAGCTTCTAATAAAATAATTATATTTTATTTTTTTTTATAAATAGACACTCAGTTATATATCTTCATCAAAATATAATTATTTTCAAAAACATTTTTGTTTATTCTTCGTCACTATTTTTTATATATATTTAGTCAACATAATTCTAAACGACTAAAACGTTACAAATCAGTCCATTATAGGACTATTGTTAAGAGCACCCTAAGACAGACAAACTTTATCAGGTCAAAACACTTCATAATTAATAATTATCATTAATAGATAGAGATTTTTAGACTTAAAGATAATTCTCTTAACTATTAACTCAATTGTAATAGGGTGACATAAAAAAGAATATACTGGAAGTAGCGGAACTATGATTACTATATGAGTAATTACATAAGTAGCCTGTATTACACCGATTACCTTATCGTATAGAAATACTATTTTGATATCAAACATAATAACAATCTTTACTATTGTTTGTTGACGTGATCACACGACACATGATATTCAATCACTACTCTGGACTGTACTGTCAAAATAAATATAAATCTTCCACAATTCGATAGTTACATACAAATATTAGCATATATGGATATGTTTAATATAATTACTTAACTATTCTGGAATGACGCATGCATAAGCCATAAATTCAAAATATAATAAAATTTTAATTTAGTTAAGTCGCTCAGCATCAAGGCAACGAATTTCCATTCCGTAAAATTATTAAATTAGGATTATTTTAATGAAACGTTGGATTCTATATTGTTTCCTAAAACATACAATTTCATTATTAATTATTACATTTAAATAATTTTATATCATTGTCTCATTTATCCCTAATGTTTCTTTTTATCTATATATTAATGTATTGATACAAACATCGCCAGTGATATATAAAAAGTTGATTTCACAGGTTTTAACACTTTGCTATAATGTAAGTAAAAACTTAATATCGTGTTATAATTTTGACGAAAGTTACGCGGATGCAGAGGTATGAAATTTGGCACATTTAAAGTATATATGAAGAATGAGAGCAGAAAGCTAATATTTTTAAATACAGGAATTGGAAAACATTAAATTAATAAAAAATCTACTTATGCGTTTTCCAGTAGGATATATCACAGTCTATAAGGTGAGTTAATAAATACAAGAACATTTTTTTTTTTTACAAATTTTGCTCATTGTAAAAAAAATAAGAGGAAGAAAAAAAAACACTTTAGTTTTATTTTCATAAATTCATAAGTTTTTTTAAAATTTCTTCACTACATTATAATCGTGACACCTTTTGTAGTGAAGACCTTTCTTGCATGGGTATTATTGTAGCTATATTTATTGTGGCGCAGACAGCTCTTTTACAATAATAGCTTACACTAAAAACACCAGGTAACGGATATTCACTTCACCGGGAACGTACTAAGGAAATTAAGCACAATGGTATTAACTTTATATGTATTGGGGTGGGTAATAATATTTATTGGGGTAATTTATTTTCATAAATATAGATAATTTAATATTCAGTCATATATTTTTTTCATTCAACAGCAGTGGTTTCCGTGCTGTTGAATGAATTAAACTGCTTCCTGCCCCAAGTAATATATAAATAGACATTCAAATCCGGTTCGTTGTCGCGTTTTATGAGATCCTCCAAGTTACAAGTTTGTTTCATAGTGAAACAAAATGTATTCTGTTGAGTCAAAATAAAACCTTTCTCATTCTAATTGAATTTTGATACACATTTTGCAAAATAGAAAATTTTGTTTTTAACTAATAATTGAGATCCCATTCTATGTGATTCGATTCCTTGACGTCGCGTTGGAAAGTCACATCCTTATGCGTCTTCTACCACATTTATCAGGGACAGTGCTCCGGAGCTATTTGATTTGATCCCTGTCGCTAACTCATTATTCATCATTCATTATCGCACTGTACACCCCTGCCTGCATTCTATTTCCTGGAAGCATGGCACTCTTTATTAGTGCTGCGTTCAGGAAATTTTCTGCCAAAAAATAACGAAATCAGACTGATATGACATAAATTAAAAAAAAAAAGTCTACTCAAAGTTCATCAATCCTCTGATATTGGAAGATACCGTAGGCGAAGTTGATCATGTACTACTTTGTAGTCAAATCTAAATTTAGTTACAAAAAATCATATTTATTTATCGTAGGTACTATGTACTCGTATAACGAAATAAAACTGACACGCTAAGCAAATTGAAAAATATTTATTTCATCATATCGCAAAGTTATAAATATATGAAATGTCAATGTAATTGTTTAAAATTTAGTTATCCCTAATGCATTAATGGTTCTCATAACATTACAGAATTATATTATTATTATTATTATGCTGAATTCCGTGTCGTGAATGACTGTCGTCATTCTATGCTCATAAACGCGCCAAAGCATTTAAGTTTGCAGGTGCATATGATTGTATTGTAGATGATATTTACCTTAAAATGAGATGAAGTTATGTTCGAGACGTAAACTGGAGAATTCGCCTTCGCGACTCTTTGTCTTCGGGGAATATAATTATATTACTAATATAAAAAATAGTCGTCTCTGGCTACCCCGTAAGGGATATGACGTGAAGGTAAACAAATAAATAAAAATAGCATATTAAAAATTTTAAAACTATAACATTATTCATGGCCAATTTCCTATAGCAGCTTAGAGTACTTAATGTAAAGCTGAAAATCAGTTACGAAGATATACGCATTTGTGAAATTACTTATAAGATAGAGCTGAAAAAATTCAATTAGCACTAACGCTTATACATCTCTGGCGTGTAATCTATGGTTTGGCATTCATTTCTTTGCCCAATTTAGTGCAATAATATTGCGACTATGAATTGAGAAGAAAACTATCCTATCTTTTAAGTAAGATCAATCTGCACGTGGTGTGTAAATTTTATTTAAACCGGTTAAGTAATTTAGGAATCCATCGCGGACAAACAATTTGACATGTAATTTATATATATTAAGATTTAAAGTTTTTCTTTTATTTGTTCCTTAAATATTTGAGTTTCAGTTTAGATTGCTTTATTCTATATAAAAAAGTTAGATCGTTTAATAAGGCTATTATTGAAGAGTTAAAAGGATAATTAACTATTTTAATAAACTTTCCAATAATTACATGTAGTTAGAAAAATGTATCTTTCATGTAATACAGTGGTAAATTAAACTATTCTTAGAGCTTAGAGATAAAGAAACTTATCGTAATTCTATATTTAGATTATTGAAGGTTAAATTGTAGCATTTGGCCTTATAAATAAAAATAAAACCTTTTTCCTAGGACCCTAATAGTCAGAACAATTGTTTTCATAGAATAAAACACAAAAGCCGCTAAACACAAAAGTCAGCTACGACAGTAAATTGCCTGTTCTTGATGCAAGTAAATTGCGCTACTATTCCCAGTTAGCGCTTAATGTTCGTAATCACAATGAACCCGTCGCTCGAGTTGCGCCGCGCTACAAAGCGCTAGTTGACGTCAAATCTGTTTTTTGTAATTGTTGTTTTTAAACGAGAATGGCAGTACATTTATTTTCTTTATTCTGTAATAAGTTGTTGTCTAACTATAATCTAGAGGTATTAATGTTTCCGTCCTATGTTGTTTTAAGACAGGACAAAACTATGCATTTGTATATAGAAATTAAATTTTACATTTTTTTTCTTTACCTTCGGATTAATATGGAAAATGTCACAGTGAGCGTCTACGTGACTAAATTAATATACTACCGAAATTTCAAGTATCTCCAAGTCTCTGGTCAATTATATTATGTGGCTAATAAAAGTGTACTATTCTGTTCAGTAAAAGTAAACAAGAAGGAGTATTCTGCAAATTATACGAGATAGAACGAGTATCCAAGCTAGTATTAACTGAAAATCGAAAGCGTATTACGGCGTCATATCATGTAATTGCGTTCCAGCTACAGACATATTTACAGTAATGTTTAAACATTAACACATTCCACAAGACGGGCGGTCAATTTGTTCGTACATCTTTGCTACCTCATGTTTAAATAGTTTTGCAATCTCCCCTGTCCAATATATATTTACTTTTTACCTTAAAGATATGGTGACTGCATATAAATACGTCGCTTTTACCTCTTAACCCGATATTGGATCAAAGTCTTTAGATTCAATTTATGTAGTTCGGAAATTACTAATCTTATACTAAAAGAAAAATAATAGTATAAATTCCAAATATCAACTGCTGTCATGTGTAGTCACATTAAGAATTATCAAAAACGTCTTTAAAACATCTATATATATATAACTATACAATTTTTAAAAAGAGGCACTAAATTCCAAGATAAATAATTACTTTTTATAAAAAAGATTTTCCAAATGATTTCAACCTAAATTTGACCTGATATTCGCGTCCATATTTTCAGGAATATATAGCACACATATTATACTAAAAAATATTAATTGAGTTCATAAGATGTTGTATCTAGTAACCAATATCAATTAAACGAGATATAGTTGTCACTTAACAAATACTTTGATAGCTCAAATGTTTCACTAAGAAATTTTTACAAGCAGATACAGGCAATATTTATTGCCCTATATATAAAACTGAATTTAATACAATATGTACATCTTTACGTTCTTACCCCAAAATGTTTATCCCATCATTAATTTAATTGTAAATATTTTATTATTATTTTATTTACAAATATAATAAATTTGTCGTAAATAATGCAATTTATATTTTTATATAATAAATATCATGTTCAAAAAACTTATTTTTTTTAAGTCGGGCGTTATCATTATCAAAACAGTAATTTGTTACTTAAGTTGTTGTTTTATATTTTACATATATGTATGACTTTTTAAATACATTTCATGTTGACATACATATATATCACTAATAAATTTTACACATTATTATTATTAAAAATATTATTTATCTATTAGAGCTTTAATGGTAGTTCGACAGAATGACACTAAAAGTTGAAAAGCTAGCCAGACACCAAACTTATTATTGTCGCTATTTTAAAAACAACTTCAAAACCAACATAAAATAACTGTATTTGATTGTAATTTACCTGTCGTATTTCACTGTAGTATTTTTGAATAAGAATAATGTGCAATAATGCGTTTATAAATTTTATTATAATATTATTTAGCTTCACGCCATATCCCTTACGGGGTAGCCAGAGACGATGAAGCGCCAAACGCTACGGTCCCTGCATACCTCTTTTGCCTGGGCCACAGACATCAACCTCTTCATACATGCCCTCCGAGGGGTCCTCATGCTTTTTACGTGACCTTCCTCCAGTATCATAGATACTGGGTTTTCGAAGGTCACTCGAGGCCTCCCCCTGTCTCTCTTACCGCCAAATTTTAATAATCATAAAATCATATCCACTTTTAAAAACTTCATAATTTATGAAAGTTCTTTGATGATCTTAGTCTACTGGGGCTTAGCTTTACGGTTACAGGTACAGTAAAAAGTAAAATACGAATTAGGGGCGTCACTCCTTGAAGTGTTTTCACAAACGTTTCAAAGCCTTCTTAAGAGTATTTATAATCGCATAGTAGAGGATTAGGACATAACTCATGTTATAAAAATTTAATAAATATTTTTATATGTATTACAACATTAAAAGAAAAATATAAAAGTTTTTATTAAACCTTAGTAGACATTGTAAAGCATCAACTATTTAATTGAATTGGCTGTTTGTGAGAGGAGAATCTTTACGATACTCAAAGAAATCTCCGGCGTATTCTCGAATATTCTTGCTCATTTTTTATTATTGCAACTCCGGGAGTAGAGTTGGGCATTATTCGAATAAATTGTTATCTTAATAATTATTCAAGTAAAATTTTATTCGCATTATAATTATTGACGAATAGTTAATTTTTGAATAATTTATTCCTAACTACGAATAATTTATTCGTGAATTTTTTCGTTATTTTTAATAACTTTTAACGTTTATGTGTGTCACATTACCAACATTTGGAGAAACAAGTTTTGCGGATCTTTTGTTCTATTGTATATGAAAGAAAAAGGGATAAAGCAACTTGATACAATAAGTATTATTTGTACTATCTACTTGATTCCTGAAAAATATTGTTTACACTACAATTAACCAACTTATTATATTATTTACTTGCATTTAAGAGAGTGAAAGAGTGCGCTCTTTTTTTCTTATCATTTGTGGGGACAAAAGAATAATTTTGATTTTGTAAATTTTTTTGTCCACTCTCCCCAGTCATTTGTAATTGGCCGAGCATTGCGCATCACCTTCTAATTAGTAAGTATGTGTAAAATTGTGGTGTTTTTAGATTTCTTATACTATATTTAATATATTATATTACAATTAAATTAAAGATGTTGATGTCGACTGAAAGCAAAATAAAATTTACTAGTTCATATCATCTCATAAATCTTTTAGATGGGTGGTACGAGTAGGATAATTTATGTTTTCACTCCACTAAACTGAATTCAGGGCCAAAGTTAGATTCTGTAGAAACACAAAAGTCAATGAAAAAGAAATCGAGGCAATAAATGCAATTTACTGTTAAGATGATAATGGTGACTCTTGAACTGTTTTTCGATTTATATAATAAAAAAGTTCTTTGAAGTTCGTTGAACCGTTATGGTTGACTTTGAGTTTGGAGATATAAAAGATTAAAGATGACTATCAAATATACTTATGATCTGTCTGAATTTAAGAGCTTGTTGGGTCAACGTAAAGATATTCTCAGGTACGATATTTGTTTTATAAAGTTGTATAATATACCGAAATAATATAATAGATACATTTTTGTATCACGCAATTTAACAGAACTATACAAATTTTATAATGAAATATTTATAAGAAACATAAAAAGAGTTCAAATTTTATCAAAGTTTTCAGACATTCTTTTTTAAATCAGTTTTGCATATACGTTGAGACAATCAAACATTACGTAAAACATTATATACTTAAGTTTCAAAGTATGAATTTGAAATACAAAAAAATATCGCTTTTTATGGTATAAAGATATTATTATTATAAACAAAATATAACTTAATTAACCTTACTTCCAATTACAGGAACCTGATATGAGGAAAATGGTAAAACTATTATTGTTATACTTATTTAATAGCTACGTGGAATGTAAGAGGAGGAATGGAACAGAAGATGAATGAATTATTAGATGTGATGGATGACAAAGATCTGAATGTTATTTGTGTGTCTGAGACCAAGCGAAAAGGCAATGATACGACCGATTTGCCTGGCAACCGGGTCGCTTTCTGGGCTGGGGTTCCAGAGGGTGAGCGTAGTTGCCAAGGTGTAGGCGTATTATTGTCCTCTCGAATGGTTAATGCAATGGTAGAATACAAGGCGATCAACCCAAGGCTTCTTTGGATTCGCTTTAAGCTGGGGATAACAAAAGTATTCCTGTTACCCGTGTATGCGCCAGTATCCTCAGCTCAAATGAGCGAGCTCGAGGAGTTTTGGGAGAACGTCAGGGATGTTCTAAGTAGTGTCAGGGATAATGAAAAGTTGATAGTATGTAGCGATATGAATGGATGGGTTGGAACTGCGCGAAGCGGTTACGAAAGCGTGCTAGGCAAATACAGTGATAAGAGGGTAAATGAGGCTGGAAAGCTTATTTTGGAATTTTGTAAGGAGAGAAATTTGTTTGTGGCAAACACTATGTTTGATCACAAACAAATTCACATGTATACATGGGAGGGAGCGAAAGAAAGAAGTGATTGATTTATTCCTAGTGGATCAGCGTATTCGAAGTCAAGTTATGGACATGCGAGTGTTCAGAGGTGCTGATCTGGGAACGGACCACTATCTAGTCGTTGCTAGAATAAGAGGTCTTTTTGCAGGTTGGCGCAGCCGTACGACGTTTCCAAGCTTGGCGTCGAATTATCGCATAAGAAGCTGGAAGCTTCAAGATCCACCGATCAGAGAGGAATATCAAGAAAGGGTTTCCAAGAAGCTTGACAGCTGTGATTCTGGAAATGAAAGTGCTGGCAGAACCTTAGAAATGGTATGGTGAAAGTAGCGGCAGAAGTATGTGGAAAGAGGAAAGGAGGTTTTAGTAAAAAGCGTGACGAATGGTGGGATGATCAAGTGAAAGATGCTGTAGAGTTAAAAAAGAAAGCATTGCTGGATTATAAAGCCTCTGGTAATGATAAAAGTATGAGAGAGATAAGAAAAAGAGCGTACAAGCTGCAAAAGCACAAAACGAAAGCACTTATAAAGATGAAGCGTGAAAATTCTGACAGAGAAAGGGATGAAAGGTTGACAAACAACTTCCGGGAAAACACGAAGCTTTTCTGGCAAGAAGTTAGTGGTTCCCGGGGTTGTTCGGTAACCTGTAGAATAAAAGAGGCGCTTTCGAAGAGCGGTGAAATTTTAACTGAGCAAGCACACGTTGTGAGAAAGAAGTTATGGGAGATACTGCCCCGATACAATGTGAACGGACCCTTGCTACAGGCTGTAAAATCTCTTTACCGAGATCACTCAGTCTGTGTGCGAGCAGGAGCTGGCATGTCGCCCTGGTTTGACATCCAATCGGGTGTTAAGCAAGGTTGCGCTATGTCAGCTTGGTTGTTCAATTTGTATTCGGATAGTTGTCTCCAAGACGTGAAAGACAGTGATATGGGAGTGAAAGTAGGTGACCTTAAGGTCAATTGCTTGCTATATGCAGATGATGCAGTGCTCATTGCATCATCAGAATGCAACTTGCAGGCATTGGTCACCACTTTGAAAGATGGGTGTGAAATTAATGGTCTAAACCTGAATGTAGATAAGATGAAGGTTCTGATATTTGAAAGAAATGAAGAAAGAACAGAATGTAAGATCAACGTGAATGATAAGATAATAGAACAAGTGAATGAAGTGGTATATTTGGGAAGTATGTTTAGCAGAGACGGAAGATACGAAATGGATGTGGAAAGGCGTATTGCTGCCGGTAACAGAGTCAACGGTGCTTTGACTGCATTGTTGAGACGGAAAAACGTCAGCATAGCTGCACGTTTGGCTGTACACAATGCAGTTTTGCTACCGACGCTGTTATACGGCAGTCAAACGTGGGTAACACGGAAGAAGAATGTAAGAAAGATGAATGCTGTGGAGATGCAATCTCTTCGCAGAATATGCGGAGTCAGTCTAGCTGATCTAATCCGCAACGAAGAGATCCACAGAATGGCAGGTACTTGCGAAAATGTCGCAGTGAGAATGAAGAAGAACGTGCTCAGGTGGTTTGGGCACGTCGAACGAATGAGTGATGAAAGAATGGTAAAAAAGATTTATATATGAAAAGTGAGCGGTAAGGGAGACAGGGGGAGACCTCGAGTGACCTTCTAAAACACAGTATCAATGTTACTAGAGGAAGGTCACGTAGAAAGCATGAGGACCCCCCGGAGGGCATGTATGAAGAGGTTGATGTCTGTGGCCGAGGCGAAAGAGGTATGCAGAGACCGTAGCGTTTGGCGCTCCATCGTCTCTGACTACCCCGCAAGGGATATGGCGTGAAGCTAAATATTTACAATCTTACTTCATTTATACTTTTAATAATAACTAATGTAAAATTATGTGTAAATTAGATCAATTCAATCTAGAGATTAATGGTACATACAGAAAAACCGATACCGGCCAATGGCATCTCTACGGTACTTGACGAAATCTCCGGAGTCTTCTCGAATGTTCTGTAATATTGTCAATCGTTGTTTGCTGTTTCAACTGAGCGCCTCTCCACTGGCACTGGGTAAAATGCATTATGTGTAAATTGCTTGGATGTTCCATGTAGAGTACAATGCCTCGGGTTAACTATTACCCGTCTATAGGGAAGACAAGTTGCTGGTCATGTTTTATTATTTTGATAAATAAATAACGAAGATTATTGTTTGTAATAATTATAAGTTTTTTTTTTAATAAATTAGAACTAAATTTATCCGTTATTGTGATGATTCAATCTTTATTACAATTACGAACAATATTTAGAATAATAACTATTGTAGTGTACTGTACTAAAACACAGTAAAGAATAATTTAATTAAAATATTAAAAAAATTAGTTAAAAGTGGAAATAAAACTTCAAAAGTGGAAATGCTGTTTCAAAAAAATAAAATATGTTTTATTGAATTACAATAACAAATTAAAAAATATATTTTACTGTGACCAAAATAAGAAAAGGTTGTTTTTTAATAAAAAGTATCCTATGTTACTTCTAATACCAAAATATGTATACAAAGTTTTACAATGATCGGTTGAGTAGTTTTCACGTGAAAGCGTAACAAACAAACTTACTTTCGCATTTATAATATTAATAAGGATATATGTATATACAAAAAATTTGTATGACCCACTATTAAGATAATTGTAAGATTTTAATAAATTGAGAAAACGATAACTGCTAATTAATTAACAAAATAAATAATATAATATTAACAAATGAGAAATGTTTTAATTTAATTTTGTTCAGGCTTTAAATGCAAATAAAAAAGTTTTGATACGATGATTATAAGTGCTTTATAAAAAGCATAAATATTTTCAGGAATTTACACGACCCTTGTAAATACAACAATATGGAAGTGGCTTTCCAACTTATAATTAAATTACACTTACTGTTTGTATATTTATGAACCTTGCATATGACTTACAAAAATACAAAATGCTGTTTTGAAAAAAAAAATATGTTCAACAAAGAATTTGATTTCGTGAAAATTTTATAACTAGGAAGCGGTTATTAATTGATACCAATAGTAAGCAACACTACCCAAAAAGATAATTTAATTATTCAAGCCTATGTTCTTGAACTAATGTAACAAACTAGAATTAACTTTAATTCTTGTTTATTTATATTAAGCGAGTAATTAGTTTGTCAATAATTTGACAAATTCACAATATCTACATATTTATTGATAGTATATTTAATATATCCTTAAAAAATAAAAACAACACTAAATTAACAAGGTATTACTTGCTTTATTAAAATTTTACAATAACTAAATAGTTTTTAATTAACTGTCACTTACAACTGCTTGTATTTTATTTAGAAATATCTTTTGTTTTGTTTGTTTAACAATGCTATAATTTTTAAGCGATGTAAAATAGGTTTTTGTGACAAATCTTATCTCAAATCTTTCTCCTTTCTTGTCTTCACTGTCTCTTTGTATACTTCAAAATTTTTTTTCGGATTAGTGACTTCTATTTCATAGCCTATTTATTGATAACGAAATAATACAAGTGTTATTACCCTGGGATACACACAGTTCGATCACAGACACATGGATCTTTAAGCGAAATGGTTTAAATATATAATATTATTTTATGAATATATGAGCTGAACAGGAATTTTCAGCTTTCAAACAAAAACAAAAACTTTTCCTTGATGTTATTATTAACATTGAATGAATGAATACATACATTTAAAGTATAATGGTTTGTTTGTGGCAATACGGATTATTTACTTTAAAAGAGACCACGTGCAAATAATTATGTTTCCAATCAGCAGCCTGTACTGTTACTGTCCCACGGCTTCCACTAAAAGTTTCACCATATAACCGACTTAATATTAAGACTTTGTTGAATATTTATATAGTAGTATTATTAAGTTAATTTTATTTACTTGGCATACTTACAGAGTATTTTTGTATACTTTTTGGAAACACTCGCGAGACTTTCCTAAAAGGAATTATGTAAGATATTTTAATAATTTCTTAGATTTTAATGGTAAAATATTTAATAATTGTCAGCATTAGTTCGTCAATTGACTAACTGTTGCTAATGTAAATGTATCTAAAAGATAACAAGGTAGTTAAAAACGACCCCCGCATGATTTCATGTGGTTGTCGATCTCTTCAGTGTCTGGTCAGCGTCACTAAGTATTATTAAAATTTGTAACATTTGGAATTACATTATCTTTCTAATATCTCAAAGCTGATCAATAATAATAAGCTTAATATTAGTACCAAGTGCCTACACGTGTAATGGATTTGTATCTGCTCACTAAATACGACTAAATCTGTTAATCCACTTTGAAGATTCGCATGATGAAGTAACAGAGACTGATATTGAGAACAAAATTATCTTATTTGCTTAAAGTTATAATTAAATGATCTTAGATCACAAAATATGTAGTATTTAATATATTTTATAGTTAATAACCAAATTAGAGTGCTGCAATAAACTTCTTATAAGCGAAATATTACAGAAATGAAAACTGATACAATATCAATAATACAATTATATAAATCTTATTAATCAAAGGTTTTGGGAATCATAGCTAGGAAAAGGATTAATATACAATTTTTATTTTTCGGTATTTCGAAAGATTTTTTTACAATTTAAATATAATTTTCTGGAGATTTTTTTTATTTTATTAACCTACTTTATCTAGTTGATGCTTTCGACTCTAGCTGCGAATGAATAAATTAAATTTTTCTGCACAACGACATGAGTTTGGTTTATGTGATTTTACCTCCATCAAACATTGTTTTCGCAAAAAAAGTATAGAACTTTCTCAGGTTCAACCCACCCGTTTTCACCGAAAAATTGTAACTGACAGACAGAGTTATTCTCGCATCAATTATTATATGAAGATAAATAATATTCACGCAACCTTAATTTGCAAATGTCATTATTTAAGCCTATGGGCTTCTATAACAAGATTAAGTTTTTTATATTTTTGATATATTAAGAAGGTTTAAAATAAATGCTAGAAAAAAATGTTATGCATTTAAATAAAAAATATGCTGGTGCTTTGAATGGAGCTGTTTGAAATAATTCTACATAAAAGAAGTGTATTTGTTACTTTCTCGGCTTAACTGAGATTTATTACAAATTGTGACTAGCAATTAACTTGTAACTGTAACAGACTTTTACTTCAGCCTTACGATTTCGATCTAAACAGAAAAATAAGGACAAGTTAGTTCAATTTGTTGCAAAAATTTAAAAAAGTTGTATATTATTAATATTACCAAATTACTAAAAATAAAATGTATAATTAAAAATGATAATTTAAAATGTATCTGAAATGGTCAGTAAAATGGTTTAATTATTTTATATATTATAATTAATTTTCTTTAAATTTTCTTAACATATTAATGATATAGGTATGTTTTGTATATTTGAACAGTTAATGTATAGTTTATTATAGAATAGCAGTTGCAGACTATTAGATATGCATATATCATATACTCGGGAGGCCTGTAATTGTAGCAGTATTAGAAGTTTGAAGTAATGGTTAGAGAAACTGCAGTCTATAGAAATAAAGGCACTGCACTGTAAATAAATTAACAAAAAGACAAAATTATTTTCCAATATGTTACTAAAATTTTAAGTCAGAGTACTTTTAATTCTAATAACAAAAGTTTTTAGTTACCATGTTGATGTTTAAATAAAAAAAACAGTCCAGTAAGACTAGTTAACTTTTTTTAGTGTGAATTCAAGTATTAAAGAAAGAAAAAACTGTTCTGTTCCGTTAATAGAAATTATTAAACCAACGCTCTCATTGAACTATCGATTTTAATACCCTATGTTGTTAAGCTCATTAATTATTATTTGCGAATTATGTCATAAATCAAAAGAGATTAAACAAGATCTGTCGTCGACAGTTATTGCGCGATGCGATGCGGAGATTTGTTAGGGTTGAAATTAAGATATTACCTTTATTATATAATCTACCCATTCAATATTTATTACATATAGTTTTTAAAGTCGAGACACTTGTTATAGATATATAATTTATAAAACATTCCCATATCTTGTGAACTGTATAAAAAGAGAGCTGGTATAAATAAAACATTATTTTTAGATCTATTCCCACAATAGCTATTTAGAGTTGACGTAAATAATACAATATATAAAATAAGAAATATAAGATAGAAATATAAAATAAATATAAAACATAATACTAAATTCTGTATTAAGAGGCTAAGAAAAATTATTAAATAGTTATATATTCGGTAACTGAAATTGAAATAGTTACTCATTCTTTCTCTCGAACTCCTATTTACTGCGTCCTACCTACGTCTAGCGTCTTAAATTCGAATACATATTAATTTATATATTGGATGCTATTTGTAGTCAACATAAAAAACTAAAGCATTATTAAGGAATATATATTAATTTGAGTTAATTTGAATATATACTATTTATGTTGCTACATAATAAATTTTAATTATATACCATTCAATACCAAATATAAATTTGATTATCACTTAAATTAGGCAAAGTCAAACTGTGTCCAATTAATTTTAAGAGAGGCTTAAGAAAGTAAGAAATTTGGCTAAGCACTCAGGCTTAAGGGAATGTGACATGGGGCAATTAGAAAACAATAATAACTTAAGAATACTTCCTGTATTTTTGACTATTTCTGTCACTCCAAATTTAATTTTTCGATGTCACAAATTTAAATTATTTGTAATTTTTAACAGTATAAATAAAATTGTATTAAGCATTTTGACGTGTCGATAACATTCAGCAATGACATAGAAGGAACTCGGAACATTGTATAAATAGTACTGTATCCTGCGGTTCGTTAACTTACTTTTAATTTCGCTTTTGTGAAATTTACCCCCGAATTTAACTGAAAATATCCTGCTCAAATCTGTAAATAAAGCAAATCTATACTGAAACCACAAATATGTCAATTTCCAAAAGTTTAATACCTACAACGCGGGTTAAACAGAACAATAGAGTTATTCTTTTGACGGTTAAAAATATATATACATTGGTCCAAATGATTTACTGCTTGCGTCAGGAAAAGAGAAAGGAGAACACACTTGTACCTATTGCTTCTTCTTCCTTTGCATCCGCGCTGTTCTGTTAGTGTGTGTTACATGTACAAAATAAACTGTAAAAAAATTGTACGATAGATGTACATTACTAAAGTTTATATATAAAATATTAAGGAGATCTCCATGTTAGCTGATTATGTTCTGTTCAGACAATTTCATTACATACACCGACAGACCACGAAGTTCCGCAAATAAAGCGCTGTCTCAAAATAGTCCTTTCAACAAAATCATAGAAACTGGATAAAATATAAAATAATGTTATGTTATATTGTTAGAATAATACATTTTCTGATCAAGACGTTTTGATTAATAAAATTTATACAAAAAAATAATAATATTTATTTAACGAGTTAACTAAACAAGACTATTATACGACATCTTTATACGAATCTTGTGGATAAATTAATGTTAATAACATACAATTCAAAATTATGTAGACCAAAAAAGAAACCTCAATCTTATAGTGTAAAATCGACTTTCGTATGCTTTTTCTTGACACGGTGTGCTGTGCGGTGCAGTGTACGGTTGTTATACAAATTAATCCTGTTAGTACTAATATTACAGAATTGATAAGCATAATTCTAAACTTTATGTAGTGGTAAAATGATAAGTGCAGTTTATTTCAGCTGCTACCAACAACAAATGTATGTAATATATTTGTTAAATATTAAATAAATTCTATTTCTATTACAAAACACGTAATCTTTGCCCAATAGAGTTTATACCAAGTTTGTGACAGTTATAAGTGAGCCGTTTATCAAATTGATTACTAGAATATTAGAAAATCTTTCAGAGAAAGAAACTTTTGGTTTCCTGAACTTATAACTTCTTTTTTCATGGTTCTAATTTGTCCGCCTGGAACTTATTTCGCATATAATATAAATGAGAAAACTTTTTGTCTTCGTCTTTTTCTTGCTTATGACAAAACAATTATAAGCCTTATTCTATTGGAGACAATAAAACTGAAGTGAAAGACACAAATACAAAGTAATAAAATACAAGAAAGCTCCCATCCGTTTTGTCGCTTTTACGATACTCATATAAAGGTTTGACGAGTATCGGAATAGTTTTGAATATTTAGAGTTATACATAAATAAATACAAGGAAAAACTAACATTACAATGAACGAAAAGATAGATAAGTTGTATTCAAAATAAATTGACTTATCAAATAAACCTTTAAATGAAGAAATTAATATTACACTAATTAAAACAACATGATGTAGTAGTAGTAGTAGTAATACCCTGCGCTGATATCATACGACGCCGGAATATTCTTTGCTTTTCCTAGCAAACAACGTTTTAGCTACGACATGTCTTTAATTTTTAATAAGAAAATAACTTTATTGTTGTATTTACTGGATAAATTTATTTTATTTCTCTATGTTTATTAAGAATCACAAATTTTAGGTTCATTTATCTTAAAATTATAAATAAAAAAAATACATTCAAAATATTCAGGTTAAAGGAAAGGACAAACATTTAAATTTTTAAGTCATATAGAAAAGCCTGTAAAAGACAAGGCCACTCAATATATCTACGTTCAAGACAAGAACAAGTTTTTCACTCATCAGTTGGTACTTTACTTTTATTCATGTGAGCTTCATCCTGCTTGGTTTGTTTATCTTCCATAAAGACAAATCATTTATGTCCCAATTTCTCACTGATGAAGTAAGTCTCACTTGCGCTTAAATATGCTGTTATATAACCATAATTGGGATTTTATAAGTGGCGATTAATCAACATTAAAACAATATTCAAAAAATACCTACAAGGCGTTAATTATATAAATATATAAAAAATAAACGGCTTTTTTGTATATTTATCCAATCCAGTCCAAACTCACTTAATGTGTCTTATATTCGCTATAAAAGTTTAAGTGTCGTATTTAAAGATATCTTGTATTTTCTGTTTTTAAAGCTGCACTATGGTCTCCTTCGACGTAATAAGTTATGACTTCGACGATAAAGCTGAACTACCTGGCGGCTTACAGAAACTGTTGAGGGCTAGATATGTTTAGGGCTCCCAATGATAATCATCGATTTTTTAATATATATTAAAGACCTAACATTTTGTAGGTAGCAAATCTTTTTGGATGTAAGTTGTACTAGCAAGTACTGTAATACTTAACGTTTAGTTATCGTTGGAATGAAAATTACACCCATTATGGTAATGACAGGTGATAAAATTCGCAACTGACCGGGAGCTGCGCTATCGAAATGCCATGAATATATTATTTTAGACTGGAAAAAAGAACAAGTCGATAGATATTCTGCATTACGTGAATCTTTAATTTTTTAAAACATGTATGATACCAATTATTTTTTTATGATATGACTGTTAAAAGCGGTGCAACGCAATGTAAAACTCAGTTATCGTCATAAATGCTTGAGATGCTCTTTAGAAAATAATATTTAGATGTTCAGAATCGGCTTTAACGACCTAAGATTGTTTCAACTACATTTATTTATGAAATAACTTATTCTAAAGTTAAATCTTAAGTAAAATAGGCTGAAGCTTGAATAATTATTTTAATTAAAACACTTGTGTTTAATGAATAAAAGATTGTAATAACCTTTCTGCAAATTATTTTATTAATACTTTTGAAATAATGACTTCATTTTGATTAATAAAGTAATAAATAAAATACGGAAAATATATATTTAAATATTATGTAAACTCAATTTCATTTTAAAAATTTTCAGTACAGTATTATGATTATGATTATGGTTGATTATGATCATTTTCGTCCAAGGCAGGAGTTGGAAAAATATCAATAACATTAGTTTATGATTATTTATAATCAAATATATAAACTTATATTTATCCTGAAAATCTACACAATATTTTTAAATAAAAATATAATCACAATTAAGAACACAAATTTATCTCTTTATTATATCATTTAGGTTAACATGTAACTTTTCTCAAGCCAGTGATTGTATTTGCTCCAGCAATACTCTATTGAATAATTAAAAGTACATTGTGTGCTTTCTTGTGATTAAATTTTCATGGAAGGGTAAAACACCTGAATTGAATTAAATCCATTGGGGAATATTTCCATTACTTGTTTTTTTATATTTTACTTTTTCTTAACATATGGATTTTCCTTAAAACGTGAAACATAAAATATTTTATAAGCGCACTGTATCTGTGGTCGTTTGAAATTAATAAATGTTGACTTGAATTTTTGTTTGAAATAAAGCATATATTACCTGTTTCATAATATTATAATATTGAATATTTTTGTAAACTTAAATATTTTTTAAAAATTGTAATAAACAATCTATTACAAGTATAGAATATTGGTATTATAGTTGTATTATTAAAACTAAAGCAGTAATAGTGAATATATTGCCTTAACGAGAACTATTGCTTAACATTGTAATTTAGAAATATTTATTTTACTTTTATACGTATATTATTAAATGTTTTTTTTTATAATAAACAAAAAATCCATAAAAATATCTTAACATTCGAATGAGCATTAAATTTAAAACTATTTATTTATATAGGTAGAAAAAAAAATTATTTGTAACATTACTATCATTACACTACGAAATATATTACCGATCTACTCTCAGATAAGTTGAAAAATTACGTGTCGCATCGCATTCGTGAGAAAACTGTTTGAAGTTCTAGATCGATTCTTTATCATAAACCAAGAATGTGACCCGTATCTGTTAACAGGCAGATCACCTAAATCATTCGATATTTTGCTTTGAAGTGTAAAAAAAGAAAAATTACATAACATATATTTCTTTCCCTGGTTGCTCACTGTCTCAGCAATGACACGATGACAAGCGTCACGTGCCTTCATTTAGAATGTGTTCTGTTTTAAGCTCTGTGATAGATACATTTTAATTCTTATATAGAATAATAATTAAATGCATATCTTGAAATAAACTATTCTCATTTGCATATTTTTTTTCATAATATCATTCATAGGTCATGTTTTTAAGTAATGCAATTTTTTTTTTGCTTTCAGATGAATGACTCCAAGGTTAATATTATATACATATAAAGAAGCCTGTGAATAAGCTGTGTGTTAGTAGGTTAATATCACTTGTATTATTATATAATTAATAAATAGGTTATGAAGTAACAGTTGCCGACCCAAAAAAAAATAAGTATTCGATTCGTTTTAAAAGTATGTAAAAAAAGGTGGAGACAAAAAGAGGCAAAAGTTTGCGATAAGTTTTGCAACAAAAACCTATTTCTTAGTTAAGAAATACAAAAAATAATTCTAAACGGAATATCTCGTTAATAATACACATAATATTAATATACATAATATTTTAAATGGATATGTGCTTTCTGAGGTACCCGTTACTTACTTACTTTCAACACAAAAACAATTAATACTACAAGAATTAATATATCTTTTATTTTTAATCACTTTAATAAAACGAAGTGTCTTGAGGAAAATACATCTTAAAAGAATATCTCAAGTGTATTTATTTCATCGCAGACAAGTAATATAAATTGAATTACCTTTTCAATTAAAACTGGAGTAACGTTTATTTTAGCGATAATTTTATAAGAGTTGTATAAATTATGAAACGAGTAGTAGTTACAATAAGTACAAAAAGAAGTTTAATATTATTATTACTGTTATTTGGTCAGTTCCGATAAAAATAACAATAAAATAGTTCAACCATTAATAGCCTTTCGATTTTAAATACAAGAGACCTGACAATAACTATCCGGTTGAAGAATATACAATATATTATTGCATTATTTCTTAATTCATCTTGCGTTTTTGTTTTATATAAATAATATATGACCAATGTAAAATTTTGCTCAACGCTTGCCGTATTTGATCCCTTCCTTATTTCACGTCTGAATTATCATGTTTATGCACGTCACCGCGGTATGTAGGATGATGGAGCTCGCCTTTCAGCTTTGTGATTCACTGAAAGAAGACAGAATGATTTTCAAAATATCTTTAAATCTTATTATAAATATATGTGCTTAAATAATTTTATTTGTGAAACTGTTAAATATTTGACATGTTTTTATTATATTGTTATTATTCTGCTTTTAATACATCGCTGTTTTTGAAGTTTATATATTGATAGTAACTTTTTAAAAATTACTTGTTTTTTTTTCAATAATTATTAATGCCTAATAGGAGAGAAAATTTATATAAGAGTTCTATTATTTTCATATTTTTATATCCAAATTTAATACTAAATAAATTAACAGCAATTATAACAGCATTAATGAAAAGCACAAGTAAAGTAAAATTTTATAATTTTTATCATTATTATTAATAATAAAATTTTTATATATGAAAATATTAATTTCATATACTACGTCTGCTGCTATGAAGTCAACAGCTAATATGTTCACGATATACTTAATTATTTTCAAGATTTCATAAATTTCCGACAAATTTTATAACAAATTGAAAGTATATATAATTAAATGTGTTGAACATTACGTATTATAAGGTAATAATAACAGCAATGTACGAGTATAAGTCCTTTGATGATGTTGAATATAAATGTTTTCTCTACAAGTTCTTCGGCTACATTTCATAACGTTAGTTCTATATTCGTAAATTATTTCATATTTTAACGCGATGCTATTTGCTAATATATGTCAGTTGTAATCTTATTAATATAATACCAAAAATCATTAGAATTGGTATTTTTAATTACAATTCATTGCTACTCAAAGCGCTCTATCCTGAAGCAATAAAGACTGTCGGAGTCGTAATAACAAACAATGACCGGATTATTCTTAAAATATCGTAGAGATTCTCGTCACACAAACAGCCAATTCGATTTGCGTACCGAATATTTGATGCTTCACAAAATCTACTAAGGTTTTATAAACTGTTTTTTTTTATATAAATAAGACGACTTCCTTCACACATATTTCCTACATACACCACACAAATCATTTTAAATATTAAAATAATTTTTAAATATTTATCAAATAAGGTTCATATTATTAAGTAACAATCAAATAAACATAATCCTCATTTAGGTCATGTAGAGAATAATATTAGATTTTTATAAACGAAACATGAGTTATATGTTTATAATACCATTTATTTAAGCCAATCCTAAAGGAGTAAATCAACAAGCAAGTTATCTTTGTGAAAACACTTCAAGGCGTAAGTTCTCTTTACCTTTACTTCTTATTATAGCTTTAACGGTAAATTCTCAGTAGTTATCAAAGAAATTTCATCAATTGTGAAATCCTTAAAGATGGATAATATTGTACGATTGTACAAATTCTTCCATGATAAAACTGTAAAGTAATTTATGTGAAATCCTGATTATAACATTAAATTATAGACTGTCGAAATTTATTGCCTAGTTCAGTGTAATATTTAATACAAAATATTTATATTGATTCTGGCATAAAAACAAAGACAGAAGTTGTTAAACGGCACTTTAAAGGATAACAATGATATTCTTTAAATTAGCATTATCCAGACATTTTCACGAGATTGTGATCTGCGGGAATAAAACCGGTGTATGTCGAATTAAAAAACGCTACATGTTATTTACGTTTCTACATGTTAGAAAAAAGCTTTTTATAAAGTCTTACACTCGTTTTATACTCGTCTTACATAATGTTTTTCAAATTCCATATACAATAACTTTGTAACAAAACACGTTATAATACACTTAAGATACATAACCTTGATGTATGTAAAGTTATAATAATTCGTTGGCAAAAACGTATCAATACTCATATAAATGAATAATCCTTCTCTTCATTTTATTATGTGAACCGATTTAATACTACCTCAAAACCACACAATTCCTTGTGTATGATGATCCATTTATGAATTCATAAAAGCAAATTGTCAGATATAAGATATTATCCTCTGCAAATCAGCCCTTTATCCCGAGCTAATAAATTTTGACAAACGTCGTTACAGACGCAACTCAGCTGTTCGCAAATCAAATACACTTAAATATTCCCGTCCTTCTATCTCAATTATCGTTGTGTTCTTTTAAAGAAATAATAACTGTATGGAATTTTTGAACAGTCTTTGAACGTTTTCTTGTTTAAGGGAAAAAATGGAATTGAGAATTTTTTTTTTTATATTTGATAGTAATACAGAAATTAATTTATACATAAATACTTTCGTTTATACGAATGAGATTAACTGTTGAGTATTAAATAACAATGTCATACAAGTTATACAATACATCACGAACAAAACATTTTTATAATTATCTTAGTTGAAAAAACGATGAAGCAAAAAATAAGGAATATTACTTCAATATTTCGCTAACACCTAATTTAAAATATTTTCTTTATATTTGACGAGTTACATTCTGATATTGAACCAGTCAGGTACTGACTGCGTAACTGATTAACAATCTTATATCAAGTATTCTAAGCGCTGTTATAGGTAATTGGTCAGAAATAAAATTGTGATGGGAAAACCGCAATCAGGTATCATAACTTATATAAACATAATGGATTTAATAATAGTAGGTTATATTCTTCGATAATCTAATTAAGAGCTAAATATTAAGTGTTATATATTTCTTACTCGTAAAGTATACTAAAACTACGTTATAGAATTCAAAATATAATTTCTTCTTCATAAGAAGTAGTCTTTATACAAACGGTAAAGTTCAAAAGAATAAAAAAACATCTGATTTCATATTTGTTATAATATCACTAAGTCTTTTAGTATTTTATTTTTTATTATAGTAGAACAATTTGCTCCGGCGGCAAATAATCGCGGAGGCAAATACTCCACTCTACAACTCGAGTTTAACCGTGTCACTTTAAGACAAATATCATCTACAATCATTATCATATGCACAGTATGACGAACTTTATTTTATTTTGCCGTATTTTTTAAGAAAAAATAATATTCATCTCATACAAATAATAATAAAAGAACTACTAGTCATACAAAATGTAAATAAAATCATTTTAAAATCTGGTACAGATTTTTTTATTTATAACATAAAAAGTTATATTTTATTGTTATGAAACGATACACACGAAATGAAGCGACCCGAACCATACATCACTACACATATACGCGCGCAAGCAGAAAATAATCGCAGATGTTCACACATAGATCAAACTAATGAAACGTGCTTCTGCATATTATATAGCTTTGTCAATATGCAAATAAAATATACAATTACTGTATATTTTTTTATAATATTTTTTATATTTTTTTATTTCAAATTACATTTTATTAACTTATATAAATGTGTATTTAATTTAATGCAATTTAGGAAGTTTCCAACACTACAATATAACAAGGCTCATGATGTAAACCACTAATTGAATATACTGCTACATTCATGTAACTACAATTTCTTAGTTTATTATAACAGTATATTTCAAACCACAAATTAATTACTAATAATAATTAATACATTTTCATTTTCCTAATACTAATTTTACTGTCCAAATCAAATGACATCCTTTATCCAATACGCGGTATTCGTATGTTAAAATATTAATATTTATTTAAGATACATACAAAGACCAACAATTTGCATTCATCGTTCATATTGCCCTCATTAAAAAGAAATTTTTTTTTAGTGTCCATATATTCCGAACTAATAATATATTTGTTAAAATATACGGAATGATTAAATTTTAAATAATTACATTATATATGAATTAGCTGCAGATTCAGTTCCAGCTCAATGTAATCTGTTATAAAGAATGAGGACTCTTACTTTCAGATGCACAAAAATATTTTATATTGTACAAAACGTGTGTCAAATCTCAATCAGTATTAAAAAAGGTTTGTTTTTCCTATTCCACGTCAAAAAAAAAAGGCGAGAAACAGACCCGATTTTAATGTCTATTTATATTACCAGGGGCATGAAATATTCAGGAAGAGAGACGAAGCTTCTTAGCATTCCATAGATTCACCGTGTGGATGCGTTGTTTTGAGTACAGGAATAAGTTCGGCCTAAATGACGAAACACAAACATCCCCGAGGATTTTGTATTGCCTTTCATACGTGTCCATCATGAGAGTCCAATCAGAAGACGCCACCAAGATGGAATAAGGTTTTAGTTTAGATTTTTTGGGCGAACCTACCTTTACGAACTATACTGATAATTTAGTGGTTGTTATACCCTTCTGCGCTCTTGCTACAGAAAGACTAATCGCTTCTCGTACGATTTCTAATACTTTATCATGGCGACGCGAGTCTCGAGAGAGAATTTACCTCTATTTAAAAATATCTTACACCCTACAAGCAAGTGTTTCGCCGTTCCTACTGCCTCCCCGCAGATGTTGCAAGATTTTTCGGTGGCTTTGTCCCATCTTACTGAGTAATTTTTATCTGGGAGAGTCATTTGGAATGCATTAAGATAAAATTTTGGTAATGCTGGAGACCAATCATGAAGCAGGGTGCTCCATCGTAAAGCTAGTGGAATACAAAAATCTCCGATGGTCACCAATTCATTTTGTTATTCTAGGCTCATTGCTTGCAAGCGGTAATTATCATTTTCATCTTGCCGAATAAAGGATTTTGTTATTTCTAAGTCTTGTTGTTTCCTACTTGATCCTAGCCCTGCTTTATATGTTTGAATACCTATCATAAATTGTTTATGGAATTGAAGTCGTGATTCTAGCTCTGCGGCAATTTTATCTTTTGGGAGCGATGTTATAGTATCATCATTCGATTTTAAAATGATATGTCTTTCGGTCACTCTTAGGTGCTTATAGAGTTCCGATGGTTTCTTTAATTTTAACCCAAAATGTGTCGATTTCTAAATAAGGTAGAAGAGTCCGCTGGATGCGCTAACCCGCC
Organism: Melinaea marsaeus rileyi; assembly: GCA_918358865.1. Taxonomy (NCBI): domain Eukaryota; kingdom Metazoa; phylum Arthropoda; class Insecta; order Lepidoptera; family Nymphalidae; genus Melinaea; species Melinaea marsaeus. The sequence goes on along the minus strand of OU911091.1, from coordinate 2,315,284 downwards.
ATGACTTTTAATATTCTTATGACGCTTGCATCGAACTTCAACAAAAGGTTCTTATTAATATCATAGACGAGGAAATAGTAATTCATTCAACAGCACGGAAACCACTGCTCGGCTTTTAAAACCTGTTTCAATTCCGCAAAAAACTGAAAAAAACATATGACTGATTATCATACGATCTATCGTTATGAAAATAGAATAACGTACGAAATATATATGTGTAAAACTTAAGTTAACACTATTATATTTAATTTCCTTAGTACTTGATTGATGAAGGGAATCTGTGTTGAGTATATATTCGTATGTAGAATTATATTACCGTCTGTGGCCGAATAGCAGTTAATAGAATTTGTAGTGTAATGTAGTGCAAGTTGTTATTGTATAACAACTATATACCCTACAATTAATACAACCACCAACGCGAGAAGGGTCTTCTCTATATAAAAGATGTTATTATTAAAATTTATTGTAGAAATATTAAAAAAAAATTGAAATTAATATCTGTACTAAAAGAAATAATGTAAAGAGTTTTTTATTTGTTTTTTTAAAGATCAGCGAGATTTGTAAAAAATAATGTCCGTGTATTTATTAGGCCAGTTTAAATGTAATATCACACGATATATATAAATGGAATTGGCTCGATATCTTGTCTATATTATAGTGGGAACGTTTCTAAAGATTTGGACATAAATACGCCTCTATAATAATTGTATTAATGATATGTTATTTGAATTTTATTATGATATGTCGGACAACAATCTAAATGACTCTGCCTTTAATTATTTAATATTGACGGTATTAATGTAAACAACTAATTTTAAAATATAATTGTGTATGTAAAACGCATTCTAGTATAAATACTACATTATTTCATTTTTAATATAATAATTGCTGTATTTAAAGAATATTAGATGTGCCAAAATTTCATACTTCTCCATCCGCGTAATTTTCCTTAAAATTATGGTAGTAGTTTTTACTTACATTATAGCAAAGTGTAAAAACATATTTGTACAACATTAGTGATTTTTGTATAAATACAATGTATTTAAGATACAATAAGTGGTGGATGAATAGAAATATTACTGATAAATGACAATTTTATAAAATTAATTAAATATTAATAATGAAGTCGTATATGTTTTAGAAAACATTGTATTATAGAAGCCAGCGTCTCATTAAGATAATCCTAATTTAATATATTTACGGACTGGACCCAAAAGATTTAATGGGCTTAGATTATTTGAATACCTTATGTTGCTTACTAGTAACCTTGTTGCTGAGCGACTTACCTTCATTAAAATTTTATTATATTTTGATATTATAGCTTATGTAGGCATTGTTCCAGAAAATAAAAATACTTACCTAAAAACATAGAAATTATATTCAACATGTATACTAATTAATTAATATTTTATATATAACTATCAAAGTCACATATTTCTTTAATAATCTGTGAAACATTCATTATTACAAACTTTGTCAACTTTGAGATTTGTAAATGTCTCATGCATCTGTCACTGTGAAATGGTTTTGTTTGTACTCAATGGATTCCAAACCCTATTCTTATCGCACTATCCGTCTGCAAGAAACTTCAAGTAGTTATACAAAATAATTGATATTTCCAAATCACGTACCAACGTACGTACGTTCGTTCTTTAACTACCTAAATAAAACTTTCTATTATAATTTCTTGTATCGAATAGTTAGCTTATTATTTTAAGTAGTTCAAATTTAACAATATTTTAAAGCTAATTTTGAGTTAAATTATTTACTTAATTGATAATTCAGATTTAATGTAATATGTATTCAAAATTCTTCTTTTTCAATTACATCGCACTTTTGAAAGGTAAAGAAAAACGCAAGAAACTCCAAGAGCACTAATGTTACTTGTTATGAATTATAATGTTTTATATTTTATTAACATAATTTGTAACAGAGAATTTGTTTTGTTGTTGTTGTTATTGAATTGTTCAATTTGTGAAAAGAAACTAATCCTATTAATAAGTTGATGCTCAGATCAATTGTAACTTAAAACATTAAACATAATTTAATGTTTCTCTACTATTCATGAATTAATGTAATATTTTTATTATTTAACTAATAATACCAATAGACAATAAGAACACATTATAAAACTGTACCCCAAGAAAGAAATTACATTTACACCATTTCAAACAGCAGAATATTTATTTTTTTTAGTTATTTCAACATATACAATAATTTTAATGAGAAATTGGAAAAACTAATAATATTCAATAAACAAAATTGTTTCAGTTTTTAATATAAAATCTATTGGAATGATATGTCCAATTACTGCTGTTAACATTTAATAACAAATTAACTATAACGATGAATTTTAAGATGTAATTATGCTACACCGACTTAGCGGTAGAGTGAAGGAACCACAAGACTTATTATACTGTGACAAAATTAAGAACATATACAAAGATACAAAGTTTCCCAGTTAGGCAAACAATGTGCTTATTTTCTCTTCGAGCTTGAAAATGTCTTTAGTTTCTCACAAGCAATGTAAGTTTGATTCGTTTCTTCAAGCTTTGTTATGGTGTTTTTATTACAATAAGTTGTTTCGGTTATTTTGATCCATTTGTAATATATTAAGGCATTTTATGTCTCATTGAACAATGACGATTTAATTTATTTCAATGAAAATATGAGAGTTTGTTTTATTAAAATATATACATATATACAACTTACTACAAAATATTATCTGTTACAATACTTACCGATATCATATGACTGCAACTCTTATTAACTCGACTGAGGCAGTATCACGCTTTTACAGAAAATCGCTACAGGCTAACGATTAACGCAATTTTTGTTATGGTATTTTTAGGAGTCGATTAACCATACGTTTTTTCTCTCCGAGTATCTTTATCTCGCCAAAGTCTCCTCATTTCTCGCTTGTCATATTTAAAAACGTCAACTGAAGCACTTACCACTCAGGTGTCTCTGATAAATAAGTGTTCTCTGTTATATATAAACGGTTTTTCGGCACCTCCATTTTGCGATAAACGTGAACACGCAGGAGTTCAATAAAAATATTAGATAAATAATATTAATTATTTTTCATGTTAGGTCGGAGGTTTTTACTTGATAGGTAGATGAGTGCTGCAATTTCCTAAGCAGGAATGTTCTGTTATTTTCTTTCCCAATGAGTTAAACTGCTAGCATACATTAGACTAATTAATTGAGCTGAGCGTAAGCGAAGCTCTTAACCGTTTGGGAGACCTATTTTTTGTGTTTAGTTGTCTCCAGAATGCGACGAGATAATTAGCTAAAAATTACATAAAATTACATACATAAAAGATTTCCTTTTAAAAACTCATCACAATATTGAGACTTGAAATATAAACAAGCTAGGAAATCTGGCACAACAATAAACAATCATGTAATAAACTAATCAATACTCAGCTCTTACTAATAGACTGTGTTACTATGGAACTGTCAATATCGTATTATCGGAAACACATAAGAGATGATATAAAATAACAATGTACTTACTCATTGTTAACTGTTAGTCGATGATGGAGACACGCTTTGAAATTGCATTTTCGGATATACAATTATAAAAACCTTTTATTCATTTTATAGTTTAAAAGGAAGAATATTATATATATATACATATAATTTATGTCTAAAATAAAAAAAAATATAATACGAAATGTATAATAAAAGTCCGTGTAAATAAACAATATAACATATATTGATCCTAACATAATTCCTTTATATAATTTCTAAGTTATTATTACTTGATGCCTTGGTGTCTTTGTTATCGGTTCTATTTTATTTATTTCTCTATTTATGTTATATCATTTGCTCTATGAATGTTTTGCACTTAGTCCTGTGAACATTTTTATTTTATTCATGAAACTATAGTTATGGTCATCTTTAAAACAAATTATTTATTATAAATACCAAAAACACACTTTTATTTAAAAATTGTTTAAAACAAATTCAACAATTTTATTTGATCCCGTAGGCCGCCGGATGCTCTCAAACATACTATCCTCTTAAGACTAACCCTTGTTTATAACTATACTTAAATAAACCATCTATGATACAGGTTTAAATATATTTTCTAATCTATGTAATCAACATTTATATGTAGACGGAAAATTTAAAGATTTGCATGATCTTCTAATATTGTATAAGTATAGTATTAAGTTTAATAATACAAAAATTCTATCATAAAACTATGGACAAGACACAACCCGGCAAAGCACCCCGACCCACTCTAAATGTGAATTTTTGCAACATCCCCGGATGTCTTCATTCCAACTTGAACGCCGTCCACTATCATTTATAGACGGCGCAGCACGCTTTGTTGTTTCTGACGGAGACGCAGATATCTCAACCAAGCGACACAGCGTACCTATCACACCCCGGGTATAAACTAGAACACCATTTTATACCACAACTTCTTCTTCCTCTTTTTATACCACGACTTCAATGCGCACAATGCCGATTGGCTAGGGTCACGTGCCACCGACTACGCGGGGAGATCTGTGTTTGACTTTGCTCTGGCAAATGGTCTGTCCCAATTGGTAAAGACGCACACTCGTCTACCGGACGTGGATAGCCATATGCCCTCTTTGTTGCATCTTCTACTGACTACACATCCCGGAAAGTATCAAGTCACTGTCGAGGCTTTCTTAGGGTCCTCTGATCATTGATTGGTACGGAGTGTAGTGCCCATGGAACGCCCAGCTCGCACAAGACCAGCGATTCGACGCGTTTGGCACTACAAGTCAGCGGATTGGGATGGAATGCGATCCTTTTTTGCATCCTACCCATGGGGGCCGATTTGTTTCCCTTCCAATGATCATAGTGACTGCGTTGCGGCTGTAGCTGATGTGATACTTCAAGGCATGGAACTATTTGTACCAAGCTCTGTGGTATCACTTGGTGGCAGATCGCGGTCTTGGATTGATGCGTCTGTCAGGGCTGTAGTAGCCGGCAAATGGCAGGCTTATCAAGCTTGGGCTAATGCGTTAGTCACTAAGGATCCGAACTCTAGAGTTCTGAAGAGGAAATATAATCGTGCCTCCAGATTCTTCAAACGGAAAATTGTTAGAGCAAAGTTTAAGCATGTCGTCAAAAATGGGGATCAGCTAGCAAAGTACCTACCTGGCACGCGCAAGTTCTGGACGCTTTCTACGCTAGACGGGAAACTTCTGTCAGTCATCCCTACCGCCATTGCACACTGGGAATGACTCTTTGACCCACACGGCAAAAGAGAAAGCCGATCTCTTGGGCATCTCTTTTTGCCTCAAACTCGACTTTGGACAACCAGGGGAAGGCATCACCTATCATCCCGCGGTGACCGAGCTTAATGCCAGTAATAGTTTTTCGACAAAAACTCATCCGAAAAGCCGTCCTTTCCTTGGATGTTCATAAGTCGAGTGGGCCGGATGGCATTTTTCAATGGTGCTACGAACGTGTGCCCCTGAGTTGACTCCGGTGCTAACGCGTCTATTTTGACACTCCTACCTTAAAGGCGTAGTCCCGGTCTCATGAAAGTGTGCCGTTGTCCATGCGATCCCTAAGAAAGGTGATAGCTCGGACCCAGCTAACTACAAACCCATCGCCATTACCTCCCTTTTCTCCAAAATAATGGAGATCAATATAAACCGACAGCTCCTAACGCACCTCGAGGATCACCAGTTGATCAATGACCGGCAGTATGGCTTTCGCCATGGCCGATCAGCTGGTGATCTTCTTTTATACCTTACGCACCGTTGGGCAGCGGTTATTGAAAGCAAGGGAGAGGGTTTGGCAGTTAGTCTGGATATGGCGAAAGCCTACGTTCGTGTATGGCACAAGGGGCTTCTTCCGAAGCTACCTTCCTATGGGCTTCCCGAGAGTTAATGCAAGTGGATCACCAGCTTCCTCACTGGGCGGAGCATACAGGTCGTTCTCGACGGTTTTTGCTCGGATCCTAAGCCCGTGAACGCTGGTGTACCCCAAGGCTGCGTGCTATCCCCTACTCTGTTCCTCCTGCACATCAATGATATGTTGGATATCTCCAACATACATTGTTATGCGGATGACAGCACTGGGGATGCGGTATATTCCGGCCGTGCAGGTCTCTCTCGGGAAAACGTCGACGAGTGCCGAAAGAAACTTGTGTCTTCTATAGAGACTTCCTTGGGGATGGTCTCTGAGTGGGGTGAACTGAACCACGTTCACTTCAATCCCCTAAAGAGACAAGTTTGCGCGCTTACTACTAAGAAAACCCCATTTTTCGTATCACCGCTCTTCGAGAGCACTCCTCTTATTGCCTCGCCAAGTATCAGAATACTGGGTCTCGACATTTCGATCAATTGTCAGTTTCGTGGTCATCTGTAGAGCAAGGCCAAGTTGGCCTCGAAGAAATTGGGAGTGATCAATAGAGCGAGGCAGTATTTCAAACCTGGCCAAAGATTTGAGCTCTATAAGGCGCAGGTTCAGCCACTCATGGAATACATTTCTCATCTCTGGTCCAGTTCACCCCAATACCACAGTTTCTACCATTTGACCGCGTACAACGGAGAGCCGTTCGGATTGTCGGGGATCTGGTGCTCTGCGAACGGCTGGACTCTTTGGCATTGGGTAGAGACGTTTCTTCTTTTGCGTCTTCTACCGCATTTACAAAGGGGAGTGTTCCGAAGAACTATTCGATCTGATGCCTACCGCCGAATTTCATCACCGCACAGCTCGCCATCGCCTCCTTTACCATCCATACCACTTGGATGCGTGGCGATCTTCCACTTCGGTTCTTACACTTGGCAGTTTTGAAGGACTTTTTTCTCACGTACCACACGAATGTCGAACGAACTTCCTGCGGTAGTATTCAAGGCACACGTTCGTAGCACCAATGGAGGAATGCCATCCGGCTTACTCATCTTATGAACGTCCAAGGAAAATAGAGATTGCCTGATAGATATTTGCCCCAAAATTATTTCCGGCATTCAGCTCTGACACCGCGGGATGGTGTGTGGTGTGTTCCCTTGGTCGTCCAAAGGCGAGCTTTCTCTTTTGCCGTAAGGGCCAGAGAGTCATTGCAATGGCGGTAGGGACGGCTGGCTAATGTTGCCCAGAGTGGCCTTAGAAAGCGCCCAGAATTTGAGCGTGCCAGGCGGGTACCTTGCCAGCTGATCCCCATTCTTGCCGTTGAACTTTTCTCTATCGATGTGCCGTTTGAAGAATCTGGAGGCACGGTTGTATTTCCTCTTCAGAACTCTAGAGTTTGGATCCTTAGTGATTAACGCATTGGCCCAAGCTTGATAAGCCTGCCGTTTGCCAGCTGCTGCATCCCTGACTGACGCATCAAACCAAGGCCGCGATCTGCCACCAAGTGGTACCACAGAGCTTGTTACAAATAGTTCCATAGTCCTTAGTGGGACGCCACGGGATTGCTTTCGCATTAACCGTGACCGTGACCGAGATGGACAAGGCGGGTTCCGTCGGTGCAATACGGTGCCCACGGGTAAAGCTGATGCGACCCAACGAAACAAACATGCTGTCATAATATACTCTGTTACCTTTGAGACGCCGCTAGTTTTGCTAGTATATTATATGTTACAGCTAAAGCGCCATAATAAATGGGGGAGCATTGTGAAATATTATTTTAATTGCACCACATTCACGTAATTGAGTACACACTGAACATTTCTTAGCAAATTAAAAAAATAACAATTTTGATGACTAAATTGTAATTATATTAGAGAATTATTACATAATCGGCAGATGCAAAATAGTTCACGACATCACGACAATGCGCATATTTCCGTTAGTATTTGAAAAATTATTTGAACTGTCTTACTCATAAAGTCTTTTAAGGGTTTTATATGGTGGTAATACTTTCTGTAATAAATAATCTCAGAAATTATTTTAATTTCGCACACAAATCCAATTAAATACTAAAAGAGAGTAAGTAAAACTAAAGTTAATTATTATGAAATACAGACTGATGTACGGACATGGCTAGTAGTTAAGGAAGTGAATAAAAAGCTTTTATTTGATGATCCGGATCCAAATGCATAAATAATAGAAACATTTAAGAAAACTCGTTTACTGATCAAAGACAGAATTTAGAAATATTTGGTTAAATTTATCACGACACTAAATCTAGTAAGAGGATGAAACCTCGTTTAACATTATTGAACACCAAAAGATACATGATAAAATAAAATATATCAAAGTTATATAGACAAATCAATGTAGTCAATTACGTAACATGATATCAAAAACTATTTAAAGAATAGGTGTGATAATATTAACGGTTATGTTTAATCAATTTCAAAGCAAAACACAATGACACTAACAGGTAACAAACTTTTCGCAAGTATCCTGTAGGATATGATGTAATTTAGACCAAGTATGCCAATACGGGTAGCCGTGATGTTATATCCAATATCCAATCTGATATTGACATTGATTATATGATTTTACAAATTGAACTTGACCTTTTGAAGATCGATACAAGTAACCTTGTGCTTTATAACAATAATTTGAATATTTGATTAGTTTTCTTTAATAAGTATAGGAATTTGTTCATATCTTATTTCTTTTATTGTCTCTGGCTACCCCGCAAGGGATATGGTGTGAAACTAAATAAATAAATAAATATAATATAGAGATTACTCAACAAAAGCAGTCGGTAAAGTTTTTTAACAAACGACTCTTGATCTGCCCTTCGACCTCAATTGATTGTCCCTGGTATTTAATGATTCGCATAACGATCAATTGGCAGAACGACAGGGCGATTTCTCAGAGGCCATACTTGTATGTACCAGTCCAGTGTTAATGAGTTTTTCATCCCTTATTTACTTGACTAAATATTCTTGGAAATAAATTTAAAGGCTTAACGTTAACTTTATTTAACAAGAAGTTGTACGACATATCAAATATGAGCGCTATGAGATTTATTCCACACAATTATAATGTTTAAGCGATACTTAATTCAGAATAATAGTCTCGCGACAGGTTGAGGCTTGGGGTTTAAAGCTTCGTTGATCACTGCTTACTGAACCGTAAAGAGCAATTTATATTAAAATCATGAAAACGATAATGTTTCATACACACACACACACACACACACACACACACACACACACACACACACACACACACACACACACACACACACACACACACACACACACACACACACACACACACACACACACACACGCACGCACGCACACACACACACACACACACAGTGTTTGCTCGTATTATACAGGCATTATAATAATTATTTTGTATAATATCAGATGTTATTGATGTTAAGCTTATTAAACACCAATTTCCTGTTAAAATGGTGATACTACACATCACAGCAGTCATCAATTAACTACAGCTACTTTCTGTCTCTTGTTTCAAAGTTATGCTTCACTTACCTCAAAGAAAACGATGAGAGAAGCAGAAATGTGAAATCTATAAAAACACAAGTATTAAAAATTTATTTATTAAGCATTCGTAGTTTTTTTTTTGGGAATGTGCATTTTCTAAAAAACTGATTTAAAATCGAAATAAACTCGAAAAGAGAGACCTGATTGGTTTCATTGTATACAAGCAGTCGAGATAACAACTTATTTTTTCTATCAATTAAGCTGACACCGGGAGATTCAAATTTGCTTTATTATAAATTGAAGAGGTATAGATAAATTTACAACAATGCGGGCAGTAAATATTTTTAAACGATATATTGTTTTTGGAAAATGTAGTAACTTTGAACATTGTTATTTCAAGTTATTTGAATATATTCAAGACTATAAATAATGTTACATACAAAATCATGATGTTTAAAATTATTGACTTCTTGCATCAATTACGATAGATTGAAATGTAAGTAAAATGTTAAGAATATTGGGAATAAAAAGAGGTTACGGTAGCACTGCTTCAAAAAATACAAAAAGTATCAGTGTCTATTCGCAGACTTTAAGGCCATAGATGGTCTATGGAGTATGAACATTACGAATATGGTAGTAGCCTGGCGTTGTTCAGAGTTAAAGGGATATAGTTTATATAGGGCAGTACTAAGTGAAAATACCTGTGCATGATTCAAATATATTGAATCTAGTATTCCACAATTTAGTTGTACACAACAAATTGCTATTAACAACAAAAATAAAGAACCTCCTTTCGTAAAGTCGTTTACAAATGTAATTTATCGAGTAAAAATTCTCCATAATGTTACAAATTATAAACTACATAATGAAGATGAATTTGGGACAAGAAATATAATAAGATGACTGAGACGTTAGCATTTAAATTTATATCATCGGCATGATTAGGTGATTACAGTTGGGAAAATGTGTCCGTGAAATGTCTTCGTATTTTCGTTAATAATGGCGACGTCCCGCTTCAGATAATAAAAGAACCTTGTACATGCATGACTCCTAATAGGGCTGGTGTGAAAAATTATGCACTGTCAACGAAATTAACTTCATCATATTTTTTTTTGTCATCCATTCTTTTAATCTCAAACTATAAGAAAATAGCGCCGTTTAAAATATTAATTGCCTCTACTACTTATATCCAAAGTTCTATTCAAACAAGTAATATTTTTTTGTACTCAGTTTTTACTTCCTAAAAATAAACATTATTCTTTCATAAAACTCTCGCATATTAAAAGTTTTAAATTTGAGAATTCATAACAGGCACTTTGTTCTGTGTTATGATATATATTTGGTGTTTTTGCGTTTCATAAAGGATTCACACTAATTTATAGAATTCACGTTATAATAAGTTTCATTAATTTTATTTTATTGCTATCATTTTACAAATAACTTCTCTTATGTAGGAGCGATAAGCTCTAAAAACTTTGAGAGTAAATTTATTTCGTTATCTTCAGATATTTATTGAAAGTTAAATTTGATAATAGATGTTATAAAAATACTTAAGGTTTAAGTTACACAATACTAACCAGTATTTCTGTTTAACTATATTTGACTGGTCCGTATGCAAACTAACTCGATTGTGGTGGTAATTTGTAAGTAGAGTCCAGCTAACTAGCTTGACCGGAATATAGTATAACAAAAAACAGCTTAATACCGGGCAAAATAGTTTTTACAGCTATATTGATTGAGAAAGGCAGCTGTCCAAACACACAGCTTTCTCCTTTTTTCGTAGTTGCGGTCTTGCAACATTTTCTCAAAAAACGTAATTTTCAAATGTCAATGGTGACGGGTCCACTTACGTTATTGATGGTATTGACGTACAGATGGTGTACGTTTGTCAGAATAGTCCTTAAAACACTTTCAACATAGTCATTATACTTAAATACCTCTCACTGAGTGTGATATCGCATTACATACATGGATTCTTACCATTAAGTATAACTTCTGCTAGTTTATCGTTGTTGTTACGAGCAACTATTACAGTTGCCGGATGACTATTCCTGTTCATTTAATGTCTTAATTTTAACTAATAGTTTTGAACAATGTAGTTTGTTAGTAGTTGTATGTAGTTGTAGTTAGAATAAGTATTTTTATTACCTCAAATATTTAATAAATTATGTTAATTAATCCTCCAAACTAACTTATTGACCAATTAAATTAATACAAAACTTAAAAACATGATTATTAATTTGTCTTAAGCAGCAGTCGAATGTTTTTGTAATAACTGAAGGTTTAGTCTATTTCCTATATAAAATACTGTAGGATCACACAATACTCTGAAGATGAAAAAACGTGGACAAAAGAGGTAAAATTTCTTTTTATCTCGAGTACATTTGTCGACAATTATGTAAATGCCAACGAAAGATCTCTTCTATCAATTGGGTTTGCAATAAAATCCTTATTTATTTTGAACCAAATAATTTGATTATGAAAGTATGAATAGGACCTAAAATTATCATAAAATTTTGTGGTCTCATGTACAATCACGTACAAGCGGTTATTAAGAACATAAAATATTGGGCACCGCTCTCACAACATCTTTTAGAAATATCACGCTTCTTATAAATCTCTTGTTTTTGCAATGGATAGGATTCGTGCCTAAAATATTGAGGATTTTCACCCCTATAAAAATAAATTTTCTTCCCTATTTATTTTTTTGTTTTAAGAAAAGCTGCTGTAATATTTAAGCATAAATATTACTCGTAATAATAAAAAAAAAAGAGAAAAGAGTCGACAAATAGCAAGTTAGTTTCCCATGAAACCTCGATAAATGATTTTACAGATACTGAATGTTTTAAATTTCATTCATTAATTATTGGTAAAAATGAAACCTTATACTCGAGGTGATCAAAATATCACAAAACTGTTAATATATATACTATAAGAAATTAAGATTTATCCCACAATTTAATCAAAATCAAGTAACAAAATTATGCGGTCCACATAATGCTACTAGTTGGCATCTGAGGGTCTCGAGATAAGTCAACTCTACAGCCTCTGCCCTCATTTACATCGCTTACAAAAGTCGATACTCGTATTTCTCAAAGTTAATTATACTAGCAAAACTTCTTTTTTTTTATGATATTACCCTTTTATAAAAAATTATAGCAAAAATAAGGTTCGACTTCTCATGAATAAAATATTGTTAGAAATGTTAACTAAAGGGTACTTTTAACAGTTAACCAAAAACGTTAGTTAGTTACCGCTATAATGAAATAAATTTTATTTTATTATTTTAAACAAAGTCAAATGCTTTTGAATAGAATATTTAAGAGAGCTTTATTGGTCCTTAAAATGTTTCCATCTGAGAGCTTGCATCTCGACACTTCTTTAATAAACCTTTATGTTCGTATTGAATATATGATTTCAATGTATATTATTTAGAAATACAAATGTCAAAAATACCAAGAAAATATTATAAATTCCATGCTGCAACTCTGAATGAATGTCGGAATAATTTGTAGCGTTTTTAACACTTTGATGTTCAAAGTTTTCTGAATATAATATCTATTTTTTTTTTGCAATAAAATAATACGAATATTAATCTGGTAAGAAATTGTCTATTTTTATATAATTTTAATATAATTGTAAATATTTTAGCTGTGTGAAATCTATTATGTCTTTTAAACAAGTCCAAATACTGACCATTATTATTCTGTTCGTTATTCATTCAAGTATGATAATCTTTTTTTACTTTATTGAATTTATAATTACCCACGCAAAAAATAATTATTTTTATCTGAAAATACTTAATTCAGGTGCACAGTGAGAAATAAATAAAGTTGTTGTTGCAAAAAAAATAGATTTTTATATAAAAATAAATAAAATACAACTTATTCTCGGTCTATTCTTATTTCTTTTTGATCATAAATGTAAAGATACGACCAAAGCTGTTTCCTTGAAAAGTTGCCAATACTTTTAATGACAAGGAAACAAATCGCTAGAGAAGCTACGACTAAAGGTTTTGTACCATATTTTAAGAACAGTTAGCATTAAAATTAACTTCAGTATTCAATTACTTTTCTTTAATAGATAATATTAGCTTACAAGAATGTTTTAAGGTACTGACTTAAAGTAAACCCTTAACAAAATAATTAATAAGCTATATGCTATAGACTATAGACTATGTAAGCTGGGAGGTACCAACCCATCTCTAATGGTAAACCCGTCATAAGTAGTCTAGAAGAGACCAGAACACCAATGACAATAGCAACCAAAGAATATCAATAGTACTTATAATGTTTGATTTAAAAAGACTTTCATTTACCTAATGTAAATCTTTTTATTTATGAAACAGGAACAAAAGAACAAAGTAATTTATTATTTTCAGAATATAAAAAGCCGTCTAAAGCATTTTTCAACATTTCTATAATTCATAAATGTGTATCGCTTGTTATTTTATTATGGAACTGCAGCAATTCTTTACAGCAATTCTTTGAATCCATATGACAATGTACTATTTGTTGTCGAAGAAGCATTATAAAAACATATTTATTTTATAAATACATTTTTACCTCAACCAATATAAATAAGAATATTGGAATGTAATTAAAAATGAGTAAATTACTTTTGATGATGTAAAATGTTATTATTATAAATATCTAATACTCATGTATATTTTTGTAGTATTTACTTTATGGGTTATTTTGTTATAATTAAATTTAATAAGGGTGTTTTTACTCGATATCTTACCACTGTTCCGGAATATTCTTTGCTCGGATTAATTTTGAAAAAAGAAGATTCACTAATTAAAATGCTTGAAGGCGCAACGAGACGAGAATATGCGTGTGTATTATTATGATACATTTTCATACATACATAGTTACGCATTGTGTTCACTTTCTTTATTTTAGTTGTAAATGTATAATTTGTTTTTTATTTGTAAATTGAGAATGTATTATACTAAGAATTATAATTATTATTCTAAAATTAGCAAGACGAATTATACCTGTTTAAAATAGACTTTTAATTAAGTTTTTACTCCAAAATCCCGATATTTGTAAATCAATGTCGAAGGCAAAGCTTTATTTAATTGTGTTCTTACGAACACCTTTTTAGAATAACTAAGGTGTTACAAAAAAGAACAAATTATTATACATGATGTTGGTCGAGATATTGAGACGAAGCTTCTCAGCATTCCATGGATTAACCGTGCGGGTGCCGGGCCCATCGCGTTGCAAGACGAGGAGCGCAAACAATACCTGGGACTTGCGATCCAGGTGTAGGTTTAAGGGGCCCCTTTATTATGCGCATACACGCTCACCTTCACTGTTCACGCTCCTCTCCCTACCTAACTAAATATCGTAAGAACCTACTAAAGCTGCTTTGAATCACGTTCCAGAAATGAACTGATGATCGTTCTAGAAAGGCTGCGATCCTTAAATAAATTGTAGAGAGATTTTGCTGTTATACCTCTACTATTTATGTAAGAAACTTCGAAAGTTAAAAAAAAAATATTGTGTGTATGGAACGCTAACTTGTAATTATTTTGAAAAAAATTGAAAAAAGATATTCAAAAGAAAAATATTATGCTCTAAATTTAAATTTTATTAAATTTTTAATATTTACCTTTGACTAAACTTATTGTCCTCGCTGCAGGAAAAATCTTAAAAGAGATAGAATGTAAAGCACGCAAACTTATAATAAAGGATTTCTTTGAACATTCTCAATTATCGTATAAATTATTTTAATAAAAGCAAAATAAATGTACAATTTAATTTATCCAAGAAAAAAATTTAATCAACACTGTCGAAATGCTTTACTTGTAAGTTAAATAAAAGAATGATTTGGAATTTTTAATACTCCACATGCGAGCGTAAATTCTTTGTTTCTGTTTGGAGCATTAACTGCATTTTTATTTATATAATTAAATATTTTGAGAAGAGCATTTTGCATATATTACAAATTCTTACGATAAAAACACAATTTAACGTTTATTAACTTTTATAATAATTTAACAATTATAGATATTAAGTTAACACTTACTGTGTTTTTTTTCGTGAAAGTTTTATATCGTAAATACATATCTTTAAATTATTATATGTATAATCCGCAGGAATTAGGAGATGGTAATATTTAATCTACTAATTATCGTGATATAATTAAATTTCAACGCGATTTTACACAACGTTATCAATGAGATCATATTACATCATGTTTAATTATTTTGTGGAGAGAAAATTCACTAATTAAAATACTTGGAAGCACAACGACATGGGAGATTAATTTGTTAGCAAGCAAAGCATTATGAGACTGGTACTAGTAGTACAAGGCTCCGTTGTTTTCCTTTTAAGGTACTCTAGTTACAAATATTTTTGAAATTGTGACTTTTTAAAAGGCCACGTAGAAGCTATTAAACAACTTTTGAAACAACGTAGAACAGTCGCGTATATCTGATAAATTAAAATATCAGGTCTGGGACCTGATATTTAAAATTAAAATGGTGGACACAAATATAAGATTTTCTTTTGTCGCCGAAAAACATCCTGAAAAGATTTACATTTCCATCAGGATTTTTTCAACAAGTTTTCCTCTTTTTCGTCGCTAGAGTTTAATGTCGTCTGCTATTCTGTATCTTATATTATACAAGAGAAGTGTAAGTGTTATTATGGTATAGTATGAAAGTGCTTTACAGCAAAGTAAATCTGTAAACATATGTATTATAATATATTTATTAGTTTATTTATTATAATATTAGTTTTAGGTAGATTCCATAGATGAATCTACCTATTGCAATCGATGCGATGACGGGACCCAGACCCCAGAGTAGGGGTGCTACGCCGTTTATGAACTGGAGATTGAGAATCCGTCGAAAAAAAATATTTATATATCCCTCTATCTATTATATAAAAATGAATCGCAAAATGTGTTGGTAAGCGCACAACTCAACAACGCATGGACCAATCTTAACAATTCTTTTTTTTTAATATTCCTTGAAGCCCAAGGATGGTTCTTACGGTGAGAAAAATTCGAATAATTGCCAGGAAAACCCTAAAAGAGCCCTTTTCTTTTTCCTATACAAATATTTTCTAACTAAATTTAGAGTCAATTTGAACTGTATTGCTATATAATAAAGTTCATATTAAGATACAAGCACTCATTTTTGTCTAAACAATGTAGGTGTGTTGCTAACGTCGAAGAGTCAATTCGCACTTTATTGTCTCTGCACAAAGTTCAAATTCAATCAAATATATGTGTGTGCAGGTTCACGCAAAAGTGATAATATCGTGAACCCGACCAAATTGAAAAGACAAAAAATTTAAGAGCTATAGATTTGATTGGCCTTCGAATATTCTTTCTTTTGTTTTAGTTTTGGAATGCGACATAAATTGTCATCAGTTTTCACGTCATTGCATCTGTCAAACAAACCGCGTTAAAAAGCGTTTATAATATTTAATCATTAATTTTGATTGTTTCATATCGTGTTTTGTGCAAAGTGTTTTAATACCTGTGATTAATAATTATTGCATGTGACATAATTTAGGTGAGTATATTCGATATGCCTCCTATAAGACGAAGTAATTTAGGTAGAAGAACCCGAAATGCTACAAACCAAACTAATTACCGATCTTATCATACTACACAAGAACGTGACGATCGAAAAGAACGTGAAAGAATTCGTATATCACGAACGCGGGAAGCGAGAGCGAGAGATTCAACGAATAATCCCGAAAGTTTGAATCGAGCTGCTTTCAATTATGATTTGTCAATTGACTACAGTAACCACCAATGTGTTACTATTGGATCTATGAACTTGGTTTGCTCTCATTGTAAGGTATTGAAATACAAACTGAAACAATGGATTGTGTTGCGCAAGTGGGGAAGTGAAATTGATACCATTGGATCCACCACCAGAGCCATTGTACTCATTGGTTTCAGGAATAGAACCAGATTTCATACACTTTTTGTCAAATATCCAACAATATAACAATTGCTTTCAAATGACGTCATTTGGGCCAAAAAACGTAGTTCGGGAAAATTTCATGCCAACTTTTAAGTTATGTATTATAGCAGGTAATCATTATTATTTTATTGTGTTAACTAAGTAAATATGTGTCATTAATCTTCAGTTCCCTAAACCCAAACACATATATTACTTAGTCATAATATTATTTGGTGATTCAGTTTGAGCAACACTTTTATTATTTTGAAACACAATATAATTATTTGATGATGGATATTAGTTACAACTAATTATTACATATTGGCATACCTAAGCATATAAATTATTATTTGGTGATTCAAAGTAGGATACAGATATACTTTTTAGGGACTTATATTATTCATATTTGGCAAAAATAATTTTTTTTAATTTACAGATACAAGGCAAAATATATCATAGAGCAGGTTCACTGTTACCAGTGTCATATACCAATTACAAATTCCTGCAAATTTATTTCATGGGCAATTCACCACAAGAAATTGATATGCGTTGTTCACATAACAATTCACTAAAGAGGTCTATTGTAGCATCGTTGTGGTTGGAGACAACTTGGAATCCCGTGATATTTTTTAACATTATTGGAATGATCAATTACAACGTATAAAGGAAACACACCGCTCATATGACGCACTGCAATATCCCATTATATTTTGGCAAGGTGAAGATGGCTATAATTTCTCAAATAAGATGATAAATCCCATTACAGGTAACTGAAACATTAGTTTAGCTAGAAGATATATTATCACATTTTAATTTGGCTTCAAGATAAAATCCGTCCAAAAGAAATTAATCAAATAATTTCCGCCGAAATTCCAACCCATCAATTGATCAAGGATTGTTTGTTATTGTTACCAAACACATGATCCACGGGCCGTGCGGTGCATTTAACATGACATCACTATGCATGAAAAATGGAAAATGTAAGAAAAATTTCCCAAAACCGCATACGAATGACACTATCACGAATATTGTCGATTATCCCATGTATCGCCGCAGAAATGCTGAAAATGGTGAAAGATACATAATTCCATTAGAGGCATATTCAAATCTAAAACACCGGGGTGACTTTACGCGGTACACCCAAAGCGACGTGAGTGCTTCTTCTATTTACGTTTGTTATTAGTGAAAGTTCCCGGACCAAATTTTTAATTTTTGCGAACAATTAATGACAGAGTATTCACTAAATACCAAGATGCATGTCGTAAACTACAATTTTTAGAAGACGATAATCATTGGGACTTTACGCTTGCCGATGCTGCGTTGACATCAACGCCCAATAACATACGTCAGCTTTTATTATTTTGACGACCATCGCAAGCACACTTTGTAGGAAAAATATAGAAATTGTATGAAAAAAGACATATTGCACTGATTTATACAAATAGATCAAAGCCAATATGATCCTGGCAATATGATCAGTAACAATTATTGCTAAAAGTGAGCCACTACTGACAGCAGAATAAAAAAATATTTATGATCGGATTATGCTAGCTGTTGCTGCTGAACAAGGCGGTTTTTTTTTGGACGCACCAGGTGGAACCGGAAAGATATTTTTGATATCTTTGGTTCTAGCCAAGAAACGGTCACAACAGAAAATTGTATTGGCAGTTGCATCGTCAGTCATTGCGGCAACTTTGCTAGATGGTGGGCGAACCGCACATTCAGCATTCAAGCTACCATTTTCATAATAAACCAAACACTATATGTAACATAAAAAAGAATAGTGGAATAGCTGCATTGTTACGAAAGAGTTCAATCATAATTTGGGATGAGTGCACAATGGCTCATAAACATTCACTCGAAGCATTGAATAGAACTATGCAAGATTTAAACCGCAACGATAATCTTTTCGGTGGTGCTATCTTACTTTTTTCTGGTGATTTTCGACAGACCTTACCGATCATACCTCGCTCTACTTTCGCAGATGAGATAAATGCATGTTTAAAACGATCAATCTTATGGCGAAATGTTGAAACATTTCGATTAACTATAAACATGCGCGTACAATTGCAAAATGATCCATCAGTACAAATATTTTCCGAACAAATACTAAATATTGGAAGCGGTAAAATAGAGCTGTAACCAAATACGCAATGCATTAAACTACCAGACTATTTCTGCACTATTCCATACGGACAAGATGAATTAATTCAGAGAATTTTCCCCGATATAGGAAGCAATTACTTGAACCATAACCGGTTTAGCGATCGGGCTATTTTGGCAGTCAAAAATGTTGATGTTGACAAAATAAACTTCCAGATACCACCGTTGTTACCAGGCGATCTGATGTTTTTTAAACCAATCGATTTTGTTATTGAAGAAGATCAAAGAAATGTTCTTGAAGCAACCATTTAAACTGGAAAGTTTAAAGGAGAAGTGGTCCTGTTGCCACGTATTTCAATGTTACCATCCGACTCTGCGATACCCTTCAAAAGGCTACAGTTTCAAATTCGTTTAACTTTCGCCATGTCTATAATTAAGTCTCAAGGCCAAACAATGTCTATTTGTGGTTTGGATTTAGGTTTTTCTCATGGGCTAATATATGATGTATGTTCACATGTAGCAAAACCGACGAATCTATTTGTGTTAGCTAAGCTAAGATAATTTAATCAAAGATATTGTTTACCGATTAGTGCTAAATTAATTTACATACTTTTAATATAAAATTCTCTCTAATATATCTCTATCCTTTTTAATTATAAATTGTGTTCAAAGTTAACTAAATATTTCCTTATATAACGCTGATGAAATATATATATTATTATATATAATTTGTATATACCATTTATAATTACTTGTTAATTTTTATCTTAAAAATGATAGATGGCTCGCTTATGTTAGAACCGACTGACTCAATAATTTTCTTAGGTAAAACTTTAGATAAACAGCTCTAGTGGAATCACCATGTCTCAACAGTCATAGGCAAAAAAAAGTAAGGGACAGTCCCATGATAAATATAAGAAATAAAAAGAAACTTGTAGCGCCTTCATTTCGTGATCAAAAATACAAATCTTTCATCGGTTTCAGTGTACGCATCTGTGATAAAATTCCACAAGATATCTTAGAATTTCATTTTTAATTTTGAAACTAAGATTAAAAGTGTATAATTAGATAACTCTTATTATAATATTCGTGAGGTTTTAGTTGATCTAAATGTGTACAGGGATATTGTTATACATCAAACATTGTTGAGTTTCATTTAAAAAGAGCAACTGTTTCTGGTAGAGTTTCTGGCAGATCAGAGGAGCATTCCCAGCCAGTGATGACTGACTACACTGATTTTTTAATATTATAATTGACGATTCAAAAGTGAGTGCAAATACCTACTTGAATAAATATATTTTTGATTTGAAGGAAATTAATGGTATTCATAAATTTATTTATTTAATGCTCGATTATTAAAATGAAATTAAATTTATCGAAATCTGGACTTTAATGATTTAGTAGATATCAGAAGCTTAAAATTTTGATAGCAATATTAATTCTCAGATCGTACTTAGAGTTGTTTACGCCAAACGGTAATTAGTAATGTCAATATGCCAATTCACATGCCGAGTAATTTGTAGCAAATAATTACAACGTACCTACATTTTAGATCAAATAATAGAATATTCCAGTAACATTTATGATCTGGTATTTCATTTAATTCTAATTTTCATTTAAAATTTAACTAAATTTATCAAAGTAGTCGATACAATATAGGCCTATAATTTCGATAATTGCTTAATTCAATAAAATAGTCCATTTAAATAAAGAAATAATTACAAGTATATGATGTAGAGTATTACAAGTATTACACCATTACAATAGAATTTTAATCTTTTTTTCATTACAATAAATGTTGCTTCAGATATTAAATTTCATCATATATTTATAAAAAGTTTTCATCTTTTACAACAATAATTATATGAATGCAGTTAAAAATATAGGTACGACATCATAGTCTTATTGTCTAAAAATATTTTGTGCTTAAATCAATACAAATGATTTTTATTTTAAATATTTATTTTTTTATTAAAGTGAGACTTGAACTCTTTTAAGAGTGAGGTAAATAAAAATAACGTCAATGTTATAAATTAATGTCTTAATTACCTTCATAAATACACGCAAGTTAACTTGAATAGCAAATTCTTAAAAGATATGTGGGTGAGGATTTAGGGTGTACGTGGATAACAAAAGCCATTAAAGCCCGGTTGGTATACTTTGACTCACATCAGTGAACACCACAAACGCACCCTGGCTCTTAAAATCAACTGCTCCATTGAATAAGAAAATAGAAGGAATATCATAGACTAATAAAAGCTTCAAAAACATTTATAGATACATATAAAACAATAACTATAACAAACAATCAAAATAAGTTATTTTTATCAAATATCAATTACTATATATTCTGGAGTTTTAGACTATTCTTAATGTTTTACCTGAATCTATGTTTCTGTTCCAGTGTTTCTGATTTATTACAAAAGTAAGTAAGAAAAGAATTAATCTTAATCCAATCTGATCATGTTTTAATTATTGGAATACCATTAGGGACTGTATGAACTCTTCTCCATTAAAGGTCAAACATCACAGTAAGTAAGGCTCTCGCTTAAATATGAATGAAATAGTTCAGAAATCTGAAGCCGAAACGAAACGGTCCCCGACGGCAGAGTAAGGATCTTCGCCATACATTATAAAATATACAAAATATCTTAACATAATTCTAATTTGAAAGTTTAGCGAAATTGTGGGAACCTTTTCAATTACGAACAACATTAAACATTATAATAAGATTACCATATTAAAGTAATAAGATTAGCATTTTTTAGCATTATGATTACTCATTACATATATTTATAGATGATTTTTAATTAAAAAAATTGCTCGATTGGTTTTGAACACATCGGAGTCCTTACTCATAACCATAAAGAACAAAATCAAAAGGGAAATAAATATATTTAATATTAATCAGTCACCAAAGTTTAAATATAGAAAGTATTGTTATTGAGTAAAACATATTAAAGATATTGAATATTATCTACACTCATAATTTAAATTTCATTTATTTATAATATTTGTTATTTACGATAGCGTTTTAAATAGGACTGAGCACTAATTACTAGTGATAGAAATGGCCGCTGCCGTTACACAAGCGTTATAAACAAAAATACATAAATTATGAAAAGCGAATGAAATACACAGCTATGATACTATATACATTTATACTTCTGTAGTATTTAAAGATTTATAAAATTTAGCTTAAACCTAATTTGGTTACTAAACTATTAGTTATTACTAAGTTGGAGAGTATCTTTACAGAAAAGCTTATTTCGATCAGGAAGATATCAAAGTATGCCCTGCCGCCACTCCTACTTGACGTTCACAAGGGATCATAGGTTCTGAAATGATAGACTAGAATGTTACCGGTGCTTCGCATTTGACGGCAAAAGTGATCAAACATTTTGTTTGAATTTCCACAGCACCTATAAGGTATCAAACAGGCGCGTTATATTTCTTGCAGTTTTTTAGCTGTAACTTTGGAATGGTTTAAACCTTTACAAAATCCTTTGTAATTGCACCTATTCAATTGGTCACGAGTCTTGAGTCCAAATTTCAGCTTTCTAGGTGTTACGGTTTGGTCTGTAGAGCGATGAATGAGTCAGTGAGTGTCTTTGTGTTTTATATATTAAGATGTATAACTTTAAGACACAAATAAATTACTTTGAACATTTTAATAAGCGTCCTATCTCCAGTTACTCACAAGCGCCTGTGACGTAATAAGATCTAGGTTGATTAATGAACGGGTTGTTACTAGACAAAGGTATTTGAGATGCTCTAAATTAAATGAAAGCTAATTTGTAATCATATGTAAGAAATATTATTATTATTATATGAACGCAATTTGAAAGCATCCTTCTGTAAATTTCTACCTCTTTATGTTAATTAATGTCGACGTTAGTTTACTCTGATGCCCCAGTCATGAGATCATGAAGTCATGAGTGGAAGTTGATCATTATTATTTTTAAATCGCGTTTTTTCGCAGCTCTAATTAGTTTTCTTTATATGTTTTAAATAATAATAAAAAATACATTTATACAATACAATAATATAACTCTATTAAATAATGGTTAATTACAAATAATATAAAGAATTACAATATTCACATAAAGAAATATATTTTATATTATTTAAATGATTTGGAATACGTAAATAAGACATAATTACGAGGATCTAACTTGACATGTCAAGCTCAACTTAGTGCGTAGTACATACAGACTGTGACCTACAAATGATATAGAGCCATGCTGTGGAGATAATCAATATAGAAGATTTATAACTTCTAGTATTATATAACTTACTTGGGCGAAGGGTTTAAGCTCTTCCTTCCTTAATATCTGCTTCGTGAACAGAAGTTAAAGAACTTGATGCACATTTCTGTCTCTGGAGTGTCTTTACACTGCAGAGTGGTGTTAAATGCGTTTCAAATGTCTTACATTATCTGTATTAAAAAGTTTTAAGTATCCTAGTTAAAAAAGACCTAAGAAATTATAACCACTTTATAACGTGGTTAAGATATTTCAATTATCGTATAACATAAATAGTCTAACTAGACTTTAATAATAATAAGTTTCAAATTGATTAATATTTAATGAAGCCTACAACAATTTTGTATTCTGATAATATATAAAGCTTGAATAACGCTATTTGGGAGCTATTGAATGAGGTCAAACCTAGATCACTAATTTATATGAATGGACTTTTCTTTTGAAAAAGAACATTAATCACTTGTTATCTTTCTTTCTTATTCATCCAATATCGTCTTCGTGTGCAAAAACATTTTGTTAGATTGATATTATCGGATTCAGAACATTGTCTGAAGTAAAGTTTGTTACTCTATTTATAGAAATATAATGCTTATGTATTTAGTATTTTTTAATGTCGAATTTATTATCATCACAGATATTAAACTTAAAAACATAAAAGCTTAAGGTCTAGGCTTATTTTATTAAATAAATACCAACTAAGATTAATTATATCCAGCACTCTCTTAAGAATTAAGTACGCAACTATGTTAAATAGTATTCTTATTATTATTATTAATTAAGTTAATTTATTTAATATATTATATTTTATGACTTTTTTTTTATAATTGATAATTAAACTTCTAAAGATTTTAGTTGTGAATGTTCTAATATTTATTATATTGTTTTTTATTGTTCTAATATTTTTTATGGATAGAATAGTCTATATAAAGACCGTTTATCTGATTGTTGTGAATATTGTATTCATAAAATGTTTTTATTTTAATATTAGTCATTGTCAGTGACTTTATCTGCACTTAATGCTCTTTCCAACCGTTCTGTTATATATATTATTTAAAAATATAATATATATTATTTTAGTTTTGTTGTAATGTAATTGCAATAAGAGATTTTGCCGGAATAACTAGCATGGCATCGATATATAAATTTAGAAAATAATTTACTATTCCATTTTTTCATAAATATCAGTTTGTATTTCCTGCGAATTTAGATATTTACGAAGACATATTCATTGTTATCAGGGACAAAACCGATAAACTAACCAAATTTCATTCATTACTTAATGGGTTTTTATGTTTGTATTAAGAACTGAACCGGTAGAAATTATTGAGCTGAGCGAAGCAAAGCTCTTTACTGGTCAGATCCCAAAAAATGTGAACTCTTTGTTCTTAAAAACTATTTGAGCTACGTTAACGAAACTTGCCACAACGATTGCGAACACAAGGCGCTAAGCATGTATTTAATTTTGTAATAATCGTAATTCTAAATTCAGTATAATTTACTAATTCAGTTTAGGACAATTTACATGCTAGCTCATAAACTACGCATACTATAGTTTCGAAACTCGGCATGGTGTTTGATGCCACATTGTTTTATGACTGTGCAAAATTTCGGATAATTTTGATCAACAGATCTTGAATAATTAACAGAACTAATTTAGTTCGATTAGTGACGCATCAGCGCGCGGTATGATGCTCGATGCTCGAGTTACGAGTGGATTGAAATCTAAGAAAGTTTGTAACTACTCTCATACATAGCAGAACTGAATATAAATTCGTCAGAATGCAGTTGACATTGAACTCGAAGCACACTAAAAGAATGGTAAGTTTTCGAATTACAGAAAAAAAGCCATTGCCAAGCTATCTGGCTTAGGCTTGATTAGGCTCTAGTAAACGTCACAGCATTTGATTAAAATCGCCATCTAGCGTTTGCCGTATAGCTACAAAAGAGTAAAGAATAGAGACATTCCTATTATCACGTTAGAACAGAACAATATCTAACATCAACTAAATGTTCTTACTATGAGAACCGACCCCTAATGTAGTACGATACAACGATCATAAAATTAATTCTTGTGACATTAATTAAATATCAAACGAGTAAATTCTAAGGATCTCGATTCAAGGATAACTACTACATATGTACTCGTAATCAATTTGTATACAATTATTCAATTCTATTTCTAATTGTAAACAGTCATTAAAATAATAGAAATTCATGCTACATATAGTAAACTAATTATACCAAAATATATTTCGGAAAATATGTAAATAAGTTAACACTACCGTTCAATGCAGATTAAATTGAAACTTTAAAATCACTTCATGTTATTCGATTCCTTATTTAAATGAATGTTTTTGTTAATGTTCTTCCAAACACGCAGCAGCTGCTGCTGCATTTACAATTATATCATTATTAATATATTATGATTATTTTATAGTCAATTGACGCTAAATTAAGCAATATTTTATTGTTACTGTAGTATTTGTTTGTACAATTTACATATAAATGATGAAGATATAAATTAAATTATTTTTTTTAATGTCTTTTATATTTAGATATATTATTATTTGAAGCAAGACTATATAAATAGAATTTATCATAGACTTCAGTTATAAATTATATTATTATTAAGAAAATTTAATTTGTAAGTTAGTTAATGTTAAGTATACTAATTTAATAGTAATATTTGTTGTTAGCTCCTGTCGCATTCATAATATTCCGAATATAATTAGTAAGGGAACGTTCATCGTGTTATGACTACCTACTATTACATAGAACTACCTGTTAGAGTTTATAAAAGACGGTTAGAAATAAATACTTTATTATAATTTCAAATGTATGTTTAATATTTATTTTATTATTTTAAGTATCTATATGACAAGAGAGTTATAATGTTTAATACGTATAAAATTAAGCCCTTAAAAATAAATAACTTAGTATATTATAAGTAAACTGATTATTCAAAAAATGTTAATATTAATATGTTGAGGTTATTCTTAAACATTATAAGAAAGAGTGTATTTTTTAAATTAAATTTACTCTTTAACCATACCTGGTAAATACCTAGCACATACATGTGTTGTTATAATTTGAATAATATTTTAAAATGGTCCTAAAATACAACATATTTGAACACGTCTTTGCATAAATTTACAGCTCCTTATTAATGTACATATTGATATAAGTGTAGTGTGAATAAAGTGAGACTAATTAGACGTAATGAGACAGCTTTATGAACAGTCCATTGTTCCACGCCCCGCACGGTCCCGACATTTCATTGTCAATATGTGAAGTAAAAAATATGAATAATACAGCTGATGTACTTTTCCATGTCATTTATTTACAAAATTATTTAATTTATGATAGAGATGTGGTAAGTGTTATTATTAACAACCGAAGGTGACCTTTCATCTCGTTTTGTTAATTCATGTCTTATATTTTAATAATTATATTTTAATAATATTTTATACTAGTCTGTTAATTACTAAATAATTAAAAAAAAAAATATTTAATTATTCAGCTATAAATATTTTATTATTAGCTTGTTTCAACAGTAGCTTCTTTTAAATTGTCACAGAGAAAGTACATTAAAAACCAATAATTTTAATAATTTTAATAGGTACAATAATATAATTATAATTAAAATTTTCTAATAAAAATAAGTGCGCATAATAAAAAATTGATATAAAACATTATTTAATATTTCAAAATATATGTCTTTAGAATCAATCACAATTTATGATAACAACTTTATAATATGCAAAGGATAATAATAATAGTGAAATAAAATAATTAAAATATTTTTAGTTGTTTCAATTGTAGTAATTTATTATATTATTACTTTATATTTTTTATTAGTGATATTTATGAGGTGACCGAAACTAAAGATACTTATATAGGAGATCCCACAACAATAATATCTAAGTATTCATATAATCATTGATATATTTTTCAACTTTAATATCTGTCTATAAAATTGAAATTTGAAAGCATCCTATTCATCTAAATATAATAGTCAGTTGGATACAAATTACAAATAACTATGGAACTTTGTATTCAATTAACGTACAAAACATTGGGCATTTTACGTTTACATGTAATATGTTATGTATATATGTATTTGTGTGTCACCAATAGATACACAATCATATTATGCATTATATATTGGTTTAATAATATTGAATATACAAATATTTTTCTTAAAAATTTAAAGTCAATGTGAATATTGCTATATCTTAAATTCAACGCAGTCTTATAATATTTATTTCACAGAACCCGCTTCACATAACGTTAGATTATTATTAAATTAGATTCACTATCTGTGTACTCGTATTGGAGTATATGTCACTTTATAGTTGCTTACAGTTTGTATATTTTTATTATTTTATATTATTAATAAACTTTCAATGCATCTAATGTAGTATCTTAATTTAATCTCATTATAAAGTCCAGTAAGGCATCTGTTATATTGACACTTACTTTGTCTAGTTTGTGGTTATCTTACACACTTACAACTGCAAATTGCTTTAGTTCAATAAATTACTACAGTTATCGTAATATACTTTGTTTTTATTCGATATAAATACATTCAAACGTAGTATTTTATTTACAATACCAGTTTCTTCTCGCTGATATCCCTCGTACAAGTACGTACCAGTACAAAATTTCATCTATTACTTGGCTTGACTATAATATTCTAGTTATAAATTCATATATTAATGATTAACCAAAAGGTAACACGTTACATTACACGTGTTACAGTAATAAACAAAACATTTATAGTATTAAGGTTCTCAAAACAATCATCCGAAAAATGATTTAGAAGGATAGCAAGTGTAAGGAAAACTTAATGAGAATAAATTCTTTTATAAATATGTTATAAATATATATTTAAATGATACAAAAAGTATAAAATAAAACTATAGGAAGTTAAAATTATTTTATTTTTATCTGCACTTTAAATAAATCTCATTACACTGTTATAAATTATTAAAATTTGCAGCGTTTTATTATTATTACATGTCGATATTATTTCAACGTGATAAAGGGTTTTGATATGAGTTTACTATAACAATAGTATCAATTAATGACTGTGCCCACGGTTTCGTTCACGCTGAATTTGTTTCTTAAAATAAAACTAAGTTAGTCCTTATCACATTAGCTATCCGCCATTAAAAGTTCTTCTAAAATCAGTTCAGTCTTTTCAGAAATAAGCCGGAACAAACAGACAGACACAGAAAATAGTTTTTTTGTAGCTACGTATATACTTTTATTTGCATTAAGAGAAAGCTATCAATTTTGAATTACAAACAAATACTTCTATTTCATTTATTTGTATAGATGTATAGATGGTTGCGGATTCAACAAATCATTTTACCTTCTCTTTTGTATATTGTTACGTAAACGGCTATCAATTGATTTCATGTGAACAAATAGAAAGTTAATGACCTATTTGCTACGGAATTAAACTTTAACAGCAAGTACGAGTCGTATTAACTATGCAACACTCTTTGTTTGTGTGTGTGTGTTACTATACTAGGAGAACGATCTTTGTCTCGTAAGTTATGCTTAGCAACTTGATTCACTGTTTACGTTTATGCAACTTACATGTTTCCTGCAGTACTAATAAACATGAAATAACAATTAATAAAAAAAAGAATATAAATCATTTCATATTCATTTTACATTTTCTTTTTAAGAAAACTGATATAATATACAAAAAATGTTTTACACTTTCTCTCGACACGATACTATGACTATGGAAACTTAGAAAGAAGCCCCTTGTGACATACACGATTACAGACGTCGATACATAGACATATCCAGACTAACTGCCAGACCCTCTCCCTTGCTTTCAATAATCGCTGCCCGTTATAAGATATAATAGAAGATCACCAGCAGGGCAACCATGGCGAAAGCCATATTGCCGGTCATTAATTAACTGCCGATCCTCGAGGTACGTTAGGAACTGTCGGCTAATGGACAGACACTCTGCCATAAGACCGGGATCACGCTTTTAAGTAGGAGCTCCGACCTGCTTCGAAATCAGATCGGTACTGTAATATATAGGTATATGTAGTCAAGTAACCCAATATTCTACAATAATTTCGCATCTTTTTTTAACTTATTATTAAGTTTTTTCATAAGACTGATAATTTTTATTTAGACTAAAAAAGATGACTGGATAAATATTATATATTCGTTAAAGGGCTTGTAAGAAAGTATTATTTAACTTAATTAATAATTATTATTTAACTTAATTAATAATTAGAAATTTAAAAATGTGTTCTCACAAAACTCACTGACTCATATATATTAATACATGTTGTCTGTTACAAGTATGCATATATTCAAGTCAAAATTTACAATTAATTTAAATTTAGGTCGATTTTTTTTCGTTCTAACATGTAGTGCACTGTATACACAAACGGAGTACATTCAACATTTATGTTATATATGTAACTTTAATTATTATTTAAACAGTGTAAAAAACTATAAAATATAACATTGTTTCAATACTAACAGTCATTGGATTACGAAAGATTATCAAACGCTCAACACGGAATTATAAAAACAATAAACATTATTAACAGAGTAGTTACTTAATTAGTTACACGATAAATTACCGACTGTACAGCAATCCCTTGCACAAGCGCTTCATTCAGAGCTAGCCTGAAATAAATTTTAGGATAACGAAATCCAATTAGAACCAATAAGATCTATCTATATACATATCTTGGTTTAAAAGAATCACTCCGTTCGTCTTTTAGTGTCTAAAGATAACAGCGATTGATTTCTATGAGAAATATTTTTAGAATGTTATAATATTCTCATTCGCCGCATATAACTTTTGATCCGTGTTTTCGTGGTGGACAAGTAAATACAATATTGAAACAATTTACGTTATAAAAAACACATTACGTAACTTTCCCACTTCGAGTACGATAAAGTTTGACGAAATACGTTGTCCGGGATTAAAAGGCCGGCGATAAAAAAGAAATAACGAAATAAAAGAAAAATTTTGTTCCTTCGATTAGGCTAACCGATGTGCATTTATGTTTGTTTAAGACTAAATGAATACAACTTTTAAAGTACATGCAATACGAATCGTTTTGAAATATATTTTTTTGAGAAATAAGGAAGTTTAAGAACAACACCGCAGTTAGACTTTTCACTCAAAAGTGAAAAAAAACATCGTAATTTGATATTAAATTGACTTTAAAATTTTAAAAAGCTGACTTGTTAAGACGATAAAAATAGTCTTAAAAATTTTCTTATTTTTATCTGAAAAATATGACAAAGAATATGAATGAAAAATTGTCATATATTCCAAACGTTTTACGGAACTAAATAAAAATCATAGAAAAACATAGTATAAAATTTCATTTAAAAGTTTACTCAAAATCAGCAAAACAAAATTCAATTATATACATATGATATTGAAAGTATTGTGTCCACGATGTATTTTATGTTCTACTCTTACACTTCGTTCCGTCTCGAGGGTCCTTTTACTTACAGCTTTGTAGTGTCTGTAATATGTGTTTATTTAACGCCTGTATTAAAGTAACATAATGTTGTCAATAAAATAAAAGTTATATATATTATTTATAATGTTATTAATATACAAATAAAAATAAACACGAGCAGACAGTATAAAAATGTTTAAATGTAAATTATTTATAAAATATATATCATCATCTTCCTGCCCTTATCCCATTTTGGGGTCGGCACAGTATGTTTTTTCCTTCCATACTTTCCCGTTATTCGTCATCTCTGTACACACTCCCTTCTTCTCCATATCGTCTTTCACGCAATCCATCCATCTTTTCTTCGGCCGTCCTCTACCTGTCCATCCTTCCATTACCAT
The DNA here is from genome assembly GCA_918358865.1 of Melinaea marsaeus rileyi. Lineage (NCBI taxonomy): Eukaryota > Metazoa > Arthropoda > Insecta > Lepidoptera > Nymphalidae > Melinaea > Melinaea marsaeus. The sequence continues at coordinate 2,283,763 of OU911091.1, read as the reverse complement.
ACCTAGCACTCTTTTGGTCACGTGCCTTTCATCCCTCCTCATAACATGCCCATACCATGACAGACGGTTACCTCTAATTTTTTGCCACTGGCGCTACTCCTAAGCTTCCCCTAATATACTCATTTCTTATTCTATCCCTTCTTGTCACCTCACACATCCACCTTAATATTCGCATCCCCGTTACATGCAAACGCTTTTCATTCATCACCTTCATCGCCCAGCACTCAGATTCATACATAACGACAGGTCTAATGATGTTTTTATAAATTCTCCCCTTTAGTTTAAGGGGAATTCGGGCATCACATGTCGTCCCAGTGACTTGTCGCCATTTCATCCATCCTGTGTTGATTTTGTGCTTTACGTCCCGGTCAATATTGCCATCGCTTTGAATCAGAGAACCAAGATAGCGAAACTCTGAGCAGACTGGTAACGGTACTCCGTCGAACAAAATAGGAACAAAACTGGAGACACCGCCGAAATCGCAGAACATGTGCTCTGTTTTAGTTCTGCTCACTTCCAGGCCGACACTCTCCAGCTTTTGTTGCCATTTTACCAGTCTACTCTGCATCTCAATTCCATCCTCGCCGACAAGAACAATATCATCAGCAAAAAGCATGCACCAGAGTGCCTCTTCCTGTTGTCCAATGTCAGAGCATCCATTATTAACAAGAAGAGGTAAATGCAAACCCACTGTCACATTGAACTTGTCGGTGTTTCCAGCGGCCGACCGGACTTGTGTATTAGATCGACTGTATATTGCACGGACCAACTCCACATACTTCCCAGGTATACCCTTCTCTTTCAAAGCCCACCATATCACATTACGGGGAACCCGGTCGTATGCTTTCTGGAGATCAACGAACACCATGTGCAGATTCTTGTGGGCTCGTCTGTATTTCTCACACAAATGACAAAGAGCGAATACAGCATCCGTCGTACCCCGACCAGGCATAAAACCGAACTGGTTCTCCAAAACATCACTCTCTTCTCGCATCCTTTTCTCTATCACTTTCTCCCACACTTTCATAGTATGTGACATGAGCTTTATACCCCGATAACTGCTGCAGTCTTGTATATCACCTTTATTTTTATAGATGGGCACTAGGTCACTATTGCACCATTCATCAGGAATCATTTCTTCATGCAACAAGTTATTGAAAAATAAAGCCAGCCACTTATACCCATATTCATTTAAAATCTTCCATACCTCCACTGGTATCCCATCCGGCCCTACAGCTTTTCCATTCTTCATACCTTGCACAGCTGCTTTCACTTCATAATCGGTCACTTCTTTCACTAATCCTTAATTTACGGGCTGTTTTTTTAAAACTCCACTCCAATCATTATCTTCATTCATCAATGTTTCAAAATATACCTTCCAACTCTTTTTTATATCCTCATCTCTCATCAACACCTTTCCAGTATCATCTTTTATGCATTTTACATGTATGACATCTGTAGCATTCTTCTCCCTACGCTTTGTTATCCGGTAGAGTTCCTTTTGACCTGCAGGAAACTCTAGCGACCTATATAACTTCTCTTGCACCTCAGCTCTAGCAATGGCTACAGCTACTTTCGCTCTCTTCTTACATCTTTTATATAACATTTTCATCTCCTCTTTCATACTTCCATTATCATTCGGTACTTCCTGCCATTGCTTAAACGTATCTTTCTTCTCTTTGAGAACCTTTTGCACATCTTCATTCCACCACCACGTTTCTTTATTTATCACACCTTTTCCTTTCGTTTCGCCTAATGCCACATCCTTTGCCACAGTTTTTATCCATCCCGCCATTTCGTTCCAACTATATATTCAAGGATTTTTCTTCTGCGCTACTCATATTTCTAATTTTATCTGTCACTCTGTTTTTAAATTTACTCGCACATTCTTCCTTCTCTAACAAATACCATTTTATTTTAGGTGGAGGCCGTTTCTTTAACATATTTGTACGCACTACATGTTTAATTTCCATGATAAGGAGCCTATGCTGTGAGACTACACTTTCGCCCGGCAGTACCTTGCAGATTTTGACGCAATTGATTTTATTTCTTCTTATTAAAAAATAATCAAGCTGCGTCTCATGGCGGCCACTTTTGTATGTATAAAATGTATATATTTATGTTTATTGCATTGCATACACTCGTATGTTGATTATACTTTCAATATAATGGAATGGTAAATATAACTAGTCGTTCTGTGAACAGTAGACCCCAGTACGTTAGAGGATGAGACAATGTTGGGAAATTTTTTATAGTGGATTTCACGAGGTGCAGTGGTTACGATATTTCACCCGTGAACCAATTACCTCAATTTCAGCCCGCTAGCTACAGCAAAGTCCGTTTTTGTGGTACGGATCAGAAATCCGCCATTTTGAAATTTTTTGCCCAAGCAAAAAAAAACGGCTCAACATAAAAATTTTAATAATTCAAAGAACACACCTACCAATTTTCGTGACGAATGCATAAAAGATACGCTTGCTACGCCAAAACAAAAACTCAAATCACCGCCATTTTGGATTTTTCCTCCCAGTAAGAAAAATTGCCGGACAGAAAAAAATAACTCAAAGAATATGATCATCAATTTTTGTGGCATTGGATAGAAATTGCTCCTGCTACGCCAAAACAAAAGTAAAAAACGCCGCTTTTTAGATTTTTTCGCCCAATCAAAAAAACGGCCTGATATAAAATTTAAATAATTCAAAGAACAAGCCTGCCAATTTTCGTGACGATAGGGTGAAAAATATGCAGTCTACGCCGGAACAAACTTGCTAGAATACATACGGAAAAATAGGAATGAGGCCTATCTACTGGGAACGTAGTCCTTCGGACAAACGCTTCGCTAAGCTCAATAATGGTTCTTATAACCCTGAAAATTGAAAGAATACTTGCTATTGGAGCAAAACTAAGGTATCTTAAAAAATTATAGTATTAACTATATTATTAATACTATATAGAGTTATATTTGAAAATTTAATTGTAACAAAACTTGCAATAACATTTTAGTTATTAAATTTAACTATATAATAATCAGATAAAACTTTAGTATATAATTTTCAATTAGTTTAATGGTATTATAATTGCAAATCTCTCTGCCGCAGCTGTCTGAAAATAAAGTTTAGAACTTCTATCATATTCTCCAATTGGTTTCGAACCAACTAGTACTTATATTTTAATATTAATATGCAGTTATGATTAGATAGTTCCCTCAAGTTTAAAAGCTATCAAACATTTTGTTTATAACAAAAAATAAATGAAATAAGCATCTTACAAGTTCATAGTCTTAAAGGTCGAGTGCAGAAATGTTTTCTTTCCTCGGCGGTGGTCTGTGTAATTAAATCATCCAAAGAACAAACTCTTCAAAGAAAAGGCTTCTTTAGAGCTCGAGAGATTTTCCTCAGTTTAGTATTTTGCTAGAAGTATTCCTGAATTTAATATTTTTACGGTTGAAATTTAAAACCGGAATTTTCAATAGTATATTTACAAAACATTACTATTGATAGTAAATTAAAAACATTTAATAGATAAGAAATCTGTAAAAAACTCTATATCAAATGATCAAATTAGCAGTTCAAAAAAGGTTCCACTAACCGGAAATACCCCATTAAGCGGGAATATTATTTTCATGTGTGTTTTCTCTTTTTTGTGTTTTCATTTATTTCTCAAGGTAAGTCTCCTTTTAGTGTTCTGTGTCCCTGAAGTTCTAGTTTTAATTAAGACTACTTATTTAAAGGTAGAATGATCCTATATATTATTTTATTAAATATCAACAGACTTGCCTCACTAAAAGAAATAGGTTATGTTATGCTGAAACAAAATGCAAGAGTAAGAGTTTAAATAAAACGCCATAGCAGTATGGGGCAGTCCAAAAGAGATTAAATCTTCGAAATTCTGTTAAAAAACAGATTAAAAACCTTTTTAATGACATTAATTCATACGACGACCGTAAGTTATATTTGGATCATGTCCTTTTTTTTTGTACTTACTAGGTATTATTGAGCTCCAGACTAATTTTCATATCTACAGATTACGATAATTAGTTCATAGCTGTAACTTTCACGTCTGTTTCATCGGATATTTTAAAACTTTTACCTTTTTTATTTCAATCTCAATCATCATTGTATTGTAGATTATTTTATTTAGTATTTAATATTATAAAAATAATTTTATTTTTATACACAATTCAACATTAAAAATAACATTGTTTAATGTATGAATGAACGTTTTCAAATTAGAAAATAACTATAGTCTTACTAGCAAAGAGAGAAATTTAGCACCAAAACCGTACGTCACATGTCATCTGTGTAATGTATTTACTATCATTAATTGATTAATTAGTAAACTGATCTGTATTAAGCCATCAAAGGCGAGATACACAATTACAAGCGCACATCAATAACTACAATATCAACTCTAGTGTTACATTACGTAAACAGAATATCATATAACCATCAATTAATGAGATTCCTTTTATATTATGTAGTTATGTAATAATTATTACGTGTGATAAAGAATGAAAAAGTTATATCTACGAGTTTGTTTTTTTTAACTAAATCTGCATTATTTTAATTATAAGCAGTATTCTTGTTAAGCCTTAGAAAAAATAAATTACTCCACCGCAATTATAAAGTATTAATAGGAAATAATAAAATTCCTAAACGTTCAAAAGGCAATAAAGAATTTTAGTCATAAATCATTTAAGAACCACAGAATTTCAATATCACCTCTATTTCGGTTTGGTTTAATTACTCCATTCTGGGATGACTATTGCTTTTGTTATATGATATAATTTATGTGATATCAACTGAATATGTTACTACAGGTCTAATTAGGATTACGCTCATATTACATCGGAGATAGTGCTGACCTACTCGCTGTATTCATGAGTTTGTTCCTAAATTATATATATCTTATATATGTTATAATTTTACGGAAAAAAGTCCTTAGTTCTTTAAGGGTAAGGCTGCGACGAAATATTGGAAAAGCACTTAAATTATATATTGTATAGGTTGCCTACAAGCTTCTATTGTTTTCAACTTCAATCAGTAGGTTTAAAATTTAAATCAATAATTTCCTAAATTCCTGTTCTATATGTTTAAATTACTGATAAATGTATTAACTGTAGCATCGCTATTAACTATGAAGTCGCAAATTGGAAAATTATCAGATTTCCCGTCACGTGGTGTCGAAGTCTGGAGAGAAGATAATGTGATGTAATTACGAACTCACGATAAATATTCCGCAGTACTATAAAAAGAAACACCGACACTCTTAGGAATCTCGTTATCTACTCTCAATAAACTCTTCAATTGAGCACAAAAAGGATTGAATAACTATGCAATGAAAGTAAGTAAGATTTTAATGTTTTGTAAAAAAACGTACTTAATTCATTAAGAATACTTTTAGAATAATACAGATGCTGTATCATCTATATTTCCGAAAAGATATTTCAATGTTGATTTGTTTTGAATTTGATAAAAAATCTTAATAACATTATTTCTTCAACTTTTGTCATGTTAATTGATTATTTCATTGCTTTGACAAATATTTTCTTAGCGTAAAACATAAGAGAGGAATTTTAATTTAACAAACATTTCAAATGGATAAAAGATATAGAAAGAACTCTTGGTAGTTTCCGTTGTCGACATTACATTGCGAAAAGAATAAACTCATTTTTTCATTTCAACAAAAATAATTGTATTACAAGATGAATTGATTAGGTATTTAAGTGTTTTCCATAAATATAAATGCATATTGAAGCTTACTATCTTTAACATGGCTGCAGCTTCAGTTTAAAATTGAAGACTAATCTGAATATCTTTTTAAAAAGTTAACTTTTAAAAGTTTCCTAACGTGAAGGGGTTCCTTGTCTCTAGGATCACATCCAAGTTGCTTTCAAGTTTCGACGGCCAACATTATCATAAACTTTACGAAAAGCTGTAGTTATTTTATTTGGTGATACAATTCAATAATTTATTAAGGGCTATTAAGATATACTGCAGGTAACCAACTGATAACAATATTATGCCTTAACAAATCATATTTTTTTTTTTTATTTATTTATTTATTTTTGTACCACAAATATTAAAAATGTCATTATAACAAACAAAATTTACACAAAGGATAACTTATCTCTTGCAAGAGATCTCTGCCAGAAACCCTTAGTAAATGCAGATATTTATAAATATGGGGTATAAGTACATATAATATAAATTACACATTGTAGCTTTTATATATCAACATATTATAAACTTACATACTAATATACATAAATTGAAATATACGTTTATATATATATATATTTTTTTACATACACTTAAATACACAACTGTCTACACAATACATATAACTAATGGATATATTATAAGTAAATAAACGATGCTGATTATTACGAGGAAAGAGAAAGTAGGTGCTTCTTTAGTCTAAATTTGAATACAGTAGTACTAAGAAAGTCTTTATAAATGAAATGGGATAGTGAATTCCAAAGTTGCGCAGCAAGAACAGAAAAGGACTTACAATAAAAATTAGTATTGTATTTCGGCACTTCAAGAAATTTCAGTGCAACACAAGAACGTTCAAGTCTAATTCTAGGGGAGGATAAATGAAAGCGTTCCTGAAGGTGTGTCGGGCCATAACTTTTTAAAATATTGTATAAAAGTGTAAGCACATGGATATTCCGGCGAAAGCGAATGGGGAGCCACTTTAATTCACGGCGGTATTCGGAAACGTGATCGAAATTGCGCAAACTGAAAATAAAACGAATGCACAAATTCTGGAGTCGATCTAATTTATCAAGTAGCTAATCAGTCGCATCTAAATAGCAAACGTCAGCGTAGTCGAGTAGAGGGTGAAGGAGGCATTGTGATAGTATAATTTTCGTTTTAAGAGGAAGGAAATTGTGCAGTCGTTTAAGGGAATGTATGGAATGGTGAAGCCGCTTACTTACATCATTAACTTGAGCTGCCACATTTAGGTGACAGTCTATAATTATTCCTAAATTTCTTGCATTGTCTAGGTACGGTATTGGAGTTCCATCATAGACTAGGCAATGCAGGGTCCTAAAATCAATTTTACTATATAGTTTCCTAGTACCTACTATCACGGCCTGCGATTTAAAAGGATTAAGTGATAGGCACAGTCTTGCGTCCAAGTGTGTATATTTTCAAGGTCAATGTTTATGGCATCAATAGCCTCTGCTAGTTCAGATAAATTGGCATGTCTATATAGCTATAAATCATCTGCATAGAGATGGTAGTTGGAAGATATAATCTTGGAAACTTAATTTATGAAAATTGAAAAGAGTAATGGAGATAGTACGCCGCCTTGTGGTACCCCAGCAGATAGATTCATCTAGTCAGAGGAATGCTCATTAGATTTCACAATCTGCTGACGACCGAAAAGATATGTTTTAAACCAGTCAATAACGGATGGAGATATCAAGTAAGTTACAAGAATATTAAGCATAACATCAAAATCCACTGAATTAAAAGCGTTACTGAAATCAAGAAGAACAAGTATGGAGAGTTCTTTATTATCCATAGCATAACGGATATCATCCGTTACTTTCAGTAATGCAGTGTTGGTACTATGGTGAGGTCGAAAACCGGATTGGAAAGAACTTAATAGATTATTACTGTAAAAGAAGTCGGAAAGGTACTTGAAAACTACCTCTTCGAGAACCTTGGAGAGGATAGGGAGTATCGATATAGGTCGATAATGAGAAGGAGTGGTAGGGTTAGATATTTTTGGTAAGGGAATGACATTTAATTAAGAATTATAAAGAATCTAAAATGCTAGAACATATTTAAGTTTTAATTAATATTTTCTTACAGTTCATTTATTATATGGTATTGAAAGTATATTAGAGTCTGTTCTAAAAGTATTAATCAGGAAGTAAATATACGATAGTTGCTGTAAATACATATAAAACTATTGAAGTACCTGTCGTTGAGAGGGTGTTCTCAACACTTCGGTCACGTTAAACAGCACGTGAGACAATGTACAATATCACTACAAACTTACCTTAAAGCTGTCGGGATTTTAAGCAGATTTATTAACTAATATACGTGTTTGTGTTTAATCACTTAATAATTAGGTTCGAACTATAACTAAGTATCATGGGAATTTGGGGTTACTTAGTGAGGAGATTAAAATATATATCAAATAGGAGGAAAATATAGGAGAGTATATTAACATTTCAAATTTCAGATTATATAGAGCTACAAAGCTATATATCATTGTATTTTTGAACATAATATAAAACAGTGTTACCTTATTCAAAGTAATTATATCTTCAAATTATGGCAAGTGGACCCTGTATAATATATAACCCAATCGATATCCAATTGTTAAATAAAGACCTCCTTACGAAAACATAAATGTGTTTCGTGGAGTTTTGTCTCCACGAAACACATTAATGACACACATGACACACGTTGAGACCTTAGCCAATAATAACATTCATCAATCATCCCTCAAAACTAAAGAACCGTACGGAGGCTGTTTGAACTCTTATTTCAAGAAAAGTATATTATTAACACTGAAAAATGCCTTTATTTTGAATACATTGCAACAATCACGGCATTGAAATTTATGATTAAAAGTATAAATATTATTTAACAAATTAAAAAATAGATTAAAATTTCATTTACCATAAAAAAACAAGTTAGACTTTCTGTCATAGTAAGTGGCTTTGTGTTATAGTAAAAATCTTTTATGTCATATTCCTAAACGAATATTAAAACATCTGCTAACTAAAACTATCTAAACTAAACTATCCAGTTTGTAAAGTTTTAAAGATTGATTACTAACTTTTGATTAAATTAGTGAAGTCACTGCATTCAAGTAAAACTAATTAAAGATCGAACCTGCAAAAAAAAAACACAGAGTCATGGTCTAATAATGAACTGTGAATAGGTTGTTAAAGAGCATTACTATACATTTTTAGGGATTGTAATATACATAATTGTCGAATATGTCTGTTGTAAACAATTTAACTTCATTACTTTTTAGTTGTTATATAAAACCACTTGATTGTTCCATCCTTCATTTAGTATTGCTTTTAAAAGTCAGATAAACATTTTTAAAATGTATAAACATTCATAAATATTAAGAGAGTACTAGTTACTCTATAATATTATAACAGAGACCTTTAAACAAGATTTATCTTAGGCTGTTCAAGGTTGTTGAATTAAAAAATAATCGTGTTAATTTTTTAATTCTGTAATATATCAACAAACAATCCATTTGTTCACTCAAATAAGTTTCAATAATGATATCTCATGCGAGGTTAGAATCATTTTAATTTCAATTGTCGCTTTAATTTAAAATATGATACAGATCCACTGTTCAGTGATGACTCTTGTGAAGTTTAATGAAAAAGCTAAAAGTTTTAAGTAAGATTAAAGGCGTACTTTGACCAAAGTTTCGTAATAAAAAACAAAACAAAGAAAATTATACTTTATTAATTATTTAATCTATAACATTATTGGTGTAATTAAAAGATAAGATGGTAATTTGAGGGATTAAATACTAATAAAATATCCAGATTGCTTGGACTTGATTAAACTATGTAAATTCAATTATTATAAAGTATTGTTTCGTTAAATATATATATACTAGGGGCGCCAACACACCCTTAATTTTGACTCGCTGCGCTCGCGAAATCTCGGGTGCCGTTTGCATATTGAGCGAAGCGAGCCCAGTGTAATGACTCACCTTTTCCCATTGACTTTAATGGGAAGTTTTTTGACGATTATTCCTCAACGACATGACATTTTTCAAAAAATTTTTTGAGCCCATGACCTAATGTAAGTCTTTTTGATTGCAAATTTCATGATTTTCCGTTAAGTAGTTTTCGAGCCCATTCGTGACAAAGAATGTGAAAAAGTCTCCAGTAGAGCGGTGCACTCGCTCCGCTCGCTTCGCTCAATAACTTTATTTCAAACTTTAATATGTTAAGTGGAATACTTTTTCGATTAGATGTTTTTTTAGTATTATTTATTATGAATAACGTATTGTTTATAATGAACGACTCCACATTGTCGTAAGTCAGAGGTCGAATGTACTTTTGCAATATTTTACTTGTTGATTGTGAAATAAAATACTTGAACCGATATAAAATGATTAATGAGTTTTTAGTTTTTCTTTCTTTTTTATTTTTATTTACACACTACACTGTTGAATACGTTGTAATTTGTGGTTCATTAGCTGTCAATCACACGACTTTGAGAGCTTAATTTACTCACGAAAGCACTCTATTGAGATTGTTGTTAAATCACGGTATCAAGTATTTAAAAAAATCATAAACATTAAACAAATATAATTAAAATACGGTATTTTAAATATTTTACGAATATATATGAATAAATATAACATTTACATATATTTTTACATTAACACTAGTTGTTTATATTAAAATAATCATCAATGTAATTTTTTTAATTTTGTTTGTATTTTTATTTCTTTTATTTTTATTTCTCAAGCCCTTAAAAATTATACAATTATACAAAAAGCCTTTTAAATGTTTTTTTTTTAAATACATATATGATTCATAAGATTTCAATGATACCTTTGCTGGTTTTTATCTTAAAAATGTATCATAATTAGGCATTATACAACAATATATAAATGAGTCAATGAGTCAGTGAGTGTCTTTTTGTTTTATATATTAAGATTGTTTTAACTTTTATTTACTTTTTCCAGGTTTGTGTCTCAGAGAAATCCCAACACGGAATGGACGACTCCCTAATGCGAGATTAACTGTGTTTGGCTGTCTCAGTTCACACGTACATAATACATAGTTAAAAAGGACTTAGAATAAATAAATTGGGTAAGTTTAATTATTATTGAAATAGTAGTATTTAGTTTATTACTTGTTGTCTCTTCATTACTCTAATTTATTATTTTATTTCAACAGTAATAAAATATCTTTTGTTACTGTTGTAATTGGGTTATGGGGTCTGGAAAATGTTATAAGCAGTCCTTTGACGGAAAAATAATTTTAGAATTATTTGATTATACGTTGAACGAATGAGTGATGAAAGAATGGTAAAAAAGATTTATATGGGAAAAGTGAGCGGTAAGAGAGACAGGGGGAGGCCTCGAGTGACCTTCGAAAATACAGTAGCTACGATACTGGAGGAAGGTCACGTAAAAAGCATGAGGACCCCCCGGAGGGCATGTATGAAGAAGTTGATGTCTGTGGCCGAGGCGAAAGAGGTATGCAGAGACCGTAGCGTTTGGCGCTCCGTCGTCTCTGGCTACCCCGCAAGGGATATGGCGTGAAGGTATAATAATAATAATAATAATAATTATACTTTCCGTGCATTTTTGTGCATGTGTATGTGCGCGCATTGCGGTGCATAAATTGTATATCAATAAATAATAAAACATACAAATCAAGGTATATCAAATATTCAATTAATTGAAATTATTTATGGGACATTTTTCATACATTACTCGCGACTTAGTTAAAGTTACCGAATGATTTACAACTAAAAGGTAATCACCATTTAATTACAAATGATATAAATTAGTTGAGGATCTGAATATTATTAATGTTACTTTTTATTAATATCTCAAATTATTACTATACTCTTAAAGCGTAACAGTAACGAATGTTTGAGTAAAAAATTACAAAGATCTTAATTTAATAATCATGAAGTTTTGTACAATAATGATGTTTTCTTTATTCCGTAAACGTTTAAAACATACCTAATATAACATTATGTGGAGTTGAAACTTTACTAATTAAAAAAAATGATAATATTTTAAAAATAACAAATAAGATTTAAAGTATGTACTAACAAACAAACAGGATAAGATAAAGTATTTATGACTTCACAGTGACACTGCTTTTGTTGGAAACAGTAAAATTAACTACCTCCCTCACAAATTAATTACTCCCTCGAGATATATCGCGAGACTGATGCTCTTATTAATAATAGTTTTAAAAATTATAATAAGAAATGAAATTAATTAGTAAGTAGTAGTGACAATAACATTCTGATTACAATGTAAAGAGTACAAAAGTCTTCTCCGGACTTTCATATCTCAAGACTTTTAGTTTTATTACTTTATTATATTATATTTTGTACATAGCATTTAAGGAAAGTTAATTCTATATTAACGACAATATAAAAAAACAATTCTTTTTATTTATTATAAACATAGGAACATAAACTTCATTAGTCCACTTGAATAATTCAATCTTGATCCAATATTTTTGTGTTAAAGTTTATCTTCATTCATTAATTGCGAGAGACCCATAAGTTGCTTCAAGATGCAAAATCTTAGCTATGGCTCCGGTGGACTGTTGGGTTTCAATGAAATTATCACAAAGATTTTAACAAAAACTTGTCCTTAAATATTGTATAAACTATTTTAATATAATGTTTTATAGGTGAAATATTTTTTTACTGAGTAATGGATAGGTTCTTATTATTTTTATTACTATTAGGCTTCACGACATATCCCTTGCGGGGTACCCAGACACGACGGAGCGCCAAACGCTATGGTCTCTGCATACCTCTTTCTTAGGTTGTTAGTATCAGATATTAAATTTTTAAATATTAATTTTAAATCTCCAGATTTAACATGAAAGACCCAGCTAGTAATAAATTTTTGACAATCGTCAAATCAACATATTTTACACCCGCTACTCCTAAAAAAAGCTACTCACGAAAACTTTGCTTGATAGTAGTAAATTGTAAAAATGTAAGGAGTTACAGATAATAAATTTATAATTAAGTAAAATCTGCACAGTTACTTTATCAACTCAATATTTCCACACAACTAGCAGACGAAATCGTCGATTACGAACAGCGTGTTTTAATAAATCTATTATAAATTTTAATAATTAAATTACATGATACATTAAATTTATAACTTAGTTCCAATTAAATTCTATTCCACATTTATGTTATAATAACAAATGTGGCTACAATTATAATAATTAATTAATCATAAAATCAAACTTAAATTAATAATTACTAAAACGATACTTAATAAGGTCAATTGATTTCTATATTTATTATGCTGTACTGTGCTCTGTAGGCACCAATAGTTGGATGATTATACTTAATAATATATATTAAAACAATAAAACATAAGATATATTAGAAATTTATTGAATTTGATAAATGATGATTGAAAATTAAATATTTATAGGGTATTAAATACAGTAGGATTCTTACTATCAGTATTAGTAACTTAACGGGGTGAAAAAAGTGAAAGTTATGTTGTGAAAGTGTATCGTCCTTTTGGAGTGTTCACTCACGGTAGCTACTGCAGCTTTTAGATATAAATATTATAACTTTATAAATTGTCACTATATTAAAGAGATTTAGAGTTTAACATATTAGTTAATATAATTTGCTTGGACTTAAAGAATATATGTTTAACTTAAATAATGTACAACCTTTGATGATCATTGAAATATAAATAAATAATGGAACTTAATCTTCTCATTTTGATTATAAATGATTTGATTATTAATAGTTTTAGTTTAAGCAATTTATCTATTTATCCATACTAAAGCTAGACATGTAAGTTATCTCAGTTCAGTTTAATAGATAGCAGAAGACCAGAACGCGAATTGAATGGCTTTGATTGTAGTCAGCTTTGGTCTGCATTCAACTCCGACATGTCGTGTCTTCTATTCTAAGTACATCAATTTACAATATACTCCAAGAAGGTTGCAGTGTACTTACGAAACTTTAAATGTTATCATTATATTTTACATATAATTTAGAAATAATTGAAATTGAAATTTGAAATTTATTGAATTTTGAAAACTACAATTTTCATCTGGAATCAAAAAAACATATATTACGCCCACTCCGGGACTCGGTGTATGTATCTTGTATCATATAAAATGTATTTAAATATCCAGCAAATTCACAATTCTTATAAATATTATATTCTTATACATATCTACACAATAATCAAATAATTTATATTTATTTTTAAGACACAAATATTAACAAAATTAAAAAAAAATATTATAAATAAAGATTATAAGGCTGTGTAGTGCATGTTAGTGTGTGTATGTGCGTGTTTATTAATTATAAATAAGTGTATCTGATTCATGGTATCAAAGTTTATTTAAGTAGTTACTTATTCTATTTTTACAGTTTCAGTGTGTCAGAGAGTATATTTTTGAAATGTTATGTCATTTATTGTAAATCTTTGAGGAATGGTATTCATAATTTCACTTTGATAGTGCAGTATGACATTGTTTGGTTTAACATGGTTGTTTAGAGCGACGAGTGAATGAATTATTGTTAATGAAAGGTCTTATGTTTTCATTCCACGCACTCCGATATTCTCAAGTTTGCATATCAGGATGGCTATAGAGACGTGTTAAAAGCTTTAGTAAGATTTAGAAAGATTGCAATGAATTTAAGTTTAGAATTATGATTGTTTATGACAGTACTTGTTAAGGTTAATACAGCATCTTCAGTTGATTCACTTTGATGGAAACCAAATCAAGAAATTTTGATAATCTGCTATTTGGATTTTTTTTAAATATTTTGGACAGTGTTTACAATACTGATATATGTAGATATATAACTATTAACACTATCTCTATCACCACTCTTATATACGGGATGAATTACGGCCTCTATAAATACTAGAGGAAAAGTGCCTATATACATACATACGTACATACATGTTAAAAAGATGTTAAAAAGATATTATTATGATACTAGAGAATAACGAGCTGCTTTCAATAAAGAGAAGGAAATGTTATCCCAACCAACGCTATAATTTTAAAGTCCCACAATTGTGCGGTGAACTTCGTGGTTAACAGTTTCCATTAAAGCCATTAAATTAGCAGTAGATTAAAGCGAATGAAAAGTTATCGCAGTGATACGAGTTCTTCAGTCTCGAAGATAGCTATAAGCCAACGCCACTAAAGTAATCATTTACCATGATAACAGATTGTTCAGGATTAGAAACCAACTGTAACAGTGGCATTGGCAACTGTAGCAATAGTTGTTTTATTGTTTAAACAGCTAACATTTGTAATGACCTTGGCATATGGCCTTGGGATAATTTATTGCCCTGTGGAACACTGCTCGCTCGTATATTTTAACGGTTTTTAAGATGTTCCAAAGTACTAGGTGCCGCCTTAGCATCATTGATTAATTGTTAAGGAACTATTCATAGTGACTGGATAATGTAAGCATTTGTTATATTATCCAGTCACTATTTGGGTCAGAAAGAAGCACTTTAATGCTTATTTCTGACCCAAATAAACAAGGAAATACTTCTATATATCCGCCGTTTGCCATACTGAGTGTGTAATAATTTAATGAATATGGGTTCATGCCCTGACATTTATAAGAGCCAGAAACCATAACCATATTTATTGATATAGGATGATCTTTATCATGAAAATTTAACTAATTTCAATAAGGAAATAGGAATTCATCTGGGTCATATTTACGATAAATTTAAAAACGTATCATATTTTTATACACATCTAGATATGATGCATGTTTATAATTTATGTTTCTAGAATAAATATGAAAACGTTCTGGCAATTGCAAATTTCTAATATAATTATAAATATCAGAAATTGAATTTATAGAGACGAAGCTTCTTAGCAATCCATGGATTCACCTTTGCAATACTTTCCTGATATGAACTGATGATCGTTCTAGAAAGGCCGAGATCCTTAAATAAGTTGTAGAGATATTTTTCTGTTATACCTTTCGCTCCTACTTCTAAAGCATACAAATTAACTATAAATTTATTCCTGATCAATTCGTTACATAGTTCGTAACACTTGTTAAGTTTAAATGTATGATCTTTGGGTATGTTTGTTTCCCAGGGTACAGTAAGCTCCACAAGTATACTAGTCTTAATATTATTTTTTTTTCCGTAATTTCTATTTATTCAGTGCATTTCCATCATATCACCATTTATAAAAAAATCCGATCAATAAATGTGATCTAGTTTAGTATTTCATTTGAACTTTACCACTTATTTTCAAAATTACTTTTATTAATGAACAGTTTACGTAGGTTATGATATATATTTGACTGTCGACTTTAATGATTTTTTTTTATTTCAATGCAGTATAAGCTTATTACCGGGTTTGTGATTTTTGATATATGGAACCAATAAGTGATAGAAAAATTAATACAACCAAGTTCTTGCTCTAGTTATAAATCATGATTAATGTCGTTCGTGAGTTTCATGATAACAAATAAATTGAAGATTATATGAAGTGATTGTTATCCAGAATCATGTCAAAGGAATATAATAATAATATTATGATATATTCTCTTTATCTTCCTTTTAACTAGAACTAAGTATATAAAGATATACATTAAAATATGCTCAACATTATTGAAATAATATTTCTTGTGAGTCCCTTCTTGGTAAAAACATGTTAACATAGACCGACACGTCTCCAATGAGTCATAAACTAACTTTACAGCCTTCAGAAGCGGTTAATACTTGTAGGGTGTGTCGTAAAAGACAACATTAACAGACACTTCAACGCTACTAATATATATATGTATGTATATATATGATTGATTAATTTTAGATTAAGTAAATTATTTATTAGCTATTACGTTTCTAAATTAATTTTATATTTAATTGTTATGTTTAAAGTTATTGCACATAGTGATATAGAAGGGAGATGTAAATTCCTTTTCCGCATGCAATTTGATAGTAGGTCAGTGAATGTCTTTCATTAAAATTAAAGCCAATCTGTATTCAGCGTCATTCGAAGCTATAGGTTCAATGCAATAGGACTATTACTTGACTTGATTTTATGTTTATTACTGACTCAATGATTATGGTTTTCAGGTGATTTCAGTTAAATGATTTGCTTATGTGACTGATTCTACAGTTATGATAAGTAAAAGTAAAATATCTGAGTACACGTTTGGGCAATTTGTTTAATAAATGATTTGAAGTAGTAAAATGTTAATAGTGTGATTTAAATATATTTCTTATATATACTTAAATATATTTAAAGGTCCTTTAAATTCATAAAATTTAAAAAAGCGACGTTGAAATTAATTTTAATACATTTTTTTTAATTAGGCAACTAATACAACGGTAAGAATTATTTTTATTGAAATAACTTGCATTCTTGAATAAACGCTACATATCTAGAAAAGTCCTGGAAATCAAAAAAAATCTTATGTTTCTAATATTTTATTCATTTAAATTTTAGATGGTATTTCATTAATCAATAAGTCTGTTATCAATAAGATATATCCTAACTACTAATTAATTTAGCATTTAATACTTCTAGGAAGAGTTTCTAATTTTACAAATTAAATATATACTCGTATGTTTATTTGTAAAGCTTAAAAGACAAAATTAATAATCCATCCTGATTTAATATTTCTTACTAAAGATAGTAAAAATAATTTCCTTCTTGAATTATCACTAATCGACGAATTGTGGATTAAATTTGTAGGAAGATTGATTCCAGTCTCATATTGTAAAATAATAACTTCCACAGTATAACAATAGTTCCATGTATTTAAGAACTCAGTCTTCAAAATCGTATGCACAAATCAAATGCTCAGATATAATCCTTTGCTCTATGCAATATAATGTTGGTATATACAGTAATTGTACAATTTGGGTACAAATTACCTTGAAGCCTGGTATACTTAAAATGAAACAAGTACCTTAGAGCGAGACAATTAATTTAATAAAACTAAAACCTTAACACATTGCAGAATATCAAAACGATACCGCGATCTAATTCGATCCAACGCCATCTATCGAGAAAGCTATATCGTCATTTTACTTGTAGAATGACGTTGGGATCGACCGTACAGTTAATAGCTTATTTGAATATTTAACAGTAATAATAATACTGTCTGTACGTTGTATTATTAACTAATAGTGCATTAGTTTATTGAACATTAGAAGCCCTTATATATAATAAGAAGGAAATAAAGTTTCAACAACAAATATGACATATTAAATATACGAATGATATTAGAATCAATTGAAATACGATCTTCATACAAATCCGTATGACTTAATGATTAAAGTTCCAGTTTGTAAGCCAGCAAAATTATAATGAAATTTTTAAGTAAATAACTGCCAATAACAAAACTCTTCGCATTATTTATAGCTATTAACTTACAGTAAGCACTCGTAATGGGTATACTACATGTAATGTGTAATTAAAACATTTTGAAAATACAATAAATTATGGAAAAATATTAAAATTTACTAAAACAGCATTTTTATTACTACACAATTACATATAATATACATTATGAACTTGGTTTTGGTACAATTTTAACATCCAATTTACATTCTTAACTCAACAAATGTATGAAAACATACAATGCAGACGAGGTAACGTATTCGAGACGCATATTTCAATAATGGAGATGACAAAATCTTTTAAACCTTCGAGATATGACGCTTATCTGATGCTCGCATAAGACATTTTTGTTAGAGATGTTATCTTTTGGCCATTAATTAATAACACACAGAAACACTAATTTGTGATGTATTAATATTATTTTTTTTATTTTCTGATATTTTTCTCTATTTTATATAAATAAATCGATGAATATTGTTATTTAAGTAAAATATGATGTTAATATTTTCAAAGATTTTTTGTCTAATCATTGAGCTTATTTGATGATCCATAGAACGCGGTGTATACTCTAGCACAGATCAATTTTAAATTTAATATAATAATGTATTGTGATTACTAATTTATTTAATTGCATAAAACATCATAATCATGTCGATATTTAAGAAAACATTAATAAAGATAATATTGCTTTCGAAATGAAATTTGTTTGAAGATAAATATATTCGTATCGTATCGACTCCCTTCATATCTTTTGTGTAATGTGGTAACGTAATACAATAACGAATTGGGTTACACAAGTTCTTTGTCCAAAATACCCTCCTCATAAATATTTTATTACAAGGATCGTAAAATGGAAAATTTATATAAACAACTTTATTAAATAAACAACTATTTTTAGAATTAAATAGAAACAATTCATTAATTCGTTCTTTATTCGTTCTTTTTTATCACGGTTAGTTGGTTGACACGAACAGACCTTAAAAATTACATAAAACATTCAATATATAGAAACAATAAGCTAAATTGATTATTTTAATATCAGTATATTAGAAGTTTCTCTAAGTATAAAATCCTCTACCATCGGATATGGTAATCTCTATTGGAAACAGAGAACAAGGAGTCTTATATAATCTTGTAATCTAGCTTGGCTAGTACTTATTTCTGTGCTATTCCCACATAGTCTGTTTGTTAAATATCTTATCTCACCGCTTTGTTGGTTAGCTAATAGCACACTAGACATAAGAACATTTCCATCACTACCGATAATTGTGTAATGTGTCTAAAAAATAGACCACATATTGTTCATGACCCATTTATTATTTATCCTCATGCTATTTTGGTCTTTTCTCTGAATAGCCTGTAAAATTTATTAGTTTATTTATTCTGGTTGTCTTGATGCCAAACATTTTTATTAAAATATTTATACGTTGTATTGGAATTATAAATAGAAGAGAGAAGAGTATATTATGTACATATTTAACATCGATTATAACTGAGTCATTCAAACAATTATAATTGTAATAATTCTCGAATCGAGGTTTATTACGTGATATATTTCTTTGATTTGGTACATTAATTTTGTATCCTAGGATTACATTAAAAAATTTACTAATATTATGAAAAGAGTACAAAAATGATATCGCATTGAGCAATAGTAATATTACAGTTACAGTTATAGTACAGTTATAGTAGTATTTATAAATATGTGATAACATTTTGCGGGTAGTTTGTAACAGATAGTTTGAATACACTGCTGCTTTGTGACAATCGATGAATTGACGATGACGATACCTTGTACACAAAGCTTTGAGAGTCTAATACACTGATGGCACTTTATGCAGCTTTTTGTTTAAAATTATGAATTTTTAAGTCTCTGTCTCTTTTACATTCAAGTCAAGACGTTAAGTAGTAAATAAATGATTTAGTAAAGATGAGAAAAGTGAGTATGCATTTTATGTAATTATATTGTTATTTTTTTCTACTTACGACATTACTATTACAAAAATAAAGACAGGTTAATTAAATACGTATAAAATTTCCTATATATTAAATAAAAAATTGTATTATTAGAGAAAATAATATATTTTTTTATTATTTTTTAGCTTCACGCCATATCCCTTGCGGGGTAGCCAGAGACGACGGAACGCCAAACGCTACGGTCTCTGCATACCTCTTTCGCCTCGGCCACAGACATCAACCTCTTCATACATGCCCTCCGGGGGGTCCTCATGCTTTTTACGTGACCTTCCTCCAGTATCACAGATACTGTGTTTTCGAAGGTCACTCGAGGCCTCTCCCTTTCTCTCTTACAACTCGCTTTTCCTATATAAATCTTTTTTACCATTCTTTCATCACTCATTCGTTCGACGTGCCCAAACCACTTGAGCACGTTCGTCTTCATTCTCACCGTGACATCTTCGCTAGTACCTGCCATTCTGTGGATCTCTTCATTGCGGATTCGATCAGCTAGACTGCTCCGCATATTCTGAGAAGAGATCGCATCTCCCCAGCATTCATATTTCTTACATTCTTCTTCTGTGTTACCCCCGTTTGGCTGCCGTATAATAGCGTTGTTAGCAAAACTGCATTGTGTACAGCCAAACGTGCAGCTATGCTGACGTTTTGACGTCTCAACAATGCAGTCAAAGCACCGTTGACTCTGTTACCGGCAGCAATACGCCTTTCCACATCCATTTCGTATCTTCCATCTCTGCTAAACATACTTCCCAAATATACCACTTCATTCACTTGTTCTATTATCTTATCATTCACGTTGATCTTACATTCTGTTCTTTCTTCATTTCTTTCAAATATATGAACCTTTGTCTTTTCTACATTCAGGTTTAGACCAATATTTTCACACCCATCTTTCAGAGTGGTGACCAATTGCAAATGGCATTCTGATGATGCAATGAGCACTGCATCATCTGCATATAGCAAGCAATTGACCTTAAGGTCACCTACTTTCACTCCTATGTCACTGCCTTTCACGCCTTGGAGACAACTATCCAAATACAATTTGAACAACCAAGCTGACATAGCTGACCTTGCGTAACACCCGATTGGATGTCAAACCAGGGCGACTTGCCAGCTCCTACTCGCACACAGGCTCAGTGATCTCTGTAAAGAGACTTTTCAGCCTGTAGCAAGGGTCCGTTCACATTGTATCGGGGCATTATCTTCCATAACTTCTTTCTCACAACCCTGTCAAACGGCTTTTCCAAATCCACAAAAGCACAGAAAACCTTTTGGTTTAGGGCCAAAAACTTTTCCGTGATCATGCGGAGGGAAAAGATCTTTTTTTATTTGAATTATAATTACATTAAAAATGTTTATCTTATTTTATTTTAATCCATTTTATTACAAAGTAAGCTATAATCATTATATCGAAGTAGAACTGAAGTACTTGTCGTAGTTTTACAAATTGCGCTCCGAGTAAAGTCTACATACACATCGTTCGTTTGTTTGTGTTTCTTCATATTCCACTTTTGGAATACGCGTCTTTGTCGCGATGAATATTTTTGTAAGACAACAAAAAAAGTATGCATTTCCGAAACTAGTTTGCAATGAAATTCCTGCAATAAAATAAAAAAAATATATGTTTAAATTTGTTTTAACTTTAGGAATAAAAATAACTCCGTATCAATACTGGAAAATAATTAATTCATTGTCTCATGTTATATTGGCTTACAATAAAGGCAGTGTATATCGAGTTATAGTTAAGCACGGAATACTAAGTTCGCAAACATTTACTCTGTTATGCAAACTAAATATTTGAATAGCTATTTAGTGAATCACTTATTACAGTATTATGAGATATGTTGAATATAAGAAATATAATTTTCTTTATAAACTAGTTGATACTGCATTAAATGAAGAATTTCTTCTGGACTAGTCATAATTGTTATTATTCAGAATTGGATACCTCGTATAAAGAATAAATGTAAATATCTATGATATTTAATGAAATGACATTCATTTATAGAAACAAGATGGTCGTCAACATTATGGTGTATTTAGTACAGTGTAAATTAAAGATCTTTTTAATGACTACGAAGAATATAGAAGCTTGGTTTTTTGCGATTTTAGTTTTTCCTTAGGTAAGTAATGTGTCTTGTTTTTTTTTAATAGATTGGGAAACTTAAAATATTCTAATATATTTAAAAAAAGGATAATATTCATAACTAATATCCAAAGAAAAAGTTTTAATGGCAATGGGAATTTGGGAAATTTGGATTCTATATACATAATTATGAATAACAAAAACTTCTTTGTAAAAATAATTTCTTATCACTAAGTCAAAGGCATCGTAACTGGAACATAACCAATATCTTTAGATAATATCTAAAGCTTTGCTATCAAGTGCAAGTACAGTAAAGTAAATGTAAGTAAAATAAAATAAAGGTATTAACAAAGTGAACGACAAAATAATATGTTGTAACTTTACTTCTAGAATTTATTGCGTGAAAAAGCTTTACATCTTTGTCACATTTCATAGCATATTTCGAAATGACTAACATGGTTTTTTCTTACCGTTTTCGAATTGACAGCAAAAATTTTTATAATTATTTTGGCATTCGAAGAACCCGCGCTCAATTAATTATTGCCAAACTATTTTATACTATTATGTCAAGAAAAATTTAACACATTCATATTAAGTAATTTTATCTTATGTATAATAAATTGCATTAGATATATATAAATACGCAAATTATTACAAGTTTTCTTTATATAAAGTCTGATTTTATGTCATAAGGAGGTTGATACTTACTATTGAGAGATGTAAACTAAGTTATTCTCTGACTTGAATAAAAGTTTAGAAGTTTATGTGTAAAGGCGAAAGTTTGGTAATTTATTTGTTCGGGAAGTGCTGGTGAGTGCGGTATACTTTGTGCTCGGAAAATTGGAAACTGGCAAAGACGAGCATTATATATTCAGGCTATGCAGTATGTTCATTATACAGTCATCTAATTAAAAAGTGTGTACCATTAAACGTTAAAAAAAATTAGGATAAAAAAATACACAATCGCAATTGCCAAACAATTGAGATTGTGTATTTTTTTACGATACTTATAATATATCACGGAAATATCACTGGAATGAAAATATGTAGTGATTTATGGCTTGTTATATCGAAAGTGCCTAACTATATCGCAAAATCAGTGTTCATGTCGTTTTAATACATCGATGATATCATTCACGACCCGTTTACTTTTATCCCTCTACTTCAAATTCCTATTAACATAATACCAGGTTACTCAGACAACATCCAAAGTAGTTTTCACGACTCACTAGCTGTAATATTTTGTTATGAGATAACGTTGTAAATTTGAATTTATATATCAATAAGATATAAATGAAATCATAATAAGTCGAAATCGATAGGCTTACGATTGTTTTAAGCTTGAACATAAATTTTAAACATTTTGCGGGGACTTCATGAATGCTATTTTTTACGCTTCGCGACAAAAAACAATTTAGGATGTTATAACTTAGTAGTAGACTTAAACAAAGGCTTTTTTTCTCAATGTCATACTCATTACATGTTAAGTCTTGGTTTTTAATCATATATACTTTATAGTGCTCTAATTAATGTTGAAAAGTTTATAGCAAGGAATAAATATTTATTCAAATGTTAAGGTTACTTTTTATAATATTGAGCATGAATAATGATCATTTGGCAAAAAGATGGATTCAAAGATATCGAATCTCCGAAAGAATAAGAAACAACCTAATAGCCTTTTTTTATTCGAGTTACACGAAGGCTCTGTTTAGCAGAGATAGTCTTATTTGAATATGAAACGAGTTACTTAAATCGGTTCTCTAGTTTCATGATTATAGATAAAAAACAAAGAATAGTAAAATTACAAATATCTTATGTTAGAGGAGGGCAAACCAGCTTGAGGGACACTGATGATACGTAATTACCACCACCCGTGAACTCTGGCCGAACCTGAACCTTTTAGAGAGCAAGTCTTTGGCCACGCATAGCATACCTACCATAGCAAAGCATACCTAACGCAGTACCTTTGTAAATGTCCATGTCTTATATCTAATACGATGTTACATAAGGAGAAATAAACTAAAATATTAGATAACTATTTAATATTAATGTTCAATTGTACTTGTAAAATTAATGTTTTCGTTTCATTACATAGTATAAAACAAATACTCATTTATAATAATTATTATCAAACTTATTTTATAATATTAATAATATAATATTAATCTAATCTAGTTTAACGTTACATCACAACATAAATTAAACGCACTAAAAGTGCGTTTATTTCTGCAAATTTGAGTAAAATACTTGTAGCGGAATACTTATGGGGTATTTCAAGGAGATCCGAATTTTTATCAATAATAAAAGATGTGTTAATATATCCTTGAATAGAATTCCTAAGTTACGGTTTTTAATTTATTACAGAACTATTGTACCTTTTTAGTTTAGTAAATGTTTTATTTATCGTAAAAAAGATTTTTTTTTAGAGTGTCTTAAAGGAATACTTCTTATGTCAATACTCCAACTGTCTATCCTCAGCGCTTTACGCTATATACGAGTATCTAAATCTATAATGTGTATAAAATAAATTTATAATATATATATATAGATGTTTCTTAATAACAGATAGAAACCGAAAACATTCAACAAACGATACCGCATCTCAATTCATTATATATCTTGTAATAAAATAAAAAAAAAGAGGAAGTACGTCGTTGAAAGATATATTTATCATAAATCTACCTTTTTTCATAAGATATTTAAATCTACTCGTAGAGAGCATTTTGAAAGACAGCCATCATTAATTATTAGGGCGAGGGTCAAGTTGCTGACAAACAACTTAGTTTTATAAAATATACTTGTACTGCAAAAAATAATGTATAATGGCAGTCATTTGAAAATATGAAAGTTTCTTAAAATGATTTAAAGTATAATAGCTTTGGATACTTTTGTAAAAAAATAACACATTGTAAGTAAATACCTACAAAGATTATATATACTTCAGTTCCATTGATTGTTACTTCCTACATATAATACCTTAAACCATGAATAAACTTGAGTGGGTCAAAAGAGATTTGGGGGATTCACAAGCCACTTACAACTTAAAATCTGAATCGTTAATCTGGAGCCTTTTATCCACTATTCGTTGAGAAAATACTCAATCATTTAGAGAATAAATGAATAGTGTGCCCAGCGAAGCGGGCATGAAACAGCTAGTTTTTTTTATATAAGTAGTTAAAATATTATGTTTTAAGTTTAAAACTTATAACTAAGTATTTTTTGAAGAAAGTTTCTCCAAAAAATTTGTATAACAATAAAGGGTTAAATAAATTATGCATCAATAATAATTTCTTTTTTATTTTCGACCAACGGAGTCAGACCGAGTAAAATATAAATCCAGAATTAATTTAATCTAAAAACATCTGTGACCGTCATATGATCTAGGTCAGAAAATTATATTGTATCTGTAGACACTTGATATATAAATGACAAAAATCATTGTTTTTTTGTAGCTCTAATTCAAATTAATAAGACTTTATTATAGAAGCGGCATTCTGTTGCTGGATATGAGCTTAAGCTTTATATATGTTTGTTATAACAACTATAATAAATTCGAAACAAGACCCAAGTTCTAAACAACATTTATTATTCTTGTTTGTTTACGACACAACTAAATACGTCTTTAAAATATGGAAAATGTTTGAGTTTTAGTAAAACAAATATTTTACTCTTTTTTGTGTAATATTATACACTTTCAAGCTGAGTTCAGAAATAAGGTAAAGCGTTCAGGAATAATAACGACTTCGCTATACAGCGTACATTGGCCGACTACTGACACTAAATCAAACATCAATATTACTTATAAGTTACCCATTATTGCAATATATTACTATTTAGTTATAAATACAACAACACCTCTTTTTATAGACCCTGTTAAATAACCTCAATAGTTATCCAATTCTTGGATTTATGGGACAAAAGATGAATAGAGTGGTCTAAATTTTTGGTTTGTTTTAAAATACATATTCTAAGAGATATTGATATTTTTAATGAGACTCTTATAATCTCATAAAAAAATATACTTCAGAATTTCTAGCTTCAAAGCTACAGCTTACGAATATATTATTTAACACATCAGACTACATTTTCGCGAGCTATTTTCTAATTTATTCGTAAATTGTTGTAACAATAATTACAAAATTTATTTGATTCACTCATGTATAAGTATGATATAAATTAAATTTAGGATGGTACGTATATTAAAAAAGTATTTGAATTAACCGTAGGTGCAGTTATTAATTAGCAAATCTATTTAGTTTCATACAGCTATATACCGTTTTTATTTAATTATATAAATAATTAAATCCAACAGATACAGTTTTGTTTGTAATAGCCATGAGAGTCAGCAGTGCTTATACAAAATGAATACAAAAGTTGGAACCTTTCTTTAATAATAATTAATCCTCAAAGCATTCTCACTGCTATGTTTATTAAACACAAGCAAATTGCGAACTTAAAATACCATTGTTTAATTAAATTTCTTCGAGACAAAAGAATAGCTGTCAGTTACGTTATTTGTTTTAGTGTTAGAATATTTGTCTGGGTCAAAAATACTAGTAAATATTTAAAAAAAATTAATGTGGCAGTAAATGGTATGTTCACATAAGCTTAAAACAAATTAACGACTATCAAATTATTAAACAATACAATATTGTTAAACGTTAGTTTTGTACCATAAAAATTATGTCATTATTTACTGATAAATTATTATTATCAGAAACATAGATCAAGGATTTCTTTGTTTCTTGAAATCAATATATAATTGCATATAATACGAATGGTAATAAATAAGGCTGGTGCAACACAGTCGGATAATGCGAGTGCGAGTTTGACTCGATCTAGTCGTTAGTTTGATTTATAGTTTCCGCTGCGAGAGGTTTTGTCTACTGGCGCTTATGTCACCAAGATAGGGTTAAACTTTAACTGCACATATGATTTAATTTGTTCTAATAAAAGTTTGATAATATTTTAATGATTATTATTATTTTTTATTGAATTTCTTACCTAGGAATGTCGTGAAGTGTCGTACAATGTACATGTGTTGTTGAAATCGGATTTATAAAGTCAGCTATGGTCTATTGTTAAAGTCTAAATGATTATGACTCTATGACATAGAAGTGTACCACAAATAATATTTTAAAAATATAAATCCACAATCTTTTGTTGTATTTACTTATATCGTTGTTTAATCTGAAAAGTTTACAGAATGTTTTATTGATACCATAATCGAATGTCTTCTTCATTAAAAGAAACATTTATTAAAGTTCTCAAAGTGTAATAAAATAATAAAAGTATTTTTAACTTTAAATACCATATCTAAAACTTAATACAAAAATACAATACTTTATAAATTTTTTCATTCAATCCATCCAAATTCAATAAAATATATCCAAATTCTATAAAAGTATATCATTTAACACATTTGTACTTAGATAAGTATTATTGTAGTTTTATAAAAATATAAAAATTAAAAGCCATACATTCAACGCAAAACATTTGAGATCAAAATAAATATTATTCTTTCGTTATCAACGCGCGCGGTAGCGCGCGACCCAAGTTCCCGTGCCCACCCCTCGGAGCTGCCGGAAGAGTATATCTCGGATCCGAGTTTACGCTAAAAACGGCCATTTCCCACCCGCACTGCCTGGCCGCCCTTTGACCTAGAGCTACCAAATTTATTACGTGGCCTACATTTAGCCGGCCTAACTTAACCCAAAAGGAGAAAAAAATAGGCCAAAAAGGCCTTATTTCGCGTACTTATAGATAATGATAATAATATTGATATAAGTTCATCCGGCTATTGACAGTCGTGATATCGGGATGGCCCAAGTTCAAAGTTTTATTTTTCAACAGAACTTGGTGGCGAAGGTAGTGGTCATCATTGACCTCCTGATAAAGACCTGCTCAAACCTACTAGATAACGTCGTTCATTCGTCGCTCATTTCATTGGCCGGATGCATGGATGTGTTTGTGTTTTGATTACTTTTTATTCAAAATTTTCGTTTCTTTTTTACTTTTTAAACTATTTATTAACATGTCCTTATTTCAAATTGCAGTAGAACCAAAGTGAAAGACATATTTAAGAATATTTTAATGGACACAAACAAAACTGCAATGTATTTATTTTTAATCGTTTTTAAGCAAGGTAACCAATGTTGCACCAAAAATCTTCTAAATATCCTTCATAACTCAGTTTCTTTCACAATTAACATTTATAGAGGACCGTAAACAGAAAATTGCTTTAAACCGGAATTGGTAATTACTTACGCCAGAAATTACTCCTTGGTCAGACCACACGGAGGTCCAATTTTGTCTGTAATGCGTCGTCGCCGCAGACATCACACGGAAAAAAATAAATTGTCAAAGATGACCTACCTACCTTAAATAAATTTTTCTATTATTAACAATACTGCAACCATTCGTTGCTAATTAAATAAAACAAACTTTTAATTACCGTTGTGTATGGTATTTTTGTCGCAAACGGAACAGTTCATTAGTTGTGTTGTTGTATGTTAGTGTGAAATAAATATTAATTAAAATTTTATTTGTTTTATTTTAAATTAATCTCATACTTAATAAAATGAAATGAATTAATATTTTTAAAGATAAAGTTTATTTTAGTTTTATTTCGTGCCATGGAATAAAGTACTAATTAATAGTTTAGTAATAAAAGTTTACTACATTAACGTATTATGAGATAAGTTATTATGTATTTCATAATATGGTAATTAAGTCAGTTGGTTGTAGTTTTTGTAATAGTCTGTTTTATGTATTTAACACACTCAGTATTATTTTCCAAAAACATTTAATGTGTAAGTAAGGACTCGTCGCTAGTGTATTATAGCATCGAGATATGAATTGTTTCAAAATATCTTAAAAGTCACAAAACATTTTTCTCATATCAAAATATAATAAATGGCGCTGCATTATTTAAGGAATAATTTTTAATAAAAATATTTTTCGGGCTATAACTTAACTTTAAGTTTATAGAATGTAGCCTCCAATGTTGTTTGTGAAATAAATAAGGTTTTGTACACACAAAATGTTGGGTTGCATTGTTGACAATGAATAATGTGATAACATAGCTTTATTGAATCGTTTTCAGTTCAATTAGATCTCACACTTATAATGCTTTAGTTGATTTTAAGGTATACTAGCAAGTACATTCAATACTTTTTAGTAATTCTACAACTACAGACTATTTGACGTTAAAAAATATTGTTAATACTAGAACACACACAAATCTCCATCGAAATGACGTATGAAAGAGGATATAAGAAACTGAGATATTGCATCGACCCCAAATACTGAATTACTTGGGATACGGACAATTTAATGATGTCAACAACTTTCAAATGGTTAGATCATTTAAACATTTACAATGAAATAACAATATTGTTATTAGATTAAAGAATTTTAGATAAGCTATTTTCCTAAAAGTATTATTAAATGAATATGAAAAATAACGCTTTCTTGTTTCGGGGCATTGATGAATCGGAACTCTCGAGTTGGTCCGACATTCTCATTTAAGAATTTCTTGTTTGCACTCGTTCACTTGAAATTAATCAGCTAACAACTATACGTTACTGGAGCTCATACTGCTTCATATAAATGATTTAAAACATGATTTAAATGTCAAAAAAAATATATTGGATAAATAACATATTTATAATTATTTCTATAGTTTTGGGTTAGTTTAATTCTCTTTTAGTTGTAACCTAGTTTGAGTCTGAATTTATACACAGAACTTACTACTAATCTTCAACTCTCCATCTTTATCTACGTAAACAGAGAGCTTTAAATAATAAAACAAATTCAAGTTCAACATCAAAGTTTGATTAAGATGCCAACTTCGAATAAATATCCCGCTTTCATCAAAACTCCGAAGTGTATTGTTCCACCGCTGGTAGATGAGACCAAAATTAAAATACAATAGTTTACTGTTTATTAATTCAATTATTTATTACAAAACTTATATTAATCCTTAATTGTCCATCACTTAAAAAATATTTAAAAACATTTTAATCTCTTTAAACACTTAATTTAATGTATGATCCAGAATAATTATATAATTATTTTTAAGACTGACCTAACCACGTTGTTTTTTCCTTATTCTGATTTTGATCTTAAATGTAGTAACTTAATTGTGAAAAATAGTTATATTCTATCAAAAATATATGCTATAAATTTATAGAAATGAATAGTTTCTATTGCAATATATAAAGTTATATTTACAATAAATTCATTAACAATAATTGACATCCGGTAAATTATTGATCAAGATTAAGTCAGTCACTTAACTCTTTGAAACGAAATCTTTAAAATGTGAAAAATAACGTCTACTTGTCTCATGGCATTGACAAATCGGACTTCTCGAGTCAAACTCCGAATTTATTACTTAAGAGTTTATTTCCTAAATTGAAGTCATTTACTCAAAAATTGCCAGCTGACATCTTTAATAGCATAAAACCTATTTGTATCTCTTAAATTGAATTTCAGAAAATGAGATGTTTTACAGACTCTAGTTCGAAAATTGAACATTTTTCTTTATTAAGTTAAATATTTTTTAAAGATTTATGTTTGAAATTGTCTATTAACATGTTTTGCTAAGTTAAGCGCATTTTAACTGAGGATAAATACAAATTGATAAATCCATCTTTAGGAAGAGGATAAAAATCCTGTGACCTCTTTAAACCATCTGGACCGCCCGACTGGTGACGAAACGAAACGAAAATTATTTTATTATTTGATTGATTTAAAAATAAAACGTTATAAAAAGACTTGAGACCTCAAAGTCTTCAAATATTCATACAAATTTATTTACCATTTTTTTTTTAATTTATTTGCCTAAAAAAAAATTCTTAAAGAATATAGGATCGCTTTGATAAAACAGTAACTATCTTGTTCCTTAAACGATTTAACAAGTATTTCAGTCCAGTTTATTACATTGACTTGACACTCTACAATATTATATAGACTTAACAAGTCAAGTATAATATTTTATTCGGTGTCACAATCCTTAGTTCTTAGTAAAAGTAATAAAATTATATGAGGTTAATGGAAAAATTCACATTTAATTAATTAAATGAATTTATTTTGAAGAAATAAATTTATTGTAAATTTTTTTAACCTATTAATTTATTAGTACAATATTTATTTTTTGTTGTTGTTTAAAATATTTATATCAAGTTTCAAAACAGACGCGGATTTGCAAAATTATTCTAAAATTCCCTTAATGAGTTCCAATTTGTCGATATTATAAAATTTTTTTATACAAAGAGATAAAACAGCTACTAATAAATATTATTGAAATATTTATTTTCCAAAAGATCATTAGTAAATATATCAGTGAATATTATTAATTTAATATTCAGATGTTTTGTTCATCATATATATATATTGTTTTTTGATAAAAAAATAAAAGAAAAAAGATGCTATTTAACCTTAATATTATATAATATATATATTAGTCCTCTTGGGTGACGGCGGTAGTTTAATCCAAATAGACTTGCCAAATGCGAGCTTGTCGTTAACAATAGCGTCCACTGAATACTAATTTCACATTTTTCTTCAAATCTTTAACATTATGAAAATTTGATTTACTGTTTTAACTTTTCTTCAATACTTAAAGCTTCGATAAAACCAAAGCGGTTCGGGTTTTGGTTTTATCGAAGTTGACAATAAGCGATTTTCTTATTATTTTTTGTTCAGAATTTACTTTATATTTTAGTATGCATATTTCTTACTAGAAATATTTGATTAAGTATTACAATTTAATAAAATTGTGCAGTTATCCACGCTGGTAACAAAGAACAAGTGTACCTTAAAAAAATACTTCTACATTCTTGGACTTGGAATACATTAGGTATTATACAGAATACAGAAAGTTTACATTCAATACTTCAAAATATTGCTATCAAATTGCCACTCGATCACGCAGACGGCATAATCACTTTACAAAACATATAAACTCAGCAATCAACCGAGTTAAAGTCAATAATAATCGACTTGAAGTCAAATCGTCGACTCGGATTAAGAGCACTTCAGATAATCGAATAGAGAGACGCCTGTGTATAACTTCTGAGTTTCTTTTACATTTTCTTGGTTAATCTTCTCTGCTATTGTAGACGCAACTTGATAAACTCTAATAGAGAAGTATGTTCACTTATGGATTGTAGGAGATCAAAATTATAAGTTATAATATATATTATTAGATAAGAGTGTAACTTTGGTTGGAACAGATATTAAATATTCAAATTATATAAATATGAAAGGATACTTCTTTGATTGTAAAAATAAGCAAACTAAGATGACTTTAATGTCGCATCCGAACAGTTTATAGACAAGAAATTTTGAATCGAGGCAGCAAGTGAAGTTAATAAAAAGTATTTAGTACAATTTAACTTTTTTAAACCATTATTAAAATAGCAATCGCAAAGTAATATTGTCTTAAATTAAACTACATAATTCTACACTATTTAATATGTAATCCGATACAAGAATTATATTGCAAAAGAATTATATTGCAAAAGAATTATATTGCAAAAGGCAAAGGAAATATAATTCTATTATAATGCACACTGCGTTATTACTGAAAATCACACTTTGAAATATAGATACAGGTTTTTACTGAAATATGTTATATGGTCTGCAATACGTCACATATATTATAAGGGGATGAAAAAGTATGGAAGCTTTTGAATTCGCATTGTATTAGCTTACTAACAGTAAAAGTAACTATTTAAATAACTTTCTTATCTCAATCCTGAAACCATTAAAATCATATCTGATTATTTTCAGAAGTCTACAACACCTATAAAATATTCTCTAAAATAAAGATGGTCCTTTATAAATTGACAGAAAGTGTCATAAAACACAGACAGGTTGTATCTGGCTACTGCTATAATAAGCAGGCATAGTGATCAGAATACGGCGATACCCTCGGGGATAAATAAATATCTTGTCATTAAACTTGGTTA
Organism: Melinaea marsaeus rileyi; assembly: GCA_918358865.1. Lineage (NCBI taxonomy): Eukaryota > Metazoa > Arthropoda > Insecta > Lepidoptera > Nymphalidae > Melinaea > Melinaea marsaeus. Next base: position 2,250,621 of record OU911091.1, on the reverse strand, counting down.
ATGTGAGTTTTGTTTACTCCACACCAGATTTCACTTGGGTTAAATATGTCAATCCCTTCTGGTGTCTTGATTATGTAATTTGTTATTGTTTGATTGTTTGTTTCTTTTTAATAAAAGAGATACCATTATTTGAGTTTATTATAGTTTATATGCAAAATTTCATCCAAGGGTCATTTTTATCAATATAAACAATGTTATATTATTTTAAGTTTATGAATAGAATGCAACGGTGAGAGATAAGCCTTAATATCTCAAAGTACTTTTATATAACCTTTTCAGTGTATTATTTAGTTTGTGAAATAAAGAGTGAAGTGAAAAAAATTATATTCATTTCAAATTGTCTATAAAATTGTTTGTTTGTATGTTTTTACATACATACAAACAATATAAGTAAAACTTAAGTAAGTAAGTAAGTAAGTAAGTAACATAATTTAAGTAAAACTTACTTAAATTACCTAAATTTTTTAGAGGTTGCAAGTTTAAGCCTTGTCTGTGTCGATGACTTTTTTATTCTATAAATATGTTAGCGTTAACAGTAAACCTACCAAGTACCGGTCAAATTGACCGTTCTTAAACTTTTGTAAAACTTACACATTTCTAAGGGTTATAATATCGTTATCAAACTACATGTAAATTTTTAGAATATGCATATAATATTTTCTTCACTCTTTACTTTTAGTTATTTCCATTATTACCTGCGTTTTATAATAAAATAACTTTTAATTACCGGTCAATTTGACGGCGTGCGGTAGGAACAAGTATACAAGAATTGTCGGTAGGTTTAGTCTTAAAATTATATTCATTTTGTTTATCTATATAATATTATTATATAATAATATGGACATACAAACATATGCAAGGTGAGGTGGTTAAAGTAATCATACAAACGTAGTGATTTACAATCATGTAAATGTGTTTCTCTGAAATCGATTGAACTCAGATAAGCGAAAAGCAGCAACGCGCAATAATTTACTTTAGTTAAATTAAACCTGTTTAAAGCTTCTTTTAATACAGTTTTATCATTTCAGTTAGTTTTTTAAGTAATTAACATAAAAGACAGGTGAGTGAGGTTTCAGCATCGATTTGGATTACAATTGTTAAAAACTTTTACTTCAATACATCTGTGAATTAGGTATCGTTAAGTCCTTTGTTTTCAAACATTAACCGTTATGTGTAACGTCTGTTGCTTATTAAAATAATAAAAAAGAACACTAAATTAAAATTTGTAATATAGCACTGTATAAAGATTTTATTATTTTGTTTGGGGCGGTTCAAGTGTTTAAATGAGATTACAGAACTGAATTTTATTAACCTTACTAGTGGTTAATTTACGCTTTCCAATCCTTTGAAGTAAAATTGTATGTATAAGTTAAATCTTCATTTTTCAAGCGGAAACTTGTAAATTTGTAATTACAATAATAATATGAATAATCAGTCTAATTAAACAGTTTTTAGATATAAATGATGCATCACCTTCAAAAAAAAACATTTAACTAATAAATAAAAGTAATAATAGTAAACAATAAAAACCACCTATAATTATACTTTTCCATAGATCTCTAAAACATAAGTTACAACTTTATACTATAAAACCTTTTTAAATCACGAAAATAAAACATACAATTGGCGGTAAAATGTTGTATTTTTCTACAATTCTCTAAAGTCCCTGTTCTGACTATAATATGAACAAAAGAATAATTTAAGGTGTGTTGGTAATGTAACACAAACAGGTGCTCACACAAAGGAACGTTTTGTATTATTTATTTATTCATTCAAAAACAGATTGCCAATCTTTATTCACACATGCGCGTCTATCCATTATAAAAAAGTGGAGAGATGCGCATGTGTTGTTTAGATGAGTTTCATTTTCTATGTTGCCAAATGATGAGTACATAAAAGAAAAAAAATTAAAATTAAATAAAAAAAAATCGTATATGACCTCGTCCGACTTTAATATTAAGAGAATATTTTATATTTATTAAAGATGATTATAGAAAATATAACACTACATTTCAACCATTATAAAAAGTATTCTTAAGTGTTTTAATTTAACAAAATGTCAATAGATTATGTATCAATAATCATTAGTTCTGAACCGATCGAATGAAGCGCGTTACAGCATTTTGTTCCCATACCTGTAATAAAATTATGTTATTAAAATTATTAATACCTAAAAGAATTAAGTATATTATTTTAAATTGGTATTTGTGTTGTTTATCGCTACCATTAAGAGATTGTAATGAAAATAAACTATTGAAACCGTTGGTAATAAAAATACTACTCTGGCTACCCCGCAAGGGATATAGCGTGAAGCTAAGTAAGTAAGTAAGTAATAAAGATAACATGATATTGCCATGATATAGGTGGGTTTTTTAAATTATTTTAATACCATGTTTCATAACACATTATATCAAATTAGTTAAAGTTTCCTGGTTTAAATAATTTGGGATTAAGGGTACAAGGAGGAGGTACTGCCATAGAAAGGGGTAATTTTAGCCTGAAAACCATTTGTTTGACAATTTGAAGTATATTAATTCGCTTACCTCACAGTAAACAACTCTTCAGAAGCTAAACGCTGGTCTATTAAATCTATTTTGGTAACTTTCCCGTATTGTGCGAGTTTGATAGTTTTTCCCGCATTTACTCAACCCATTTTGAACTCTTTCTTTCAAAACAAAACAAGTTTACAAACTCGTTTTTACACGGAGTATACTATTGAGATATACTTTTTATGTTAACTATTTTAACAAGTAATTCATAGTTACTAAACTATCGCTTTTTAATGATATTTTCATATGAATGTGATTAGAAATGTGTAGGATTCTTTATGTATGTAATTCATATATAATTCATAAATAAAGTATTCTACAAAATATTTAAAAAGTGTCTAGATGACGTTCATTTGTCATCCTGCGTGTATGTATGGTTCTTGGATAGATAAATACTTGGATAGACATTTAGAAAGTACTGACATTATATTTCATATTATAAATAGAATGCCTAAGAAAAGTTAACGATAATTATACCTTTCCTTCATTTGTAAGTAAAAGTAAATTAAATTCTTTCATTTGTAAATAAAATTTCCTGGCCTATTGTATTGACGCAACACCACATCCTTAAGTACAGAAATATAAATTTATGTGGGATTCATAAGTGGAGACAATACAAAGATAGTCATTGAAATCTAATATTTAACTTCTCCAACATGTCAACTCCACGAAATCGCGTTTACACTTAACAGGAATAACATACGTATCTATTACAAAACTTAATTTACTTAATTATAACTATTTCTAAAAGCATAAGCAACCTCCTCCTAAAAATAACTGAACGAACATTTGAATTGAATCAAAATAATTTGACGTTTAGATAATAAAAAAGATAAGAATGTTTATAAAGAGATATATATTAAATATATTAAAGATATATACTATATATTAAAGGTAACAATACAAAATAACATTGATTTTATAGTTAGAATAATTTAGGCTTGATCGAAAGATTTATTATATAAGTGTATCTTACCTGCACTCTAAATATCAAGAATAATATAAGCGTTGTAGTAAATGTTACCTAAGTGTAAGTTTTAATACAAAATAATTTGACTAAAAAAAACGAAGTATTTACATATTCGCGATTATGCTGATAGCTGTCTTTACGCATACATGCAAATATTTTAATGTAGTTTTCCCGGGTTTTATTTTCCACAGTGCAAATGACGCGCTCATAAAAGAGAAAATGTAGAGCATTGTGACGACTGAAACCACACAACATGTGTGGGTCGTAGTAAATTAGCATCTTTATAACACACTTTGACCCTAAAAAAACCTTAAAACATATTTGAAATTCCTTAAGTATAAAGTATTATCTCGTATTTTTTAAATTTAATATAAAAACAGTTTTAAACATTTTCTGTGTGAGGGTTAATTGAGTAGTAATCTTTTGATTTATGAGCACTGAGGAAAGTAAGTTTTTATAAAAATATTTTATGAAATAATTATTGATTAGTATTATTTAAAAAAAAAATAACATATGTAATTAGTTATATAGATTTATTTATTCATAAAATAGTATATAACATATCCTTTATTTAAAGTAAGTTGATATTCTTATTTCTTATTCCATAAAATTATCTTTCATAGTATATACTCGTATTCCATTTCAGATATAATTATGTGTATGGTATTTATTCAAACACTTTACTTTTTATGAAAAGTGTGACAAACGAATATGTTCTATGCAATGCCTCGTCTACACTTTTTGAATTATAATATTTCACACAAAAACTCAAAATGGCTTAATAAAATGTATTTTTTACATTTTTTTATTACAAAAGGTTCCTTGCACACTTTTGCACGTATTAAAAGTTTATTAGTTTAATATATCTATATTTCTCAACAATAGATTATAACAATTTATTTATTATATCACAGGAAGAGGTTTCTACTAACCATACCTTGTATAGTCTTATGTAGGTATATTATAGCATTATTTGTTGGCAGCATCTTCAAAGGGTGCATTATACGGGTCCACGGAAATTTGACGGTTTACCAGAAGTCACTGGTTAGAGCGCTGCATTTATCGATGCTTTTTCCTCCTATATATTTTTTTAAATAAAAAAACCCTAACTGTCTATTGTACTGAAATCTATTTGTCTATTTCTTAATTAATAAAATATCGAAACAGTTATCATTTGACAAAATTTAACTCATAAAATATACGTAAATATATATTTATTCTGTGTCATCATTTCAGCTTTGTTCCAGCGAACTGGATGCTCTTTTGATAAAATGATTGGGTAAATTTCGTAGAGTCATTTGTTACTGTAACTAAACTATGAACTTATCCTGATATGAGAATTGAGAACCTTGTAAGATTTTAATGTATGAAATAAAAGTTAAAATTATTTTAACGTTAAATTTATTTTTCTTACTTATTTCCAAATACAGTCATTTTGTCCTAAAATTACCTAAACATTAGGAAAACAGATTTTTATTGCTTGCGATGATTCCCATTCAATCTAATATAAAACACTCCTATCATATAATGAAATAAACAGAAACGTGGACACCTCAAATATATTTTTCTCTATTTTATATTGAAATTTTATTAAAAAAAATACCTCAATTATTAATAATGCTTTTAATATTGACAACTATATTACAATTAGTAAAAAAATTTAAAATATATTCATAAAAAAGTAATGATAACAATTAATGGTTCATACTTTGATTAATATTTAATTTCTATATGTTATTACTTCCGTATAGAAACTAAATATTATTAGTAAAATATCACCCTTTTAATACATAGGTACAAAAGAACCATCTTTATAATTGCAATCAATTTATAACAAACAATTGTTTACCTCAATACATTATTAAAATATACTCTTAAAAGAATTGAACAAAATGTGAAATAATTTCAATATATTGTAACTAAGCTTTAAAGGCGTATATTGGGTTTGCAACTAGCTCGAATGGAAAATGTTATTACCAAGCTTGTTTAGTAACAAACCTGTAACAATGTGAGCAGATTATTAGTATTTATGTTTAACTTTTAGAAAAATAAACAGATTGGATAATAAAATTACATACATAGAGTTAGCAAAGTTTTATACCGAAAAAAATATATAAGGCATTAGACTTTTTCCAGTTATTCATGTTTATTAAAACAATCTGAGAAAAGCGATTAAGGGAAAGCAATGAATATAAATCAAGTAACAGATTACTAATCCGTTAGGTGAAACCATAACCTCATTGATTAGTTAAATAGAAATATAACAAAAATAATTTATATCAGACACAATGCAATAGAAAATTACAATGAAACAATATCAAGAAATTCTAAATATAAAATTAGGAACTACTTCGTCCAATAATTGAATATTTGAATTTTAGTTTAAACTTTTACACCCTTCTTTGTATCAAAAAAGCGTTTATTTTCTTAAATTGATTTTAATACTTCTAATTATTTTCGGGAGTTATCTTTATCACAGTATTGTAATTTATAAGGACTCTGTAATATTTTGTTTGTATTTTGAAGAAATAATAATTCAAGGCTGTATTTTCCTTGGTACCAATACGATTTTTTAAAATTGAATCTCTTTAAAAATAATGCACAGCAAAGATGGCTTTGGTAAATATAACAAACAGGATTTAACATAGAATCGATGTTTTTTAATTGTTAAGAATAATTATTTTTAAACTTAATTGTATTTTGAATTATAATTTAAGTCTGTGTATAAATAATAAATATGTATTAAATTATCTAAAAATATGTGATTATACAAATATTTGCAAAGTAACGTTTCATTGATATTGTTCTTATTATAATATTCTAAGGTGCAATTTTGTATAAACTATGATAACATAGACGTACGAGTAACAAGAAATATTAATCACCGCGGGCAGAAAAAACATGCGATCCCTCAGTTTGACCACATCGTTCAGTAAACTGAGTAGTTAGCAACTTGCGGCGTGTGGTAACTTCCATGATTTAAAATTATATATATATATATATATATATATATATATATATATATATATTAATGGGAAAATAAGCAACATTTAAAAGTTATTTATATATTTAAAAGAAATATATTAATATTAAAATTATGATATCACTGTAAACGAAATTCTTAGAACTAGGAAGTAAAAAGTAGTCATAAAAAAAAAGTAATTCTTTATTATTTTTTGGTGTTCTTAAAAAGATTTACTTAAGGTCGATTTTAATAAAATCCAGTAAGTCTTACTCGAATGGAAATTAGTAAGTATCCGAAGAAATAAACATTTTTACCTTTCTCCAAAACCTAGTACTAAAATCCCTATGAACAGGTATTCCGAGATAAACAGTACTCCTTAAATGAGTAATGAAAAAGTTGTTTTCTTCAAAACTTTTATATAATAAAATAGATGAAACTTATTTTAAATATTCACCTTTAACCAATTATTCTTAGTGATGTTCTCTTCTGTGACTGTAAGCGCTTTCCGTTCACCCAACTTATATGATTCATCGTAATACAAGTATTCGGTGAACGTTAATCCGCTAGTGATGTACTGCTATGTGAAATATATCGATATGGTCCCATTCACGATATCATGCTCGATAATCCATCGGCATTTGATTGGGACTGGGAAAGAATTAGGGAAGTTTGGAGTCTGGATGATGCCTACGGGTCCTTTTAGCCTCTCTCCATATATTTGAGGGCCCTGGTGTTCTCTTACGTCTACTTCTTGAGTGTAGACGATGTCGGCTGTGATGGTTATTAATGTAATGCTAAGTAGACACTGCATCGTCAACCTGTAACAAAATATTTAATTTAATTTGCTTTTATAAAATATATTTTTTTATATTACACTCTTATATTATGTAAACGTTAAATAAATCCTTGAATACTTTAGAGAAGTCCTATTTAAAATAATATTTTTATTAAAAAAGGCATTATAAAGTACAAAGAACTACTTCGAAGTTCTGTCATTCTAATTTACTAACGACGTACTCGTCCTTTGGGAGAAAGAGCTCAGAAATGCGTCTGTGTAAATGCACTTTGACGTCACTAAATAAGTTTAGAAAATGATGTCTTTTCATGGCTTATGTGCTTATGTGGTTGTAATATATCACAATGACCTACTTTGGTTTCTTTACGTTAATGTTGTTTTTGTTGGATAGTTTGATGGAGTCTAACTTAATCAAATACAAATTAATTCTAACAAGAGAGTTTTAAAAGTCTAAAAAAAGAAATGAAAACAAATGGAACGACCATTGCATTAACATTAAAATTATTTTTGCCCATTAAGAGATTAGCTGTCAAAATTTATTTAATATTCAACTTATATTTAAACAAAAACACAGTTCAAATGTATATAAAACTAGACTAATACCAGCAAATTCACCTGCCATCTCTCATTTAGACTAAAATTGCAAATTTAAATCTATTTAAAAATACAAATTCATTAGTTTGTATACATTTTTTAAAATAAAAGCCTAAGTAAATTTTAATGTTTTTGAGCGAACTTATCGAATTAAAAGCACCTACATTTTAACTCAAATAATGAACTAGCATAGTGTTAGCTGAGGTATTACAATAGGTATACCTAATATCATCAAATAACATTTCGCAAACTTTATAGAGTATAAAATAAATTATTTAAACGGTCCATTCTCTCCCACATTATAGTTTGATCAAGGAAAATATGGTATAATATTTTCTTCAAAACTAATATATACTCTTTATTATTAACGCATTATGATAATACAATTTGCCAAAAAAGGTTTTTGACTGATGTTTTTGAATTTTGGTGTTGAGAAATTATAGACCAAATAAACTAAATTAAAAAGGAGTCCAAATATAGCTCCACCCAACATTTTTTGGCACTTCATTTCTGAACCTACATATTCGGCTAATATAATTAGAATAAGGTTTTGAACAGAAATAATAAAATAAAATGTAATCTATATATATATATAAGCGATTTACCACTCACTGACTAATCACGAAATCTCCGAAACTATCTGTCCGATTAAATTTTGCATAGTTACCTCTTTTGTGACGTAGACGTCCACTAAGAACCGATTTCACGGAATTCCTATCCCAACGGGTTTTATCAATATTAATATATAAGTAATGTAGTGTGTACATAGACGGAAGTAAGAGTTACTATAGCAACGGTTACAATAACAAAGGTGACCATAGCAACGGTTACCATACCAATGTTTACCATAGCCACAGTTACCATGACAACGGTTACCATAACAACGGTTACGACGACAACGGTTACCATGGCAACCAGAGTTTGGGGGGGGGGTTCAAAAAGTTGAAATTTGATAATTGAAAATTGTCATTAGAAAAAATGAAGGACGTAAGAATATAATTAATTACGAAATTGAATTTGATATATTTGAAAAATAAATAAATATTATTAAAAAAAAATATTTCAAAACTTGTACTTAGTTTTATGCTGGCAATTTTTTCGTGGTGTAGGCCTACTGGGGATCCCGCAACATTAAATAACGGAAACGCATCCCAATACACAGTACCTCATAGGTGATGTGGAAATGTCTGTATTCACTGACTGGCATTATATTTCTCTATTTAATATTTAAAAAAAATACACTGAATATTAAATAGAAATTAAACATTTTGGTGTATACAAGAAGTCTAAGAACATTAATTAAAATTAATCGACGTTATTAATATAAATGGTTCGACAGACGTACATTAATAACAGATATATATATATATACATATATATATATATAAAATAATATAATATATATAAAATATATATAATATATATAATATTGAAGAGAATTCAAGTTAGTTAATTATGTTCCGTTCAGACTATTTCATTACTTACACCGACAGACTACGTAATACAATAAGTGAAGCGCTGTTCTAAATCAATCCTTTCAATCAAATCATAGAATTTTGATACACAATAAAATAACACTTTGTTTTATTATTAAGAAAAGTAAGTTTTTGGTTCAAACATTGTATTCTTTAGTAAACTAGTCCTACAATAAACCCGTTTTAATCTTTAACGAATATTATTTTTCTTGAATCAATCCTTTAACAGCGGTATTTAATAACGGAAAAAATGAACGGGATTTTACTATTATACGACAACTTAACACGAGGCTTGTGGGTTAATTTATATTTAAAAATATACGGACCAAAAAAAATTGTTTTGTTAATACGTACTAAACTAATATGTTAATATGTGGGTAAATACATAACAGTTTTTACGTTATTAAAATAAAAAATAATAATTAAGCATCTTATTGTACAATATTATATGTAATCTTTTCGTATGTTTTTTCATGTCTACCCTCTTAATAAACAAACTAAACCTGGATAGTACGAATGTTACGGAATAGAGAGTTATATTATGTATGACATTCCTATGAAAAGTGCTCTATTGGAAATTAATTGTTTAAATCAGTTGTTATCAAAAACAAATATATAATATATCTGCTATTATAAAGTAAGTAATATTTTTATCGCTAGACACGTAATTTATGCCCTTTGGAGTTTTCCTTAGGGTCTCTGATTATAGTCGTTCTGTCGACAATTGTATTATACACCCGACAGCTCACGTACTTGGCTACACCGTAAAGTGAGTCATTTATCAAACTGGGACCTATTACATTACTTGGTTACTAGAATATTAGAGCATTTTCAGAAGAAAGAAACTTTTGCTTTCTTATATTTTTCACTCTTTACTTCATTATTATAATTTGTCCTCCTCCTTTACCTGTATTTTTTTATTATAATAATATAAATGAGAAAACTTTTATCATTGACTTTATCTTGCTTATAATAAAACATTTATCAGCCTTTATCACAAGATTATTTTAAATTTTGGTTTATATTTCTAAATAAAATACGAGAAAGCTCTCATCCATCTTGTCATTTTTACGATACTGATATAAAGATTTGACGAGCCTCGGAATAATTTTAACAAGGTGAAAAAAATTATGTGACAATGAACGGAAATACAGATAGTTGAAAATGAAATGACTTATCAAGTGAACATTTATATGAAGAAAATATTTTTTACTGACTAATTAAATATAATAATAATTAAAACAACATGATGTACTATGTATGTATTTATTAATAGTAGTTTCCTGCGGTGATCTAAAAGCGACGCTGGTATTTTTTTTTTATTTTGAGATTTGCCACACACAACAGAAATTTTATGTTTTGTTCATTGTACAAAAAATTCCATAGTTCAATGGCGTGTATAGTGAAGGAATAAATCATAAAACCTGTATGGTGCGAAGGGATAAATAAGTTGGATGATGAACGGAGATGAAAGTCATGAGTTGAAATTTGGAAATCAAGGAAGGTCGAGAAAATAAATCATTTGAAATAGAAAATAAACGACAGAGAGTTCTTGAAATTCTTCTTTTACGATTTTGAATTTATATGAATCTATGAAAGGAGAGATGAAAATGGTATATAAAGGATGATATTTTGAAACATTGATGAATGAAGAAAATGATTGGAGTGGTGTTTGAGAAAAAACAAGCCGGTAAATAAAGAATTAGTGAAAGTGACCGATGATGAAGTGAAAGCGGCTGGAATGGAAAATGAAATGGAAAAACTGTAGGGCCGGATGCGATACCAGTGGAGGTATGGAAGGTTTTAAATGAATATGGATATAAGTGGCTGGTTTTGTTTTTCAATAAGTTTTTGCATGAAAAAGTGATCCCGATAAATGGTACAATAGTAACCTAGTACCCATTTATAAAAATAAGGGTGATATACAAAACTGCAACAGTTATCGTGATATAAAGCTCATGTCACATACTATGAAAGGGTGGGACAAAGTGATAGAGAAAAGGATGCAAGGCGAGGGTGATGTTTCAGAGAACCAGATCTGTTTTATGCCTGGTCACATGCTGTATTCGCTCTCCATCAGTTGTGTGAGAAATACAGACGATCCCATAAGAACCTGCACATGGTGTTCGTTGATCTCGAGAAGGCATACGATCGGGTTCCTCGTAATGTGATATGTGGGCTTTGAAAGAGAAGGGTATACCTGGAAAGTATATGGACTTGGTTCGTGCAATATACAATCGATCTAATAAACAAGTCCGGTCGGCCGCTGGAAACACCGACAAGTTCAATGTGGCAGTAGAGTTGCATCAAGGGTCGGTTCTGAGTCCCTACCTCTTCTTGTTGATAATGGATGCTCTGACATTGGACATACAAGAAGTAGCACCCTAGTGCATGCTATTCGCGGGTGATATTGTTCTTGTTGGCGAGGATGGAATTGAGGTGCAGAGTAGACTGGAAAAACGGCAACAAAAGCTGGAGAGTGTCGGCCTGAGAGTGAACAGATCCAAAACAGAGCACATGTTCTGCGATTTCGGCGGTGTCTACGGTTTTGTTCCTATTTTGTGCAACGGAGCACCGTTACCAGTCTGCTCGGAGTTTCGCTATCTTGGTTCTCTGATACAAAGCGATGGCAATATTGACCGGGACGTAAAGCACAGAATCAACGCGGGATGGATGAAATGGCGACAAGTCACCGGGACGACATGTGATACCCAAATTCCCCTTAAACTAAAGGGGAGAATCTATAAAAACATCATTAGATCTGTCGTTATGTATTGATCTGAGTGTTGGGCGATGAAGGTGATGGATGAAAGCATTTGCATGTAACAGAGATGCGAATGTTAAGATGTGTGGGGTGACAAGAAGGGATAGAATAAGAAATAAGTTTATTAGGGGAAGCTTAAGAGTAGCGCCAGTGATAGAAAAAATTAGAGGTATATCATGGTATGGGCATGTTATGAGGAGAGATGAAATGCACATGACCAAAAGGGTGCTGGATATGGTAGTGGAGGGATGGATAGGTAGAGGACGGCCAAAAAAAAGATGGATGGATTGCGTGAAAGAGGATATGGAGAAGAAGGGAGTATGTACAGAGATGACGAGTAACAGGAGAGTATTGAAGGAAAAAACATACTGTGCCGACCCGAAAATGGGATAAAGGGTGGAAGATGATGACAATTTTGAATTTATAATAATAATAATAATAATACACTTTACAGCAACCACAATGTAAAATAACACTACGGGAACAAAAATACATTTAAACTATGGGTATACAAAAAGGCGGTCTTATCGTTAAGTAGCGATCTCTTCCAGACAACCTTATATCTAAGTTAAAGGTGAATTACATACAGAAGAGTGGTGCATAATATTAACAGACATAATTTCATAAACCAATATAAATAAAATATGTACACAAATACAAATAAATATAACATAAATAAAATACATAATTCAATAAATATATATGTCGCCGCGTTGAATATTATTGAAAAACCAAATATAATGATTTACATAGTTATAATTATTTTAACAATCATTGTAAATGCAACTCATCAATGTCTATTATAATAATCGATTCCACATTTGTTATTTACACATCCGGAATTGTTTATTAAGATGGCCGACGTAAGATTTAAGAAGTTGTGATTATGACTATGTTTAATTGATGGATTGTTAAATTTAATGTTGTTTGTTTGTAAACAATTTCTGAAATAATTATTCCTTCTTTATAACATTATTTTTGAATTGTAATACTTAAAGTCGTCCGAATAAGAGTTACTTAAATAAAGTGTTTGATAGTATTAGGTAAAAAGTATTGTGACTGACTAGCAACGATTCACTTCAAGAGAGGAGAATCTTTGTACAAAAAACGATGTTTTATGAGCAGAGCTCAGTTAACTGCTGATTTTCGAGGAAGAGACATTGTAAGTAGAATCCATGTCAGTTTGTCTAATTTAATTTAAATGTTATTTATTTACTATAATAAATAATAACAAACTTGTTTCATTTTGATAATTGTCACTCACTTAACTAATATAAAATCATAGAACTTTAGTTGGTATATCTTATTATAGTTATATTTACAATAGAATCGATGACTACTATACGGTCAGCGATTCTACCTTTTTTTAAAAGAGAATAATAAGTCAATAAATTTCCGATATATATATATATATATATATATATATATATATATATAATAAATTCAATATAAAAATATATGTATATATATATTTATAAAAATAAAATAAATATGACGTTACAAATATAACAATAAAATAACAATATAATAATGAAAATATAAAAATAAAAAAAATAAAAAATAAAACACAAAAAAGAATGTAAATGTACGAGTATATGGAAGAGATCGAATTAAATGTAAGTAATATGAATTAACAATAATTGCTTTGAATAAAAAACTAAAACTTATAGGCTAGTAGTACTAAAATAATTATACATAGGATTTATTAATAAAACTAGAAGTTGACAACCCAACAACTTAATAATAAGAATATAAAATATTATAATAAATGGTATAAAAAAGAAAAAAATAACAAAAATAATGGTAAATATTGCAGTATAAATATCCGAGCGCAAAACCTGACCGATAACAACGTCAGACTTTATACATGTCAATGACAATTTATGAATACATACTTATAATCTTATACAATTTAAAATATTACAAGGTTCAAAAAGTAAACTAAGTATAGGTAAATGTAAAAAGTTCGGAGTAGTGTGAAGATACACTTAATTAATCACATATTTATACAAAGTTTACTTACATTTATTATTTGTATACAAAATTAAATTATGCTTGTAAATACAATTTAATTTAAAAATGCTTTTATTTGTTATTATATTTACAATATTCTTAATAATTAAAATACAACGATACTCTGTTAAATGCGATTTGTTGTTGTCACGTTTACAAAACCCATTTCTCCAGTGCATTAACAACAACAACAACAACACTCAACATTTTAAATTTTATGAACGCGTCATTTGCACTGTAGAAAATAAAATCCGGACAAACAACTTAAAAAGTTCCATGTGCGTTCGTAAAGAGGCTATCAGCATCACCGTCAATAAGTAAATACAAAATAAATTATTTACAGCTATAATAGTAACATAATTTTGTAAACTCTTAAAATATACTTGTTTTTATAATCTAAACGTCTAATTTACTTTATTTAAATGTCCTATCGGTAATTTTTAATTTACTATTTCAATTAATTTTACAGGAGCATTTTTACAAATTTCTAAAAATTTACTATCCTTATGGAATTTGTTACAAATGTGATTATTTGTTTTTTTTATAGCGACATGAATATATCGATGTCCTGACAGTGAGTGACAATAATCCAGAGTCTAGTATTACCTGAAAATATTTAGAATGATACGTCTTATATTACATAGCTTTTACACCGTCTTCTATTTGTAATAAATAAAGTAAGATATGTAATAGATACATTTCTTAACGTATCGATTCTCCAGGTATATACTAAGTTATATATATTTCCGTTAAGTGTGAAAGCGATCCCGTTGCCTTAACCTGATGGGGAGATTACCCATTGGGTTTTATTGACTATCTCTCTGCTGTGGAATTCCACATAAATTTTTAGTTTCTGGATTCTGGAGGTCAATAAGTCACATTGTCTCAATTTATATATTATATAGAAAACATACATCTAAATAATAATAACAAAGTATTGTTAGATGTAATAATACAAAATCAATAAATATTTTGTCATCACCAATACCACAATTTTAAAACTGGCCTACAATAATGTTTACGTTACAATAGATATTGCATCAAGATACTTCATCTATGTGTTATAGAGATAATCTGTAATTTATAAAACCGAACTATGCATGTTAAGAATGAATAACTGGATTGTTAAGGAAGTTACAATTTGATTACGCACTCTTAAAATAATCATTAACATTTAAAATATTAATAATCCAGATCTTACAAAATTTTTAAGGAATAAATTGATACCTTACATTCAATGGCGTTATAAATTCTATGGTGTTTTCGATCTCTGCTATATTTATTTTTGCTGAGTGCTTGAAATCAAAATGGTATATTTATGTTCACGTAAAATTTTACAACCACACTCAGCGACACTTTCGATTTAAGTAACACTTCAAGAAGAGTTATTGAGGTCAATTTAAAAGCATAATTTATGTAAGTGAATAAAACAAAATCTCTTACATAATTTTACACCACTGCTTTTCTATACTTTATTAACTGTGTAATGAAAACTTGATCAAATGGAAAACTTCTTCTAAAATTCTTTAGAAAAAAAATGATACGTTCGTAATAACTTCATTATACTAGGATAAAATATCATAATTTAATTCTCCTTTATTTTATACATACAATAAATGAATAACGAAGCCAAAATATAATTATCAAACATTATTTAATCAATGTTCTAAAATTAATATAAATATGTTTAATATAATTGTTGAAATTGTTTATTTTACCAATAATATTATTTATAAACGTAATATTGAAATCATCTTTCGAAAACAATATTGATTAAATTATTTTACACGTTATAAAAATATTTACACTGTAAATTTGTGACAAAATATTTTCGGAATATTTATATATTTACTCCATCAGTCAGAAGTGTAAGCTATAATTAATGTACTATCACGAAGTATTTGAATTTTATGAAAAAGGCACCGGATATAACGTCTCACTTTCTGATGAAAAACTTGTGTACTTTTCTTTTAACTTTAATAGTCTATAATTTTTTAAACAATTTAAAGAAAAATTATAGGGTTGCTGTATTCTTGACTATTGTATTTAAATGAAATTTTAGTTAAATAGAATATATTAAGCATATTTTATTGAAGTTTTTAATTAATATAAACTCAAAATATTATATTTATTCTACGACAGACCAAGGAACGCATTTTAATGGATTTATACTTAATGCGTTTTTAAAAACAACTAGTCTAATTAAAATAAAACTGTTACAGTTATTCTCTGTGACAAATTATTTCCCTATTCTCTAAGAAGAAACTTTTCTTTAAAGCAAATAATAATTAATCTTTATGCCCCATTTTCACACAGATGAAGTAAGTCTTACTTGCGCTTTAGTTACCAGCTATACAAAGAAAAACATTTTTTTAGTACACCATAATAAAGCATTCCCATTAATTTACAATAAAGCCTTTCTTTATTTCAGTAATAATTATAAATACTTATATTTCCAAGTGCTTGTATACTTGACACTTATCTATAGATAAAAAGAAATATACTCACTTACTTACTTACTTATCGTCACGCCATATCCCTTGCGGGGTAGCCAGAGACGACGGAGCGCCAAACGGTACGGTCCCTGCATACCTCTTTCGCCTCGACCACAGACATTAACCTCTTCATACATGCCCTCCGGGGGGTCCTCATGCTTTTTACGTGACCTTCCTCCAGTATCGTAGCTACTGTGTTTTCGAAGGTCACTCGAGGCCTCCCCGTGTCTCTCTTACCGCTCACTTTACCTTTATAAATCTTTTTTACCATTCTTTCATCACTCATTCGTTCGACGTGCCCAAAATATACTCAATACAAATTTTCAACGTTCCTCATTATAAAGCTTCATTTGCAGGCGGAATTCAATCACTTCATATTTTACTTTTATTAAAATATATATCATTAACATAAATTATGCAAATTATGTAATTTTCAACTTTTTTTTTGAGTATTGGCATAAACGATTTAAGATTGTTTCAACTTCCTTAATTCATGAACAAACTTTTCCAAAGTTAATTCTTAATTGAAATAGGCTGAAACTTGGAAGATTTTTATTTAAAACACTTGATCTATTTAATAAAAATATGTTGTAATAACATGTGTGCAAAAAAAAATATTTATATTATCAAAAAGAAAACTATTGTCAAATGTTTCCCAAATAATTAGTATACGACAAGAGTATCAAAGTAATATTATAAGTATCTCATTTATATTTTCCTGACAATCTTTAAATGTTTTTAAAGAAAAATGTTATTAAAATTAAGAATCCAAAAGAATATTTTTATTATGCCATTAAAATTAATATGTAATATTTCATAAATCCAATAATTGCATTTGTTCGAACATTACCCTTTTGAATAATTAAAAGTCCAATTTTGATAACAATCCGGGACGACAATTAGTTGCTTTGTGCTGTCTTGTGATTAAATTTTCATGGAAGGGTAAAATACCTGAATTGAATTGAATCCATTGGAACATCTTGATTTTTTATTTTACCTTTTCTTAAGATATGGATTTTGTTAAAATAGTGCAAATTAAGACTTTTATAAAACAATACATCGATCCTTATTAAAAATTAAGAATTTAAGACTGGTTTCTTTTGTATGAAATAAAACCAATATAATCAATCTTAAACTATATATTTTTCAATATAAACAAGTATAATAATTTTAAAAAGTATTACTACTATTATACTAAAAGTTTTACAATACAAAAGCTAAATCATTGTGAATAAAATGCTTTTACCAGAACTATTGCAAAATATTCATTCCAAGATAAAATATCCCATTAAATGTTTGAACAATTAAATTATCATTAAACTGAAAAGTGATTTATTTATAAGAATAGAAAACATCATCTTTATAACATTTCTTTCTATCTATCTATTTATACAAAATGTATGACGGATCCACGGTCTCGGATAAGTAAAAAAGATTCGTGAGAAATCTTATTCGTGAGAAAACTATTTCAAGTTTTCAATCAATCCTTTCAATTTCAAGCCATCAAAAAGGTGTGCTTTGTGAGTAATGTCTTTGATCGTTAGTGTTACGTATTATGTATATTGAAATACAAGTATATCAAGCTCATGATTATTTTTTGCCATATTTTCAATCATATTTATGTTATATTTATATTTAACTGATGTTTTAACACGAATATAATTCGATATTATGTTTTTATTGTTATTCATCTAAGAGGCAAGCCTTCATGAATTTAGAATATGTTATGTTTAGCTGTATGAAATGTATTTTTTATATTTACATAGTATATTTTCTTACAAAACCTAGTTTTTGATCAAAGTAATTAAATATATAAAATAAACTAAACTCATTTTCAGCATAATTATTTTTTTAACATAATTAAAAAGGTCATGTTTTAGTCATTGTTAAGTAATGTTACTTTTATGCTTTCTTATGAATAACTCATTACATATTTAATTTATTTTTGTCTTTTCAAACTTTGAATAAATACCAGTGATCCTGTGCGTACGTCGAAACATACACTTTTTTATAATGTGCATACATATTATAATTAAGATATATATTAACCAGTTAACACAGAATACTTTGACAATTAAGACGCGAATAACTTTCACTTAAATAAATGCCGATTAAGAAATGACTTAGAAATCCCGTTGTGATTGTGAGTTAAAACAATTTGTTTAATAACGCATACGCATGTCACCAAACTGTGTGAGTCGTAGTTTAATATAATTTGAATTATGTCGTCATTAATAAATTGTAGTTGCAGAACCGAAATATGGCTTGGTATGGTTATCAGTTATAACATCGTTAATTAGGTAATAAAAATATTTTTAAACAGAATAATAGCAGTTGTAAGTGACAAGGAATATAAATTATTTAGTTTAATAGAATTTAAGAAAAGCAAAAAATTAAATATTACTATTGAAATTAATTATTATATTAAATAAAATAATACTTAATTAGAATACTATTACCCGTATTAGTGTAAGATGGAGAATTGTGATCTGGACTATCGTGATTGTATATAACAATACAAAACAATGTTACATGTATTAAAATATATTAATATGAAAAAGTATTTTATATTTTTACAAGACATATGCAGAGTTCATAAATATGCAAATTCCAAGTGTTATTTAAGTATAAGTTCAAAAGCCACTTCTAGATTGGTTTGTTGGATTTATAAGGGTCCTATAAATATAATATATAATATAAATTCCTGAAAATATTTCTGCTTACTCATATAGTAATATATCATCGTATGAAAACTTTTTATTAACATTGAAAACATTAAAAGAAATTTAAAGAATCTGTTAACTGTAATATTAATATAATATTATTCATGTTATTAATTAATTAGTATTTGTCATATTCTTAATTTATTAAGATTGATTCGATCTATTCCTTCTTTTCTATCATTCATTCATTACACGAAATGATGAATGTAATATCCTTTTGGATTACCATTTTAAATCATCAAAAATTTACATCGATCAAAGTTGATATTGTTCTATGTTTTTTTTGAAACATAATTGTTCATAATTATTACAAACAATATTTTTCGTTATTTTTTATCAAAATAATAAAACATAACCAGTTACTTGGTCTCGCAATAGACTTAATAAATAACCAAAGACAATGTATTCTATATAGAACATCAAGGACAATTTATAGATAAAGTATTTTACCCAGTGCCAGTTGAAAAGCACTCGGTTGAAACAGCAAACAATGATTGACAATATTACAGAACATTCGAGAAGACTCTGGAGATTTCTTCGAGTATTCTTATTTTAGAATGGAGAGTGTCTACCGAAGGACTTATTTAGATAAGTATGGTATCAAAGTAGGTAATCTTGCCACTCTCATTTGACGTTAATTTATTAGCAGTGATCACTAGTGTTATTGGTATTGATTCAAAATGGATAAGGTATAAATAAATAATTAAATAAATTGTACGCGACCTCTCTATCGATCGCGATCTCTTATTCTCATGTCTTTGTCTCATCGTTTATTTTTTAGATTATTTCATCTCAACTTAAATTTTTATTTTGTGTCATCTTTAATTTGTAGATTAAAATGATCTATTTAATAAATAATGTTACATTAGTTATTATTAAGAGTTTAAATAAATTTTAGTTTTGAAATAAGTAGACCGAGCAAAAATATTATTTTCTTGATGTTAGTACTTAGTTTTCTTCATGTAATTGAAGAGAAAAATAATTTAAAGTACTGTTTTGTATAGAATAATACATAAAAAAAGGAAGATATATTTTTTAATATTTCAAATTCAAATTAAACATAAAATAAAGATAATATGTTTTACATAATATTTGACTATCTCAACGTACGCCATCTGACAAAGAAGAAACTCTAAAAACTTTGATGAAATATGAACTCTTGTTAAGTTAGAAATGATATACGAAAAAGTTTCACTTAAATATTCCATTATAAAATTCCTTATTGTTATGTCGTGATAAAATATTTATATACTAGCCATAGGGCTCGCTTCGCTCGCCGTTTTTTTTATTTTTTAATTTGGTGACCTTATTGACCTTACAGCGTCGCCAAAACATAACCCTGGCATCGTTAGACTATAAGCTTTCATTTGATACCCTGTTTATAAAAATCGGATAAGCGGTTTAGGAGGAGTAGTGCAAGAAAGATAAACCGTAATCGATTTTATATGGTAAGATTATATCATTGAAATACATTATACATTTTATATTCTGCAAAAACGTAAGTCTGTTTGTGACTACCTTTAATCTTTGATATTTCCGAAATCAAAGTCAACAATCAACAATAACGGTTCATGGAACTTCAAAGAACTTTAATTTTAATTATATATATATATATATATATATATATATATATATATATATATATATATATATATATATATTGACTAACATTTCAATTATAATCCTTATTATCTGATTTACACAAAATTTCATTCTTTGGCTCGATTCCTTTTTATTGGATTTTGTGTTTCTATAGAAACTTTGACACTGTACTTTGACACTTATATATACCTTTTGTATTGTTGAAATATTTCCCATTTTCAACTTAACATTAAGGGACATAATACTCTTGTTATTTAATAAAAGATTTTGGATACATTATCTTCCTCTTATCATCCTTGTATGAACTGCTTATTAAACTCACCAAATTTAGTTATGCTCTAAAGTTGGCGTTCAAAAACCTTTAAAAGTTTAATCAATATGTTAGGTAAGAATTAT
The DNA here is from genome assembly GCA_918358865.1 of Melinaea marsaeus rileyi. Taxonomy (NCBI): domain Eukaryota; kingdom Metazoa; phylum Arthropoda; class Insecta; order Lepidoptera; family Nymphalidae; genus Melinaea; species Melinaea marsaeus. The sequence continues at coordinate 2,229,279 of OU911091.1, read as the reverse complement.
ATTTACTCTAAGATATATATAATAAGCATCTTAAAGTTGCAATCATAATCACCCATCAGGAGGCGAACTTGAGCCGTAGGTGCTCGCTCTCAATATCTGAAGACAGAATTAAAAGGTCACTTATGAGGTAAAATTATACAAATATATATTATAAACTGTTCGCTTCAAATTCGAATCTTGTCCGGTATAAAATAATTTTAAAAAAATATTTATCTTTCAATCAAAATAAAGTAAGAAGACAATAATTTTAAAATAAAGAATAAAAAGTCAAAAGCAGCTGCAGATTCGCATACATTTTATAAAATAATTTTGTAGTAGATTCTATACGGAACTGTCTAAGTCACTTTTTCAACAATTACATTTCAATAAACATAACATAACCTCTATGTTTCTTTTTTTTATATGTATATTTTCAAGGTTTCGTAAATAAATTTAAAATGAAATATGAGAGGTTATTTCGTAATATTAACTGTGATGCATGCTTGCTTTGAAGAGGTTGAACATCAATGTTTTCTTTAGAAGTTATTCGGATACATATATGTCAGTTATAATACGGGTACAAATCTTTAATATATTTTAATAAAAACTGAGAATAAATTACTAAAAACATAAGAAGTATATATTTTTAATTACAATGCATTGTTATTCACAGCGAGCTACGCTGAAGCAATAAAGATTGCCACAGACGCAATAACAAACAATGACCAAGAATATAACAGAATATTCGAGAATACGCTGGAGATTTCCTTGAGTATCGCAAAGATTTTCTTCAAACACAATATAACTTTGTGAAAACACTTGAAGGCGTGACGTCACTAATTCTTATTTTATTTCTTATTGTACCTGCACCCGTACAGCTAAGTCCCAGTAGACTAACATCATTACTGAAAGTTAAGAAGACATTTTTAAAGGAGTGTTAGATGTTATGAATGTTAATATTCATATTTAATTCATAATATTATTGCACATTACTCATATTAAAAAATATTACGGTAAATAATTTTAAAGTACACTTGACATAGTGCCTACGGTTGTTCGAACAATCATAAGTTTGGAGTCTGGCAAGTCTTATAACTTCTAGTGTCAATTTACACTAACTACCTTTAAAGCTTATTGCTTTTACACTAAATTTTACTCGATATTACTGATTTCTTTTCTATAACTTTTAGAATCCCTGGTTTGGTACTGAATTTCGTATAACATTCATATAAGAATGTTATTTTTTGCTTTTATCTTTATTACACTGTATAAAATTATTACACTTATACTATATACATTGGGGGTACAAAAGCTAATGTATTAACAAACCAAGGAAAACCGAGCAATACACACATAACTAACAACTCCTTGCATTCAATTTATATTCACCCAGTCTCAGAACAGGAAGTAAAAGGTATAATTAAATCTTTAAAAAACACTCATAGTGTAGGGTACGACAATATACCTGTCCTTCTCATAAAAAGAGCTTGCAACTATTTAATAAAACCATTTGCATTACTAATTAATCAATCATTCAGAGAAGGTATTTTACCAGACTTATTGAAAATATCGATTATACGGCCACTTTTTAAAAACGGGAATAAAGAAGACCCATCAAATTATAGACCAATCTCTTTATTAACAATAGCCTCAAAAATATTCGAAAAATCTATGTGTAACAGATTGTACTCATTTTTAGAAAAAATTCAATTACTAAATAAAAACCAAATGGCTTATCAAAAAAATAAATCCACGACCCTAGCAGTTTTTGAATATACCAACAAAATATTACAACATCTAAATGAAAAACACTATGCCGTCGGCATATTACTTGATATGACAAAAGCGTATGACCGGGTATGTCATAAAACATTATTGGTAAAAATTTGGAACATTGGCATTCGGGGATTAGCTTACGAGTGGCTAAAGTCATATTTAACTAACAGAAAGCAATTCGTCTCTATAGATTACAAAAATAAAAATAATAATACCCTAGAACAAGTGAAATCGAGAGAATCAACACTTACTCAATCTATTCCGCAAGGTAGTGTACTAGGAAGTGTGTTATTTTTAATTTATTTAAATGATTTTCCTACATTATCTAACGCACATACAATTTTATTCGCGGATGACATTTCAATTATTTTTAAGACAAAAAATGAATTAAACTTGACGACTCAACTTTTATCAATTTTTTAAATTGTTACAAATTGGTTATCCAACCACAATCTGATTATAAATTTTACAAAAACTAAATTAATACAATTTTATCCAAATCAAAAACCAGCAATGAATTTTATGTTTAATTTTAATAATAATGACATTTCACTAGTTGACAATTTTAATTTATTAGGTATAGGTTTAGATAGTAATATGAAATGGAATTCACACATTGACATAATTAAAAATAAATTAAATAAATTCATTTACGGTTTAAGAGAAATAAAAAAGGGGGCGAATATAAATGTTGCTCTTTCTGCGTATTATGCTTATGCGTACGCCTGGATTAAATACGGTATTGTTTTATGGGGAAATGCTACAAATGCCCAAGAAATATTTATCTGTCAAAAAAAATGTATACGCGCAATAGCGGGTATAAAAATTACAGATAGCTGCCGGCCTTGGTTTGGAAAATTTAAAATATTAACAATGCCTTCCATTTATATCCTAGAAATGTTAATGTTCACACGGAAACAACGCCACTTGTTTCACTTAACCCTTTATAACTAATCACTCGTCGAGACGACGACGTGCCACTTGACGAAATTCGAAATCACCTACTTCGATCCGTCCCCTGACCTTGACTCTTTCATTACCTTCCTAATTTGAGTAAACAATGCAGCCCGTGACACTATTGAGTCCAGGCACATCATAGGAGGTGCTCTGTGACCTTTTCGTCGTCCGCTGGACGAAGGTTTAGTAATAACAACAACTTTATTGTTACGGTACGTACATTAATAAATTCTTATATTTATTGTTTTACATTTTGTAGATCTGCTTTTTATCGATAAATGTAGAATAGTATTTATTAAATTTCTAATTTAATTTATTGGATTGATTTAAATAGAAAGTTTAATGCAAAATTTAGTAGTAAGTAAATTTTTGGTTCGGTTTAGATACACGGTACGAAGAGATGTAGAGATGTTTTCACTTTTTTATATTTATTTTAGATGGATTTGAGGAATCAAGAGGATCAAATTCGTCATTGGCTGGAGTCAGCATCGGAAAGCGAATCGAAGGAGAGATCTGACAGCTGAACATCGGAAACGGATGACATTTTAGAGAAATATATTAGTTTCATTTAAAGCCAAATCCAACAAAGTTGTATTTTTATCGTCAAGTATTCATGATCAACCTATTATTAATGAAACGACATGAAAACCAGAAATAAAACATTTTTATAATAGCACAAAAGGTGCAGTGGAAACTGTCGATCAAATGTGTGTAAATATAAGCTCTAACCGGGAAACTAAGAGATGGCCGGTGTGTAACTTTTATAACATTCTCAATATATGTTCTATTAATTCTTACGCTATTCTTGTCTGTAACAACATAAGAAATAAGAAAAAGCCAATGACTGTGTGCGATTTTGTTATGAAGTTAGGAGATCAGCTAATGGAACCCTGGCTTCGGCAACGATAATAGACCGTGAGTTTGAGGCGTAATATAAGGGTCATGATTGAGGATATTCTTGGCGAATCTTCAACAATAGAAGCTCCTGTTCCTTCTACGTCAAACGCGCGTAAAATTTGCTACCTATGTCCATCAAAGGCCCGGAGAATGACCAAGCACCGTTGCACCAGATGTAGAAAAGCTGTTTGTGGTCCACAAAATGGTGGTATGTGTGGTCATTGTGTAAATTGATATTATAACATTAATTAGTACTTAATTTGTTCATTATAATCCTTACTTTTGTGCCATGAAACAAGTTCCTATCTTAATTAAATATTTTTTATTATATTTCATTGTTTTATTCCGTAGTCCGTTGGACGAAGGTGTAGTAATAATGTAACAATGAAAACAGTTTAGTTATCTAGGGTTAAATGAAACTACATATAACAGTCGTAGAAAACAACATTTAGATTACCCTCGTGACAAAATGATGGCTTTAGTAAAAAAAGGTTCTTATTGCATGGCTATAAAGACGTACAATAAGTTACCAAATCAAATTAAAGAAATTAAAAAGGACACTATTTTTTATAATAAGATCAAACAAATGTTGACATCAAAGGTTTATTATAGTTATGGCGAATTTTTAAAGGATAATTTGAATAATATTGACATACAAATATTTTAATGACACTCGTATTTTAAATTTATTATTATGATTTCGGTATTTTACTTTTTTTTTAATTATTTATTTATTAATTTTTTTTTCTTTACATTTTTGACATTTTAGTTTAATTATAATGATTTGAATATTTTAATTGATATAGTTATCAACATTTATCAGAGAATGTTAATTAATGTAGTGAAGTGTAAATGATACTTTTGACGACTGATTTGGGACGCCTTAACCGGCAAATTTATATTTTTGGAAATAGTTTTAAGAACATTGTAAACCAAAAATATTACCAAATAAATATGAATATGAATATATATACAACATATACAACAATCGGCTAAATAAGTATTGACTTTCATGACACCAATGTAATCCACATTAATGTGAGATCTTGATTATAATTATACTCTAAGTACTGCCTTAACATTTAGGGTCTAATAATTGATTCTGAAACACAGAAATCTTTAATCGGCGTTATAAAGAACAACCGTGTTAAAGCAATCTATTAATCCGTTCTGGGTTATATCAGTATGTTTCAAATTAATGATTTTTTTTCGTCGACTCGAACACGGTTTTTTTACCTGAATAACAGAGAGATATACTTTTATTTTAATGTCCACTGGTAGGATTTTTTTTATCTCATTTAAAAAACCTTAATAATTCAAAACATATCTTTATTATTTCTTTTAAAAAATGATATATAAATTAAACACTTAACACAAAGTGACTTGGCAATATACATTCATGCTTTTTACAAATTCACCTAACAGACATTGTTTTAAAATATTAATTATTTTATTAATATAAATTGAGAGATTAATTTATATTAATAAAATATAAATGAATATATCTTTTCGATTATATGAATGAAATTAACTATTATTATTAACTAAACTAATGTCACATAAATTAAATAATAGATTACGAAATAAATAAAAATTGTTTTTAAATATTACATATAAAAAAAACGGTTGAGCAAAAACTAAGAAATGTTATATCAACATTTCGCTGACGCGTAATTTAAAATATTTTGTTTATATTTTATCAAGACGCATGTACCTTGAACGAAACATTCACTTTAATGAAACGACTGAACGAATCACGCTCTGAGTGTAGTTGTTACGTGAGTGTACATAACATATATTAATTAACATGATATACATCAAATGATTATATAAAATTTGTGTAAATACTTGTTTAAACATATTGTGTAAAAATATATTTCATATAATTTATGTCATATTTATTTTGTAATAATAAATATATTGTAGTTTGTTTAGTATTTTGCTGAATTTTATTGAAAATTTATAGACGTTTGTGTGTATATTGAATTTAAAAGCTATTTAATGCTTATAATTTTAAACATTAAGATTGTTTGAAAATTATAACAATTTCGATATTAAGCAAAACTAATCTTAGTTGATTTTCAACACGACGCAACAACATTATTAAACATTCGTTAAATTCTCAAAATATTTTAAATAAAATTATAATAATTTTAAATTATATAATAATTTTAAATAAAAAAAGGAATAAAGATTTCTATTGTAGAACTAAAAAGTATTACAAATTAACTTCCTTGATATATAATTACATCGTAATGTATTATATTTAAGAAATGTACTCAACATTTATTAATAAAATGTTAAATGAGTTATTAACACTTTAAATATTTATTTATAATTAAAAAAATATATAACCAGAAATCGTTAACACAGCTCAAACCGTCCTAACCTATATCATAACTCTGTTAAGATTTATTTGAGGATTATATAATTATGATATTGTAAACGTATTTATCAAGATTTATCTAGTGTTTCTTTTCCTTAGTAAAAGTGTATATTGTAATTACCTTCTTTAAATATTGATGACAGAAAACTAGTATCAAAGAATCCAATAAAAATTCCATTTTGAAAGAGTATTACAGTTCGATATCAAATAAGTTAGGTCCAGCCGAACACTATACTTGCAATGGTCTTGAGGTATTGACACCTACACTTCCGGTCTGGCTATCATAGTAGTTATATATCAATTAGAGGTATAGATTATACTGTCGTTGCCCAACCATTTATATAATAGTGATTTTGCAGGATTTTATTGTCACCATTAATATACAATTTTAAACATTGCGCACTTTAAAATTGAGTCTTATTATTTCGTGATTCTTTTTACCAATATTTATCAGACAAGAGTCCTTAATTAAATATCTTATAATTTTACTTGTTAATTTTAATTCGGATTGTTAATAACTTTAAACTATACTAAACCTTAAATTAAACTTTTCACTATAATGCAAAATAACAATGTCTAATATTTTTTTCATTAGTTGGATATTTCTGAGCTGCAGTTATAGCTATAATAATAGCAAAACTAGCTTTGTAGGTGTTGTTATAACTTTATTTAATTTTCATAAAACAAGGATATCTTGTAAATAACTACTTCAATTATGAAAGATTGACACCATATAGTCTTTATAAATCTACATTTTGATAAAGTTTAGATACAGAAAGTTTAAATGGGGTTAAATATTTAAGTGTAATTAAAGGAATGTTTGACAAATAATATCGTCTTACAATATCTTTCTAATTAGTCCTCGTATTACTCTTCAAAAATGTTAATATTTCATTTGAGAGTTAATAGTCTCAAACGCTTAATATAAAAATCGCTTCATAATTTTTATCCTTGTAAATGTAAATTGCTGATGGAATTAACTTACTTCTAAATGCAATGTTATGCCTAAAAGCTTTTGTATTACTTATTTGAATTACACATCTCTTATCATAATATATAACTCTTATAGTAATGTGTAAACTAAATCGTCATTTAATACGCCAAAAACAAGTTAAAAAATGTAAGAAGAATTACATTACTTTCCTCTGAATATAATTATATAAGATGTCTTAACCTGTTTTTTGTAAAGAAACCTTAAGAGATGGTCTCTTATCGCATAATTTCAATTATCGCACTGGATATTATTTGTTCCAATATTATCCATCTGAATACGGGGGACATTACTATTGAACACACAAGTTTCGTAATTCTTTTGGTTATTTAAGGGATCCTTTGTGGTGGTGGAAAAAAAAATAGTCAAATATCCTGCAAATAAATAAATATCATTCATCAAACATTTACATTTGTATTGTGAATTGTCGAGGTAAGAAACTCTATTTAAAAGTTTTCAGACTCCTCACAACAAGTTAAGACAGTAAACCTAAACTGCCACGAGCTATTTAATCAATTACCTATAGTCTATTGAACCTCCAACATACTACGGAGTTTCGCTTTTCTTTCGCTTTTTAAATGAACTTTATTTAATTTTATGTCCCTTTTTTTTAAATCATGTACTTTGTTTTACTGCTCTAAAATATGTGGATTGAAATTACATACATTTCTCTATACGGTGCTATAAAAATATATGTAAACTGAAAAAGTTCGTAATAAATTTAAAGAGACCTGATAACATTGCAACGACATCAAAAAGCGTTTAAAACGTTTCGTGACATATAACGCCTGTATTGCGATTTGCGAAACTTAAATGCTTTGCTGCGGTTATGAGCTATTGTAAATTCAGCTTAAATTCTGTAATGCCATGAGAACTATTCGATAACTAAATTTTAAACAATTACATTAACATTTCATATATTTGTAACTTTGCGGTAAGATAAAATAAATATTTTTAAATTTTACGTGTAAAATTTATTTCATAATTTTTGAAGTGAAACTTCTTTAGGCGCATGAGGGTAAAATTTTTACAGATGAAACGTCACGCCGGTATGCAACGGAAGTGTCGGAAAAGAGAGAGAGAGTGATCGAGACCGATTGAGAGAGAGTAAGACAGGGCGAACGTAGCATGAGCAACTAGCCGTGGAGTGAAAGTAGGGAGCAAGCGAGTGAGAAAGATTGAGAGAAAAAGTGAGACAGAGCGAACGTCGTATTACTATTGGTTGTGTATTCGTTTACTAGTTAATTTTATTTTAATGACAATTAAATTCCTAACCTATCTTCCTTTTTCCCTTCCTCTTAATGTTGGAAATTTAAAGTTTTAGATTTGTATAAATATAAACAAGATTTATAAATTAGTTCGCCAAAGAAGTTTCACTTCTGACATGTGTACTTTGTACGCACGCATTTTAATTTATTTTTTTATCAATTGGTTAAAAAATAGCACATGATCAACTTCGCCATCTGTCCTCCAATATCAGAGTATTGACGATCTTTGAGTAGGCTTTTTTAAAGTATCCGTGTCGTTTCGGTCCGGAAATACAAATAAGTCGCATTTCGATAATTCCTGGCAAAAAGTTTTCTCAAAGCCGCACTAATAAAGAGTGCCATGCTTCCAGGAAATACACACACTCGTAAAACATTCGATTCATATATTTTTTAAACAATTTGTAAAATATTTATATTAGAAATTTTGGCAACTTTAACACTTGTGAATATCACACTTTTCACTATGAAATAATGTTTGAACTCAAAGCGTCCTCTACTCTTACAGCGTTGTCCTGTCAGAAACTTGAGCATTTGAACTAAATAGTAAAAAATAATCAAACTTTCTACACTTTTCACCAAACTTCTTCTTTAACTACCAAAATAAAACTAACTATTATATTAACTTGTATTGAATAATTAACTTATTGTTTTTGTTAGTGATAAAATAAATAGATTAATTAAATAAGATTAATTGTTACTTAAATATTGAATAATATAAATATAAATATAATATATATTTTTTAAATTAAATTATTTAATTCATTTAGGCGCGTATTGCATTTATGAAAACATTTTAACTTATTATGGATTTACAATATTTTATATTTTGTATATAATTGGACATAGTCAAAATTATTGATGGGAACTGGGATAATACTAAAGAGTGTTGCCCATGAAGAACAGAATTATTAACTACGCCACTGGTTCTATTTACAAGCTGACGCGTCGGGAATGGAAAAATTCGAACATAAATTACTTTATTCTTGAAATAAGATTGCTAATAGACAATAAGTTTTTATTGTAAAACTTTATCCCAGAAAAGAAATTACCCTTTACACCGACTTTAAAAATATTTCGGAACTCAATTTCAAGATAAAACTTTAGTAATGTTAATAAAAACTGCAGGGTACTTATCGTTGATACAAAATAAACATTAATTTTAACGAGAAATTAGAAAAAAAATTTAATACGTAAAATTGTTTTATGTATAATCCATTAATCTATTGGAATGAAATAACCAATTACTGCATTTAGTAACAAATTAATTAAGTCAATGAATTTTAAGATGAAATTATGCTATACTGCAAAATTTGAGAGCAGCTACAAAGCATACAAAGTTTCCCAGTAAGGCACACAATGTACTTATTTACTCCTCAAGGTTGGGAAAATCAAACTGAAAATTTTAATTGATAAATGTCGTTAGTTTCTCACAAGCAATTTAAGTTTGCTGCGTTTCTTCAAGTTAGTGTTTTTATTATAATTATTTGTTTTAGTGATTTTGTTCCATTTGTAAGATATTAGGTCTTTGTATCTCATTAAAAATAACAAATTAAGTTATTTGAATGAAAATAATAGTGTTTTAGAAATTATTTTATGAAACAATTTATTTAATGACTACAAAATATTCTCTATTACCAGTTAATCCTAATCGTAGTCAAATTTATAGCAACTCGTATATGGCTCGAGTGAGGCAGGATCACGCCTTCATAGGAGATCAACGAAGCATCAGATGCAGAAGAAGCAGCATATGACCAGACCATTTCTCTTTATCTCCGAGTATATTTATCTCATGCAATCCTCGTTGTTTTTCATTAATCATATATGATAATGTTAAGTCGTGGCGAGGAAACTGATTAATAATTGCGAACCATCAAGTACCGAGGTACAAAAATCTCATAAAAGTAATAAAAAATTAAGTGTTCTTTTAAAAAACTGATTTCTATCTCAGATTTATTTGGAATGTTTTATTTCTACATCTCCTTTTTCTATCCGTAAGAAACATATTGTCGATAAAGATTTTTTTTTCTCCTTAAATATATTACTTTTATAAGTAACTTTCTTAAAACAGTTTAAATTATGTTTCTGTTAAGGAAAGAAAGGTGGCTTATCTACCATTATTTTAATTACTAGACCGTCATAATACTGGATAAAAATCTGGCTGAAAAAAAAACACAAGCTATAAAACTCCATGAGCTCGTGATCTCAACCCCTACTAGACCCATGAAATGATTTATGGAAGGTACCCAAAAAGTTGTAATTTACATTCACTCCTAAATGCTGCCGATGGTATAAAATTCTAATAAAAGTGATAATTAAATTTTCAAAATCATTATATTACACAAATATAATTCTGCATATTGGGTGCTTGGGTAATATAACTAATGTCGTTTTATAAAAAGGTTCATAAATATTCCATCAAATTAATGATGCGTCGTAATGTAACGTATACTATATATTACATAATCTCACTCAATGAATGCAGGAAAAGATATTTAAACCTACGTGGTACTTCCAAATTCCGTTTTCTTATTTCTTATAATTTATTATAAAGAACATTAATATTTACATAAGGACATACAGTTGGCTTGTAAAGATTATATAAAAAAATCTTTTTTTACCTTAACGTAAATATAATTTAAAATTTTCTAAAATATTTTCAAACGATTACTTTATTAAAACAAAACACAAAAATGAAACATCAGTCATTGAGATCTATTTTTATCTATATCACATTTTTTTTCAAAATATAAAAAACACTAAAAAATTCAATAACATGGATATATTTCGGTTATTTGAGAGACAAACCGATAGCAAAAGCCTTAAATTTATTATGATAAATAATGGATCGTAAAACGTCAACAATATAGATGGATATTCTAAAAGGCCTATCCTGTATATTTCACTTCGTACACGAGTATATAGTCGCCTTCGCATTTGTAGGTTCTTTTGAATTGTAAACAACTTCTGGCAATTAACACATATATTGAGCACTTGAAGATAAGTTTTATTTATATATTGTCTGTTTGACATACACTTACTAATGTCTGCTAAGGTAACTTGAAGAATACGAGTTGTGGTATTTAGCTTCTTCCAACACTAATCGTATTTGTTACGTCCACAAACTTTTTAGATTTGTTTTCGTCATAATTCTCGTTTCATATGCTACGTGTGGACTGGTATTACACGGTCTGTATGTCAAACGGAGTATTTACTGATATATTTATACAGGGACGCATGTTTATACCTTGTGGTAACCGCAAGTAATTTACCCACATTTGAACAAAGTGACCTCAGGGCTATGGGTCTAATTTAAATAATTCCTACTAAGTGACGATTTAAGAACCTTAATGATACAGATCAGGGGTTTCATTTTGTTCAATGACTGTTTTATACAAATAAACTCAATAACTCAATTTTGAAAATTGTGTGATGTGTCGAAATGGCCTTTTCTTTGATTCCCTAATGTACGAGACGGATTCGAGTATCTTATTTAATTATTTTAAATATTTCGTTGATTAGATTCTAATCAAAATGTTTATTAAATATTTCGTTGAAGGAATCGTCAAACTTTTAAATTAAGAGAGTTAAATCAATCACGTATAAAATGTTGAACTCAGAATTTGTTCCTTAAAGTTTATTTTCCAAAATTTCTTCCACACATTTATATTAAAAACTATAATATTTTAAATGCTATTACTGTAGTAATGTTCCTCATACAGCTAATTACAAAATTTGTCGTCTAACAAATAATTAATTGGTTTTCAACTCGATAAATATTAGCGTACAATTGGGACATCATTAGTGGTTTCGTTTACATTTGTCTATGAAAGTGGAAATAAGGAATCAAACGAATGATTACTTATACCTAATGGTTTATTAATGACTGCTTATAAATTCAATTTACAGCTAGTTTTTGGAAGGATGAATAAATTAAAAAGAATTTAATTACTGTCTCGCGTCAAATTGAGATTGACTATCATTATATGCAGTTAACTAACCAGAAAAGGTAAAGCAAATTTATCATCAAATATGTTATTTTGTACATATTAGAGTTCGAGGAACAGAATTGAATTGTATTTGTAATCTGCAGTCTCTCTAGACGGTTGAATGAATAAAACATAGATTACGATTCTAATATAGCCATCCCTTCAATAGGCTTAAATAATAAACTGAAGTCCCAAAGCGGTCAAGTCTCAGTTTAAATTACGGCCGCTTAATTATCGTAAAGTTGTAGGATCATAAACCGGGAGGAAAACGAGATTGAGCGATACTAATGACACTTGTGGGATGCTCTGGAAATACGAAGCAAAAATATTTTCAGAAATGTGATTTTTGTGTTTAAAAAGGAAGTTATCCAAAAATTATTACATTTTTAAAAGCTTTTGGGAAGTTTTATAAAATTCGTAACAACCATTCTGTATTGACTTATGTTTAATAATACCTTTGTCTTGTGCGTTAAAGCTAAGCAAGGTAAATACGGCATTACGATCAATACCGATATAAATTAATCAATATTTGTTATTATTTTTTTCTTAACAAATTTAAGATGGTCAGAAGATCTTAAAGTAGTGTAAAATATATAATCAAAGCCTAAAAGATTTTCTATTTCATATTTACTGATACATGTTTTTGGGTATTTTGGAGTTCGTGGTTATATATCCGAGAACGGAACTGTAAATAAAATTTGTGAAAAAAAATGTTTTTTTTTTATATTAACCAATCAATCTTTTTTTAATATATATTGTACAAGCAAAAAAACGTTCTATGTAATGGCTACTTTAAGTTCTGAAAATTTAAGTAATTATAAAGAATCACAGAGTGTCATTAAAACTACAGACATGTTTCTCTTAAGTTGGTACTTTGGAGTTTGACAATGTCATGAGTAACGAAACACACTACAGAGTTAAAATTAATAATATTTACACAAGTTCAACCGTTACTAAGTATAATAATTAATCATAATTAGACTAAAAATATTAATATTTTTAATTCAGTTAATAATAAAAGCATAAAAGTTATATTCGTAAAACTTTTATTATATAAGGACCAGTAGGAGCTGCGATTCAAAATAAACGAAACTAAACAAACATTTATCATCAAGGCAGTTGTAAACGGGTTCTGAAAAATATACGTCTTTAAAGTAAAAGACTTATTCATTGTCGAAAAATAGAGGGTTGACAGTCAAATTAGTATAATTGAATTTTTGCGTTACGTTCCTTCATAATTCAAAGGAATGCAATATTATGTAAATTCATGCTATTGAGGATTTTATTAGTAGTAGTACAGTAGTGGCTTTCATTTAAGAACGACGTTATACTTTTTTATATTTTAACTGTAGGAATATTGAGAATCATTTCATTATTATTATTATTATTACTCAAATGTTTCTTTAATAAAAAAAATAATAAAAACGGCAGCAGGCAATTCTGATTCGAGGTTTCCCTACAAATTTATTTTAAAGTAAAACATTCTGCAAAGTATATAAATAAAAATTAATACCTTCTGCAATGTTATAATATACAGCTTTATTTCGTAAGTTGGAATAAAAAATTTTGAACAACAGAAAGTTCATTGCATTGTGTCATTATCATTGGTTCCCAGTAGATTGGAAACTTTCCTCTAATTGTTCTGTAGCAGTTCCCTTTATAATCAAAGTTTCCTTTGGTTCAACGTCCGATGCTCTGAGTAGTTTCGAATTCTCTTTGCTGGACGTTACTGTATTCAAAAGAGTTCCAAATTTGTAATTCAGAACAGAAAACGATAAAAATGAATATATTAATATCACTTCACAAAATGTACATACAAAAACCACTTAATTACTTAATAAAACTTCAGAATCTCGTCAATATTGTACATTTAAATATGTTTTTTCTCGTACATGGTATTCGAAGTTTCAATATCTATGTAATGTGTTTGAGACAGTAAAATTAAATTCTATTTTGAGTCTGATTTCCTTTATTTACTAACTACGACTACGACTGGTACACATACATACATACATACATACATAGAAGTATAACGAGTATGTTTTAACAGATTTAAAGGTTTTAAATCTATCTTTTCTACGATGACGGTGTTATTAATATATGTTTTGAGAAAAAGTATTGTGGGCCACTTCTTTTGATAAAAAAATAAAACTTTATATATCTTTAATGTTATTATGTACATATTGAATAAAACTATTTGAGTACTCGACAGCTTAAAGATTTTCATTTTACTTGATCATACAGAATATTTTAGTTATTATATATGATTTATGTTGAATCATTCTTAATCAAAATTGAGTCTATTGAAAACTTATATTTTTTAATTTTTTCCACTGAGATGACGTATGATACAACAGCGTATAAAGACTTGGCATAATGCACCTACTTATAATTGGGATAAGGACAGGTCGACAGCAACTAATCATTCAACATAATCATCATTATGCATAGCACATTTACAACTAAAATAAAAAAAAATGAATACAATGAGTATCTAAGTATGTAAGGAAACATGTCATAATACATACACATTCTCATCTCGCTGCGCCTTCAAGCATTTTAATTAGTGAATCTTCTTTCAAAATTAATCCGAGTTAGGGATATTACGGAACTGTGCTGTAATATCTTGTAAAACCGCCCTTATGAATTTTAATTATCACGCAGTAATTAGTAGACTAAATATAAAAACATGTACTTGCTTTATATTTTTGATTCCTTTTTTGTATAAACAAATAATAAATAAACAATATCAATAATATTTTATACTATGTAAGTAATTTGCTTATTTTTTTACATCCTAATTATATTATTTATATTGCTTTATGTACAAATGTATCTGTGAATTAAAAATGCTTTCATAATGATATTTCGACAAGGGTGAGAACATTGCCATGTGGAGTGTTCGAAATTAAGGGCAGATTTCCTGTTAATAAAACAATATATATTTTCTAATTTTTTTTTTTCAATATGTCTCAATATAGCCAAAAAAATTGTTTTACAAATATAAATTTTATTTCGATAAGACGAATACTTGTGTGAGTATTCGATTACTGTAGTGATTTAAACTAAACTGAATGATATTTTACAATTTGTTAAACACTCAAAACCATTTGTAATTCTTGTATATCGACTCGTACTGTTTTTATTATTATCTAATTACTCTTTATAAAATATCATGTCAACAGGCAGTCGACTCAATTTCGATTAAGAATGATTCAACATAAATCATATATAATAACTAAAATATTCTGTATGATCAAGTAAAATGAAAATCTTTAAGCTATCGAGTACTCAAATAGTTTTATTCAATATTTACATAATAACACATTATATTAATTCATTTTAGGTACTCTATTGAAATATACAATGACCAAACGATCTTTTCGTGTAAGAAATTATTATCAAGGACTGAAAGAAGCATAAGAAAACATTTCGGTTTAAGATGAAGACACTGATGTCAGTTTTGGTTTGATCGCTATCCTCCCTCCAAATCCAAGTGTCCTAACAGATGAAGAGGAAGGTGATGAGCATAATATACAGCATAATAAACTCCCGCCTGATATACCCGGTAGGATAGAAGTTCTAGTGGCTCAGCGGGACGATAAGTGGGGTAGTAGTAATGATGAATCTTTACAAAAACTGGTTAGAAAACGATAATGAACCTTGATGGCGTAAATGTTTAACATTTTAGGCGTCATCCATCAAAACAATTGATAAAGGCAAGCAAGATTCGGTTACAAAAATTGGATTTTACTTAATATTGCTGATGGTTACTTTTATGGTTTCAACAAATCCTGTGGAAAATCAAGGTTGGGCACTGGAAATGAGCCCTTGAGATCAAGAGTGGTCAAGTTGTTGCTGAACAAAATTGAAGCCGTACTTTGTGAGCAAATTTATTTCGATAACTATTTCACCAGTTTTGGATTGCTGAAAGAAATTTGTGAGGCTGGATGTCGAGCAACGGGACAAAATAATGCCCTTTGGCATCAAAGATTTGAAAAAAAAGACAGGAGATTATGGCTACCGTTTTGACGTTGTCAATAAAATTCTATTTGTACGATGGCTTGATAACAGAGTCTGCACAATGGATACCCATTTTAGTAGTGTTCTCCCTTTGGGAAAAGTGAAGCCATGGGATATTGTGGAAAAGAAAAAGCTAGACTTGAATATACCACACGTTTTCCAAAATTACAACAAAAGAATGGGAGGTGTAGATCAAGCTGACCAATCTGCCGCTATCGATCAACTATTCATGTGATCTTCTTGTGTTCATCTTCTCCTACTTGATAGATTTGACTGTTGCTAATTCCTTGAGTCTTCATATTCTGGCCCATGACCAAGATCGTCGGCGTAAACCTTCATTACTAGTACCTGCTGTAGCTACTAATGATGTTGGACATTTTCCCTTGAGATTGAAAAACCAATTGCGTTATGTAATTTGGCACAAAAAAGTACGATGGCAATGTAAAAAATGTGTAAAAACATTATGCATCGAAAATAGTGAATGTTTCGAGAAATACCGCACTTAAGCCCATTGTCCCTATACAAGGACAGTAGGGTTTTGGGTAGACCTCGAAGAATTCGGTCTGCCCGACTTTCGAATTTTGGAATAATTTCTTCACAGGAGGTCTTATGACCCCCTGAGTCCGAAATGACCGTTGGTCAAAAAGTTTATATATATGCGTGCGTGCGTCCAGATTCGACTTTTGTCAGCGCAATAGCAGCCGCAGTTTCGCTCGGATCACTTTCAAACTTGCCACAAAAATCAACCATCCAAAAATAAAGGTCAAGTTCGTTAACCAGAGAAATCCGGTCACAGAGTGCGCTAGGGCCTCACTTTTTCTGATTTCAGTTTTTCGACCATAACTTTTTCCCTATACAAAGAAGATCAATCGCGTTCATATTATATGATGTTTTTCCGTAAAAGGTACCGTTTCCGAGAAAAAAAATAAAAACCACTTTTAGCTTGAAAATTTAAGGTAGGTAAAACCACGTCAACTTTTTTCTAGTAAACATTCCCTCCTCGCAAATATTCTTAATAGAAAGGTTATTTTTAACTCTAAATTAAAGTACCAAAAGTATTTCCAAAAAAGATACTTTTTCCGAGAAAAAAAATAAAAACCGCTTTTTGCTTGAAAATTTTTGATGTAAACAACGGCATCATGTGTTATTCTTAGGTAGTGAGTTATATTTTAAACGAGTTACACACGAGGTCTACCCACGCGTGTCCCCCTTGCGGGCACGGATTTTTTTATAACTTACGATAAAAAAAAAATAATTCATGTTATAATTTCTACATTTGTATCCTCAAAGTATAAAATTTATAAAAAAAAATCTAAAAAATATGATTATTTGTATTTGGGTCCAAATGGCTTAAGATATTATTATATAAAAAGCTAGAGATGTAAATTAATAAAAGTATTTGAATTGTTCATCTCTAGTGACAAACCGTTCAGTGTAGTTGATATAATTTCTTCTTGCATTTATTATTACAATAATATATTATTTTAGCAACATAGTAACATATATTAACATAGTAATATATATTATAAACAATTAATATGAAAAAGGTAATCTCGGTGGGGTACTTCAGAGGTTGCGGATTCAGTTCCGCGTTTTCATTAACTTCTCAATGCATATATAATAAAAAAAAAAAATTATACCTGAAATGAATAACATTTTTTATAATAATTTTAAAATTTATTTATATATTTTTTTATCCCTCTACAATTATTTTTTTTTATTTTGTTTAATTAAGTTATTCATATTGTACAATACTTCGGTTAAGACGTAATGACGTAGACCAAGATCGGGATAGAAGGAAGGGGTGGTAAGGGTGTCCTATATTTTCTTATTATAGTCAGGATAAGGTGTTTTTATTCGTCATTAGTATAATTCATTATTTATTATAAAAGGTTTTAGTAATATCCGTATAGCGAAGGTTTTTACAAAAATAAATACTTCCAAAAAACATTCTGAGGATTCCACTATGAATTATCTAGAAATTGAACCCAAAACCTTGGGGTCAGCAGGTTGTATAGATATTCGCTATATCCATTGCCAGTGGCAGAAGTGATGAGAATATAAAACTACTCGTAAATGACCGCACTAATGAAATAAACTCTTTTATTTATTTTGGTAAATAAATAGAAAAGCAAGTATAAAAAGTTTTTTCCCATTTATAATCTAATTTTATCAATTATAATTTTTTTAAGTTTAAAACTATTTTGAATATCTAACTATAGTTTCAGTTTCAGTTTATTTTAATTTTTAATATTTATTTCATAATAGAACTTAACTATGCCTAAAATCAATAAAAATTAACGTATGAATAAACATTAGTTCGATTTTTCCAACGAAGTAAATTGTTAATGTGGTGTTAGTTAATAGTTCATAATAATGATACCGTTGTTTATAAAAACATTATTCCTTTAGATGATTTTATAGTAAAAGAAAAGAAACAGAAAAAATATTACAATAATTTGCCCATCCATTACAGAATATTAATACTTTTCACAAGAAATAAGAACTCAGAAAAAAATAATCTATCATTAACGAAAGACAATAATACTTTTAATAACTTTATTTTAATTATTTGGACTCAAATTATCTATGGACTTGACCTTAATATCTAATTTAAAGAGCACAAGCTAAATAAAAAATAAAAAATGTACGAATTATTTAGAAGCTGTGATTCATGTGCTTCAAAAAAGTGCAGGTATTATGATGACGCCTGGTTTACACTTTACCGACGCCTCCTTAACTCGATTAAATATGCATAATCTTACCTAATCCATTCAGACCACGGAAGCTATTTCTATTTAAGAGCACTTAAACTTCAGTAGATTTGATTCGTAAAAATACAATAATTAAAAGGAAGTCTTTTTCAAAATTTTACAAATTATAAAACTTTATACCAAATTTAAATTTTGGTTATTAGTGATATTTTTAATAGCACAGACTGGTTAGGCAGAGACATCAAATGTGGTATCGCTGTAATAGAACTACCATAATTTATCCATTATGAAAAGATGTGACCGAGAAATAAAAAAAAAATGGCTTCAATAGTAGTAATATATTCTCTTTTCTGATATCTATTGTCAGAATGATTTATAGCTTTAATGAGGTCTTAATGAGGGGAACGCAATCTAAACCATTCTGAAACTTTAATTCATTCAACTTTCAAGATTTTAATATAATCCATATTTTGTTTTCAACTGTAAAAAAGGCAGATATTAATACTTATTTATTTAGGTATTTATTTGAAAACATTTTGTTTTAAACTTATGTAAATTTTAAAATATATTTTTTAAGAAAATAAATTAAATGTTGCCAAATTTTACTACCGAATGAAATGAAATATGAAGCGGAGAATGGAGGAAAATACCGAAATGATGTACTTTTTAATAATAGCGTGTAATATATGAAAAGGCTAATCGAAAACAAATAAATTTGCTTACTTTACTTATAAAGGAATGGTTGTTATAAATAGATTATGAGTAAGTTAACGTTCGCTTGACAAAATGTCATTGTAATTAATAATAATAATAATAACACTCGCACTTTTCTATAAACTTGTTAAATAGTGGGGCGCGTCATTTCCAATTAGACAAGCCCTGGCCTATATCGACTTGAAGGAAATTTCATATGTGTAAATACTTAGTCCCACAATTAAATTTTAATGTTTGTCGATCGCCTTGTCTGGTGACATTAGGCTGATTAAATGTCTGTTGACAGATATGATTAAAAAATATTTGGTTTTATTTTAAAAATTAGATGTTACCAGCTGGATAGCAGCGGATAACTTTAAGCTCCTCGAAACCTTAAAGAATATTATAGAATTTATGATAAAAGAAACACATTTAGATTTATGTTTTTCTTTTATCGTAAATGAAACAAATTGATAGGACACTGCTGTATATTATTTAAAAGAAACTGTCATTCGTTTTAGACGTTAAGATGCTGCCTACTTTGATATATTTTGTATTATATTAGGATGTTATCAATTAATAGTGCTTATTTGTTCTAAAAGACATTCAGTTCATTAATATTTTTTTTTGTGATTTTTTTTAATTTAACTACATTTAGTTTGACGATCTGGGTCTATTGCAAAACTCTTCGCTTAGTTGCATATTTTAAATTTTGAATTTGATGTCATAACCTTTCCAGTTCTTTCTATCGGATGCATTTCCGAGATTCACTTTTTAAGAGCCTCCGGTAAGTGTTATTGTCATTAGTGGTTTAAATAACGCTTATAAGGCATTGGTGCTTATAATGTGTATTATTGCAAGATAAATTAAATGGAATAATCATTATTTGTTTGTGCTGCATGTCTCGAGAACTTTGTACTCCGACTATAAATGATGAGGTTTTCTATAGTTTTTATTTTTTTATTTTTTTTTATGTTGCATTATTTCAGTATTTGTTCTGTTTCGACAATTGGAGTCGACATAGACATTGTATTGCTTGTGAGGCCTTTTTTCTCCATAAGGTATTTTAATATGATAATTTTTTTTGTTAAATAACGGAGTGATTAGTGCTTCTTCGAAGGTTAATCTATATATTAATTATTCATTATAGCAGATTTTTTATTAGAGGTATAAATTTTACCTGAATAAATCTTTATCATGAATGTACATCAAACTTAGGGGAGTCGACCTAGATATCCAGTTTCCTGATTGTAACTGTAGTTGAATGTGAGGACTGCCCTCAAGGGCAGTCCTCACATTCAACCTTCAACCAAATCAATGCCTGATCCTCGATAAAATATTAAGAAGTTATCAGGTGATGTACATCTGTTTATACTATGAATTTAATTTAAAAGTTATGATTTTAATAACACTTAAATACATTTAGGATCATTCAAAGACTGTTTGTAACACTCCCCGCGTTTAATTAATATTAGCAGATAGCAGTAAAAGCCAGTACATCCTTATATATAAATATCCCATGCCATGTTTGTTAACGCTAATCTTCGAAACTAAGTCGATTTCAATTTGTTAACATCTATTGATTGGTTCAATTTAAAAGATAGGATAGTTATCTTATTTGTATATTATGTTTTGGTATTGAGACTGTATACGAGTACATCAATTAAAATTTTATCAACATGTATATATATACTTTGAGTTCTGTCCGTGTTAATGGATTTTTAATTTATTATATTAAGAAAAAAAAACAAATATTTTTTATTGATTTTTTAATTAACTTTTGTATTTTTGTAGGTTTTATTATAAAAATTTAAGATTGTCAGATGTTTTTACCTTGTGTCTATACAGAGAATAATATTTATTTATTTATTTATTTACCTTCACGCCATATCCCTTGCGGGGTAGCCAGAGACGACGGAGCGCCAAACGCTACGGTCTCTGCATACCTCTTTCGCCTCAGCCACAGACATCAACTTCTTCATACATGCCCTCCGGGGGGTCCTCATACTTTTTACGTGACCTTCCTCCAGTATCGTAGCTACTGTGTTTTCGAAGGTCACTCGAGGCCTCCCCCTGTCTCTCTTACCGCTCACTTTTCCCATATAAATCTTTTTTACCATTCTTTCATCACTCATTCGTTCAACGTGCCCAAACCACCTGAGCACATTCTTCTTCATTCTCACCGTGACATCTTCGCTAGTACCTGCCATTCTGTGGATCTCTTCATTGCGGATTCGATCAGCTAGACTGACTCCGCATATTCTACGAAGAGATCGCATCTCCACAGCATTCATCTTTCTTACATTCTTCTTCTGTGTTACCCACGTTTGGCTGCCGTATAACAGTGTCGGTAGCAAAACTGCATTGTGTACAGCCAAACGTGCAGCTATACTGACGTTTTGCCGTCTCAACAATGCAGTCAAAGCACCATTGACTCTGTTACCAGCAGCAATACGCCTTTCCACATCCATTTCGTATCTTCCGTCTCTGCTAAACATACTTCCCAAATATACCACTTCATTCACTTGTTCTATTATGTTATCATTCACGTTGATCTTACATTCTGTTCTTTCTTCATTTCTTTCAAATATCAGAACCTTCGTCTTATCTACATTCATTCATTCATTCATTACAGAAAATAATGTTTTAGATTTTATTTGTTTTCGTGACGTATAAAAAATTACAGATATATACATATAGATAGTAGAAACTTCTTGCTCTTTTACGTATATTAGCTACAGACCAGAGAGTAATGCCATTTCCAACAAGAACAGGTAAATCTGGCATTAAAAGACATAAATAACAAAGTAAATCAACGATGGATTTAATGTGGATGAACTACTGACATTAGCCTGTATTAAGCATTATGTTTACATATTAAGATATCAACGTTAAATCTGAGTTACATCTGAGTTACCAACTATATCTAGTTAGACAACCAATATAACCTAACTCGGTGGACTTAGTGAACTTATAAAAGAAGCATTCTAGAGATTAAGAGAGTTTTCGAATAAATCTAAAGTATGAAAATTTTATTTAATATCCTGGATACCGTTTTACAGTACTGTTAAAATGAATGATATACAGATTTGATCTGATCATTATAAATGCCAATAGTCTACTACACTATTGGCACTATATTGCCACACAGTGTATTGTCACACCACTGACCCACTGTTGACTTTAAACACACCTCATTATAAATTTTGTCAAGTTTTGCTTTTGAACTGCAGACTCGTGAAATCTGAACAACAATTATCGTTTATATTCAGAAGCCTCTGCAAAACTTTTTACTCTCCTCATAATTTTACACGTTTACAGGATTGTGATTGACATGTAATGAACATTGTAAATTAGAAATTTACTTTTTCACCCAGATTTTTAAAAACAATTAATAATAGTTGAAGAAATGTACCGTGTGCGAATCACATCCACTACCTATGCTTTAGCAGTGAGGCAACTTACTACTGGTCTTAATACTACAACCGACTTGTTATACTTCCAACCAATAGGTCGTTAAATTTTAAATTACGTATTCATGTTTTTTTTTCTGTGTAAAACTATTTTTATAATTCGTGATTCTTGATTTTAACCCAAGGTTTCTCTTAATTTACCTTATGTCTTTTATACTTCAAAATAATAAATAAAAATAGAATAATGAGACGAAGCTTCTTAGTATTCCATGGATTCACCGTTCGAGTGCCGGGCCCATCGCGTTGCAAGAAGAGGAGCGCAAACAATGCCTGAGACTTGCGACCCAGGTGTAGGTTTAAGGGGCCCCTTTACTATGCGCATACACGCTCACCTTCACTGTTCAGCTTCACTCTCCCTACCTAACCAAATATCGTAAGAACCTACTAAAGCTGCCTTTGAAATACGTTCCAGAAATGAACTGATGATCTTTCTAGAAAGTAATAAACATAATATTTCTTGCGAAAGCAACAAGGACTAGATCTAATAAACAATAGCTCTCATAAATTCCATCGCATTAACTTGATAATTCACTGCATTCAGAACAAACTAATATTTATAAAAATCATGGTAAATAATGGAAATCTAGATCCAATGTCTCTTAAAATCAGCCTCAGGTATCTTGGACTATTCTCCTTTCAAAACGTTTAATTAAACAACATCTTCAATTATTGGAAACCTTTCAGCCAGTGAACTGTTGGGAAGAATGGTGTTTTCTATTTCGCTCCTTGAATTTCAAAGGTTTAAAT
The DNA here is from genome assembly GCA_918358865.1 of Melinaea marsaeus rileyi. NCBI lineage: Eukaryota > Metazoa > Arthropoda > Insecta > Lepidoptera > Nymphalidae > Melinaea > Melinaea marsaeus. The sequence goes on along the minus strand of OU911091.1, from coordinate 2,205,389 downwards.
TTCATTAACTTAAAATTCCTAGTCCCTTGTCTGTGTACAAACAAACTATATACATACATTACAGTACATTGTGAAATAATTAACAAATATATTATCACATATAATGATTGTGTTTGTGGTGTTTTGAAACACTTATTATTCTAACTTTAAATTTTTATTCCAATCCAGTGTGACGTAAGAACTAGTGCACATATAGTGAAGAAAATAAATAAAATAAACAAAAGTAATCATCATAATAATCTTACACTACTTACTTAGTACTAAGACCCACAAATAAAAAAGTTTGACGCTCAGTGAAGCGGACACGGTTCTGTTACTTAAATATCTACAAATATCACGACTGACTTTCATCCTGTAATTTATTTAAATATGCCACGAAACATAAAGTACCCATGAATTCATTTAAGGAAAGTTTTATTTGATTATACTTTTTTAGAGGACTTTAAACTTGCTCGATGTTATATTTCCTTTGAAAAGTAAGAACAGGCGTAGCAGTTAAGAATACAATTTTGTTTTACCTTCAACATCACGTAGCAAGTAAAGAAGCGTAATAAGATAAAGAGTACATAAAACTTTGACTACAAAAATATTGATTTACAGAAAAAGTTTTTTGGTGGGTGACTTACTTGCTTGTGAACCAGAGATTAATTACCATCTCACAGTCAGTCAACAGTCAACAAGAGCCACAGAGGTAAAACTGTTTAATGTATGTATATATATAATTTGGATAATATTTATAAAAAACATGGAAGTCTTTTGAAAGTAATTATTTACCTTATTCTTACACAATAATTCCTCCTATAACACGGTACTCTCATAACGCATTTTCATATAACACGAGATCTGTCCCTTGTATAACACTTATTTTCCCCTATATAACGTGGGATTTTCCCACGTTATATTTCTATACTATGAAATTAATAATTATTTTTTTTCAGTTCATAATTAATTCCGTTGACTTGCACATTGTGTTAAGTTTAATTAAGTTCTTTCTTAATATTATGGTCACATGAGCGCGCTATAAAAGAATATTTCTACAACGCGTTTTCCTATAACGCGGAACGAATCTAACGATTCAACCATAATGATAAAATCCACAAAAAAATGTATTTGTGCCAATTATTAAGGTCACAAAATATCCCATTTTATTACCTTATTAACTTTTACCTACTTATTTGATTTTATGTTATTTTATCTTTAATAAACAGTTAACGCAATGATTACTTATTAATCTTTCTAATCATCTTTTATTTGAGAGTTTGTCAATTAACATTGACGATCCATTAATCAAATAATCAATTAAATTAAAAAATATAACAGATATATCGAATATCTTTTATTTTAATATAGTAATTAAAAATTTGTGAATAAAAGATTAAAAGAAACAATTTGTTGTAATGAAAATGCTTTCTCTATGGTATCAATACTACATATATAAGACATAATACCCTGTAATGTGGTTACTTCAAACCATCATTGAAGCGTAAATAAAGATGATATTTGTAGAAGGTGCATTTACCTGGAACAAAAATAAATATATCAGTTTAAATTATGGAACATTTTTCAGACTTCTATCCATAATTAAAAAAAAAAATAAGAAAAACTAATATTATAAATACGGAAAAACTTACCCGATTGTGATGAAATTTGTCAGAAAAACTGAGGCCTTAAGAAGAACAAAGGCTACTATTTGATTTACGCCACAGTTACGATAAAAAGTGATTAATCTGGATAGATTTTGCTGTTTTTAAATTAATCAGTACTCCGCGTCCAACAGAAAGTTTAAAAAAATATATATTAATTTATTTTAATGTTTAATGATAGCCTATTATTGACAATTACACGGCACATGTACTGCGGCAGTTATCATTACAAGAAGATAATCAAACAAATAATAATAAACAAACAATAAGTTTATAATAAACAAATAATAAAACAATAGTTTGAATAAAATAATGAATAAGAATTTACATACATATTAATGAAATAACGATAATATTTATCAATTAAACCATTTCGTCCACTCAAAATTACAATATTATGTAAATTGGAATCTGACTCATATTTTATATAAAATAATATAAAAGTGGAGCTTCGTCTACGAATTATCGAACAAAAATGTATTATTAATATACATTTTCGTATTTTTCTACTATTTTGTTATCATGTTAGATCTTTTGATATATTTAAACTATGACAAAAACTAAATTAACACACAATACTAGACGTCTTTATGTGAGACAATATATTTGTATGTCGTCTATGTATGTAATATGTCTGTAGTATATAATGTCTGTTCCAAATTATTTTTTTACGAATGTTGATAATAAAGTTTATTGACATTAAACATTTATGAGGCCGCTGTTAATGGCTGGTCGTGCAGTTTATTAACACACTAGTGTAGTAAATGAAATAGGTCACGCAGTACTCGTACAGCAACACTGTGATAGTTATTATTTTACATATATTCTGTATTTTGTAAAATCATCTGCGATAAATGTAATGATACTTTGCCCATTTTAAAACACTTACAATTTGAGATAATAATTAAAAATACAAAAGAAATATAAATACACAGCAATCACAATGCTATTATACAGTCACAGAAAACGAATTAAGAACCATTTTGTTTTCAAGTTTAATGATCGATTCATAATTTACTTATGCAGACAATTTTTATAACATTTGTATAATAAAAACATTGTCGAATTTAATAAAAATCCACTAAAGAAGTTTATACAAAGGAAGTGAAAACTATTAAATCACAAACATAAAAAAAGAAAACCTAAAATAAGTTTTAATCACTATATAAGTTGCATGTCAAAGTTGTAATTGAAGTCGAAGTCAAAGTACAATTCAAAGTCAAATTCATAAGCAAGATTCTTTATTAGAAGTAAGTTTACAAAAAATATACATATTTACATGCTCTAAATACGTATCTTCAAAATTACTAGAATAATGAAAAAGAATAAGAAGATATTTATCTCGGTGCTATCATTATTCAATCTGTATCATTGAAAGTCTTCTTTAATAATAATTTTAACCCATTCCTTAAGTATTATTTCTATTTAATTTAATCACACATAATTCAATATGTAACTCATAATTGTAAATATATAACTCACTGAATCGTTGATATTGTAATATCCATTCAATCTCTACAGACTCTAACGACATACTCGTATATTACATTGACAAATTAACATATCTCATTGTATCACTACACGGTTTTGGGATATTATCCAGTTTATCTTTTAATATTAAGAAACTTTAAAGCCTTTTATCATATATTAAATTAGGGATATAAAAAGTCTAAATCAAGCCTAACACTTATAAAATTGTACATTCATAATATAACATTAAGGTTATAATTAGCTTAGACTTCCATATTTTGAATTATAATGATAATACTGTTTCACCTAAAAGTAACATACCATTGAATCTCATATCAATGATGACCATATTTTAGTTCCAAACCATACCATACCATTAGGTGATGTACAAATCCTTCTCCACTAAAGGTCAAACGTCACAGTAAGTAAAGCTCTCGTTTTAATATGAATGAAATAGTTCAGAAATCTGAAGCCGCAGCGAAATGGTCCCCGGAGGCAGAGTTAGGGTCTTCACTATACATAATTAAATATACAAATTGTTTTAACATAATTCTATTTTGAAAGTTTACTGAGAGTGTGAGATTCGAAAACATCTTTTAAATTACGAGCAATATTATAATTTGTATAATAAGATTTTATTCTCATTATAGTTATTTGTTACATATACCCACAGTACTCATTTCAATTAAATAGAAAATGAGGCACTCGACTAGTTTCAAACATTCAGAGTCCTTATCCATAAGCTTATAATAAGGATCATAACAAAACCAAGAGGACAAATAAATATAATATATATAATAGTAATCATAAATCACGATCACGACGTTATTGATTTAAACATATTAGAGATGTTGAATATTATAATTTAAATATCGTGTTTTTATAGCATTTGTTATTACCTAAACAGCGTGTTAAATATGACTGCACTAATATCCAGCAGTTATTACTAGCGTAACAAATGACCGCTCTCGTTATGCAAGTGTTATAATAAATACAAAACAAAAATTAATAGTAGCGTATGAAATACGCAGTTTAATATTAATGTATACTACTCCAGAATTTTAAGATATCTTTTTTTTATTATAAATTCTGAAAACAAATAAAAAGGTCCTTTACGTTACAGAAATATCGCTCAAGTTTAATTTGTGTACGTTGAGTAGTTTATTCAGCAACAGTTTAAAACTACTAACATATTATTTTTATACCTTTAAGTACATTTATTTAAACCAAATAATTAACACAATAAAACTTTTTAATAATATTTAAAAACTTGAATGTTTCAAGTTGATCATTATTGGAATAAATATTAATTGTAAGTTTTGTTCGAAAAGTGTAAGGCTTGCTAAAATTCAAATGATCTGTTTACAAATTACAATAAGTAGACGCTTGTCATAGTTGTTAGACCTAATAGGTGACAAGTGTGAGATCACGTACCGCAGGCGCAGCATCATCGGGTTCATGTAAATGAATTTATTTATATATAAGTTAGATCAGTTCTTACGTATATAATCCGTAATATCACACGATCGTGTAAACAGTGATCATATTCAGATCAACAGACGTATCGTCAGTACTAGCTCAGCATTTGTAGCCGCATCAGCAGAAGAATCAGTTTTCAGTAACCGGCTTTTAAAAGTTATTAATATAAATGCACTGTTTGTAATAGAAGATTTTTATTTATAAACAAATATACCACTATACTTCAAATAGTATGACAAGTCACATGTTATAAGGAATATTTGATATAATTTAATTTGACTTCAGTTTCTTGCGTTTTAAGTTAAAGTCTAGCGGAATTCACATATCAACCTATAAAAAAATTTAATGCCTTATAATATTAGAAAATTTATGCCTCGTATCACTTTATTAGAAAGTATGGTTACTTTCTAATAAAGTGCCTTACTGCCGCGTCACTCGGTTAACTTTTGGCAAACAGGAAAAATAGTGAATAGGAAATTCAAACTTAAGTTTTCTATATATTAAATTAATAATATATTAAATTATTAATATTGTTTTTGAAATTTGTTACAAAATTGATAAATAAATGCTGTAAAATGTTTATTTTACAGCATTTTGTATGTTTATACTTTATATTTAGTAAACTAAGAGTACTAATTTCTTCATTAGTAAATTATACCGGGGCGAGGGTAGGTTAGGTTAATAATTAAATAATAGTCAATTGATGTAACTTATAAAACATTGAATTGTCCAAACCTCTGAGGTTTGCTTTAATTACTGAGATAAAAGAAATTGATCAAGTGTTAATGAAAGGTAATGAAGACACGCTCTTTGCAAATTACCACTTTAAGTAATATTTGTAGTTTCACCGTAATATATATAGAAGTCTCATATTTGGTGTAAGTACTTAATAGAGTACAAGGTATCCCCCTGTATATTATTCTGCCGCGCTCAAGTAAATCCCGGAATCCCCTCTTCGGCTCCTCTACTATAAAGTTTAACGACACACAAAACATTTGTCAGTTTAATTGTTTAGCGCTATCATAAAAACTTTTTTTTTATGTGGACTTTACATTTATAATTACATTTTATAATCGGTCCAAATTATTGCAATAGTAAATGAAATTACAGAAAACAAACAAAAATACATGTAAATTTTTTTGCTATCCGTTTAGAATAAAAAAAAAATCCGTGCCCGCAGGGGGACACGCGTGGGTAGACCTCGTGTGTAACTCATTTAAAATATAACTCACTACCTGAGAATAATACATGATGCCGTTGTTTACATCAAAAATTTTCAAGCAAAAAGCGGTTTTAATTTTTTTTCTCGGAAAAGGTATCTTTTTTGGAAATACTTTTGGTACTTAAATTTAGAGTAAAAAATAACCTTTCTATTAAAAATATTTGCGAGGAGGGAATGTTTACCAGAAAAAAGTTGCCGTGGTTTTACCTACCTAAAATTTTCAAGCTAAAAGTGGTTTTAATTTTTTTTCTCGAAAACGGTACCTTTTACGGAAAAACTTTTGGTACCTAAATTTAGAGTAAAAAATAACCTTTCTACTAAAAATACTTGTGATGCAAGAATATTTACCAGAAAAAAGTTATGATTTTTTTTCCAAAAATTTTAGTTTTTTTTACCCCCACCCCTAAGTTATTGAAGTTAGGTTTTCGGTTTATCTACATTAGTTATAGGTATTTATTAAAGACATCATATAATATGAACGCGATTGATCTCCTTTGTATAGGGACAAAGTTATGGTCGAAAAACTGAAATCAGAAAAAGTGAGGCCCGAGCGCCCCCTGTGACCGGATTTCTCTGGTTAACGAACTTGACCTTTATTTTTGGATGGTTGATTTTTGTGCAAAGTTTGAAAGCGATCCGAGTGAAACTGCGGCCGCTATCGTGCTGACAAAAGTCGAATCTGGACGCACGCACGCATATATATATATATATATATATATATATATATATATAAACTTTTTGACCAATGGTCATTTCGGACTCAGGCGGTCATAAGAAGACCTCCTGTGAAGAAATTTTTCCAAAATTCGAAAGTAGGGGACAAATGAATGGGCAGACCGAATTCTTCGAGGTCTACCCAAAATAAAATAGTCATTTAAATTACATCGACACAGGTTCAAAATTTTCACAAAAAAATATATGTATTCATAATAAAGCAATCATTGTGATATGGGAAATATATATATATAGATTACATATACCACTACATTGAATTTCCTGTCAAAACACAAGAGACTTCTGTAATATTGATAAGCAATATTATACATTGATAAAATTATCAAAGGAAGGTGCTAATAAATTACTTTGAACATTTTAATAAGCGTCCTATCTCAATTCTCTAACAAGCGCTGACGCGCGATGACGTTATAAGATCTCTGTAGATTAATGTACGGGTTGTTACGAGATAAATGTAAATGAAATGAAAAAATAAAGGAAATGCTCTAAATTAAATGAAGGCATGTTTACACTTCTATCATAACAATTTAAATAACAATTACTTGCATGCAAAAGATGCAGCTGATGAGGTAAGAGAAAAGAGTAACTGAAAAGACATGGATGGAGTGAGCATTAAATTATATAATAAAAACCGAGTCTTCGCTGTGAGGGTGACGGATTTAAAAGCGTTATGGAATGGGCGTCGAAATCAAATTGGAATAAGGGCAGGTAGTTGATAATGAATAACATCACAGGATACGATATTGATTGTTATGTCTAAGAAAACTATATATATATATATATATATATATATATATATATATATATATAAATCGGACCTGAGTCAAGATCTCTAAGACCAATATGAAATTGCTAGTCATTTCAACACCTTCCAGATCACAAAGTGTTTAAACGTGAAAAGAATAATTTATGATCATTGGAGTATCTGTATTGGCCTTTGAGAGGTTTCAAGTATTGTAAATAAAATATATATAAAATTATGAATTTGCAAATTAAATTATTAAAAAATATATATTCCTTTAATAGTATAAATCTCGGTGTAGAAACTCCAACTAATTTAATACTAATATTTGTTATAATCTCCTGCCGCAGCATAATGTCTGAGTAAAGAGACGTTCAAACTGTTGTTTCATAAAACAACCCTCGGGCTAGTATTCTATAAAATGTTTTAATATTATGTTACTATATTTAATATTATGATATATTTCAAATATTTATTATTTTGCTTGCAAAGTTATAATGTTCGACGAAATAAACTTACTATTTCTCTTTAACTTGAACTAATAAAAACAGTTATTAAATTCTGAAGGTAAACTATTTAACTTTTATGTAATTTTATAGCAATCTACTTCTACTTCTCTCTAGTTTAACTGTTATTTCACACTATATTTAACAAACTAGTAGATTAGGCATACTCTATATGAAATATCTCGATAATTTTTACAATTTTATTATATACGTGATATTTTAAATAAGCAGAGACGGAAGATACGAAATGGATGTGGAAAAGCGTATTGCTGCCGGTAACAGAGTCAACGGTGCTTTGACTGCATTGTTGAGACGGCAAAACGTCAGCATAGCTGCACGTTTTACTGTACACAATGCAGTTTTGCTACCGATACTGTTATACGGCAGCCAAACGTGGGTAACACAGAAGAAGAATGTAAAAAAGATGAATGCTGTGGAGATGCGATCTCTACGGAGAATATGCGAAGTCAGTCTAGCTGATCGAATCCGCAATGAAGAGATCCAGAGAATAGCAGGTACTAGCGAAGATGTCACGGTGAGAATGAAGAAAAACGTGCTCAGGTGGTTTGGGTACGTCGAACGAATGAGTGATGAAAGAATGGTAAAAAAGATTTATATAGGAAAAGTGAGCGCTAGGAGAGACAGGGGGAGGCCTCGAATGACCTTCGAAAACACAGTATCACAGTATCAATGATACTGGAGGAAGGTCACGGAAAAAGCATGAGGACCCCTCGGAGGGCATGTATGAAGAGGTTGATGTCTGTGGCCGAGGCAAAAGAGGTATGTAGGGACCGTAGCGTTTGGCGCTCCGTCGTCTCTGGCTACCCCGTAAGGGATATGGCGTGAAGCTAAATATAATATTTAAATAAATCTAATTATAATCGATACGAATACAGTACCACTGTCTATAAATAAATAATATTAATAATATCTTAAGACTCATTTCTTTTAAATTTGAACATTTTATATATTTATTTACTTCTAAAACTTTAAGTAAATTTATATTATTATTATATATGGGGAACGCAATATGAAAGCATCCTTATGTAATTTCTACCTCTTAATGATAGTAAATATTGACGTTAGTTTAGTCTGATGTACTCAGGGTCAGTGAGGGTTGCTAATTAGTATCTGCTTGAGGGTACTTTATGAATAGACCTCTTGTTACAGGCGCAGCCTCGACACCTCTTTGTCAGTATTTTCGCAGCTCTATTTATTAAATAATTAATACTTATATTTTTAGCAGTGTGTTATATATTAAAAACTTCTTATTTTCTTTTAATTTATGAAATCATTACGCAATATAAACACAATGTCTACAAACGGAAAATCTATTTAATTATTCAATTGATATCTAAAACGTATAAAAAATATAATATAATAATCTGTCTTGACAAGTTATAAGGTCACAATGTAGTGCCTTAGCAATGATTTCAAGATGAACAATCTTGAAGATTTATCACTGTTAGATAATATCGTAGATTAAGGATAAAAGCTCTATAGACATTAATTTTACCTTAACAGCTTCGTGATCCAGAATGTGCAACAAGTTGAAGACACTTCAGTGTTGTGTTAAGACACGTAATATTTTACACTATTTTGTATTGAAAAGTTTTAAGTATCCGATGTTATACAGAATAATTAAATATGTTAAAATAAACGTAAAGTAGTATTTCTATTATTATTAAAATAGAATTGTAAAATATTTAATCATTTACTAAAGATTATATTAAAAAACCAGAGTTAGTACAGTGTTTGTATTTTTCCGTGAAAATATATATTTACAAAGAAATATATCCTGTATGTTAAGCGGGACAATAACTTTATGAGGACCAAGATTCATGAAAATCTCATCGGATAGTTTTTGAGTTCCTTTACACTATGATAACTTTTTTATCAAATTTCTTTTAATAAATATATTGAATTTATTTAGTGAAATATTTAAGGCATTACTGGGAAGTTTATTGTAAAAACGTATAAAATAAAGTCTAAAAGAATACGTATTTTATGGAGCCTTTTGATGGGTATAGCAAGTTTATATTTATTTGTAGTATTAATTTGTTGTACATCACAATTGTTATTGAATATTTAAATATATTTGTAATATTGTAATGTAATTTTATTACTAAAATACCTATAAGACTATACTAAATTATTAAAATTATGATTGTTCAGTTATATACATATATATCGAACAACATTAAAACTACATCGTACTCCATTAACATAACCTTTGTCAGTTCCGAAGTATGGAAAACAAATATATATTAAATATCCAATATCAACATTAATGTTTGTAATTTGAATATTAGTTTAATATGTCCCAATATTACAACATTTATGAACGCGTCCTTATGCAAATTTGGAGCTCTCTATGACTATAAATATTGATATAAGTGTAGTGTGAATAGAGTCGAGACTAATTAGACTTATCTTTACTCAACTTTATGAACAGTCTCTTGTTCCGCGCCCGCACGGTCCCGACACCTCTTTGTCAATATTTAAATTTAAAAATATTATTAGTCAAATGCAGCAGTAATTAGTCTCCGCTGCTGTACTTTCCTGTTTATTTTATTAAAAATATAATTTGTGATAATGATATTAGAAGTCAAGTGTATATTATTAAAGAATCGAATGTTCCGTACCTTTTTTTTTGTGGGAAGTGTGAAACATCATTTAAAAACGTTCATGTTTATTATTATTTAAATAATTATTATTTTCTATTTTAAGATTAATTGAAATGCTTATTAAGTTGTACAATTAAGAAGTTCCACCCAACAGCAAGTATTCCATACATTATTCACTTTCTATGACATCGTTACACTTCACTTTCTTGGTTTGGAATGGAGTCCCTAAAAGAATCACTATCTTCGATGGCAGACCATTTCATTTTGAGAATGAATGTTATTTAAAAATAATTACAGTGTATTGCAAATTAATAATACTTATAAAAAAGGTCAGGTTGTATTTTTATTTCATGTTTATATTTTATTTGTTATCTTATGTTTAGGATTGCTTGTTAAATTCTTTTGCTATGGCTCTAGTCATCCTTTGTTTCCACAATATTACATCTTCGACCATGATCTCCGAATGATGAACTCCGATGAACTAGTCATTAGTATCATAAATCAGATATTGTAAAGAGAATTGCGGTTATATGGACTTTATTTATATTTAATTATATATTGTTTTGATTGTTATTTTACATTTTCATTTTAAAATATAAAATACAAACCCGAAATAGAAAACTCATCAAAATGTATAAATATAGTATAAATATTATTGGTTTGTTCGTCTTTTACCTCTCAAATCATAAATAGATACTATTATTATTCCACTACGCGGGGCGAAAATTATTATTAACAATTAACAGCGAGGACTAGGTCAAGGGCACGATATAGTTATATTATTTAAATTATTACACCTCCGTCAATACAGTGTACATTCAAACGAAAACAAATATATGCATTACATACCTACCTGACCGATATTATACAACTCAGTCTGATTACGTACCTTATAATTTAATGTATTTTTATTATACATTATTCGTTGTGAACATTTTTGAATAATTTATCTTTACATTTAGATATTAAATGTTAACATATAGATAATATTATACCGATATACTATTATTTAAAAATAAAATAATAATATTGATATAATTATTATATTTTTAATACATAAATAGTAAACAAGTAAATTTAAGAACAGAAGTCAATTATCCGTTTTATAATATTTATAACCTTTATCGACGTGATGTTGTTTCTGGTCATATAAATAAAGATTCAAAGTCAAAGTGATTGTGTATGAAAATATATTGTCCATATATAACTAGGGGCGCTAACAAAACCCACAATTTCGACTCGCTGCGCTCGCGAAATCTCGGGTGCCGTTTGCATATTAAGTGAAGCGAACCCAGTGTATTGACTCATCGTTTCCCATTGATGGGATATCAGTTTTTTGACATGATATTAAAAAGAAACCGTTTTTTTAAGGACATTTTTCAATTTTTTTAAAAAAAAACCATCACCCTATGTGTGTCTTTTTGATTGCAAAGTTTCATAATTTTCCGTCAAGTAATTTTCGAGCTAATTCGTGACAAAGAATGTAAAAAGTCTCCAGTAAAACGCTCCGCTCACTTCGTTCGTTTCGCTCAATTAAAAGTATCAACCCTGCCACCATCAGAATGTAATTTTATTTACGTTGTGATCAGTTGCAACTTGACTCATATTATCGAATGCGTTACTGACCGCTGTGCAAAGAGCTGCGTTCCACTCCATTATAAAGCTAGGAACAAACATAACCTGTTCAAAGCATAAATTTGTCCAATTATAAACATTTAGCAATTAAAAGTATTGTCTATTCATAGCTTGAAGTTAATGTCATTTAAGCTATTAACACAATAACACAATATATATATATATATATATATATATATATATATATATATTAATATAAAGCATATTATTCTGTCATTTTTAAAAAATTGCGCAATACAATATGGTGTTTATTTGTACAATTACATGTAAATTAAAGCGCCATCACATGACCCCTTTTTTTTTTGGGAAAGGAGGGCAAACGAGCAGGCGGGTCACAGATGACTTGTGATCACCGCCGCCCATGAACTCTTGCAACATCCGAGGATTTACAAGAGTATTGCCGGCCTTGTAGGTAGGAGTAAACGCCTTTTTTGAAGGTACCCATGTCGTACCGATCTGGAAATACCGCCGAAGGGAGTTCGTTCCACAAGCGAGTGGAACGTGGAATGCCAAAGAGGCCAGCCGTTCACAGAGCACCGGGTCCCCGACAATCCAAACGGCTCTCCGTTGTACGCGGTCAAATGATAGAAGCTTATATTGGGGAGATCTGGACCAGAGATGAGAACAGTACTCCATGTGTGGCCGGACCTGCGCCTTATAGAGCGCGAGTCTTTGGCCAGGTTTGAAATACTGCCTCGCTCTTTTAATCACTTCCAATTTCTTTGAGGCCAATTTGGTTTTGCTCTCCAGATGACCACGGAACTGACAATCGCTCGAAATGTCGAGACCCAGTATTCTGGTACTTGGCGAGGCATTTAGAGGAGTGCTCTCGAAGAGCGGTGATACGACAAATGGGGATCGGATGGACAAGGGCACGCTTCCATGAGACCGGGACTACGCCTTTCAGGTAGAAGTACCGAAATAGACGCGTTAGCACTGGTTTCAACTCAGGTTCGTAGCACAACTGGAGAGATACCATCTGGTCCACTCGACTGTTATCACGTTATTTCATAGCATGTCTTCAATATTATATTGACTATATTAGTATGATTTAACTTATCCAGTTCTGTATCGTAATCATTTTAATCGAAGAAAAAGCTTTAAAATTGTGTTCAAAGAGTCAAAAATCATTTAGCAGCTAGTATTATACAAGCCATATGTCTGTATTGATTCTTGTTTGTTTATGTACAAACAGACAGTGTCAGGAATAGTTAGGGGAGTAAAATAGAGATATTTCGACTGTTAGTATTTGGTAGTACAATGTTTTGGTGTGATTTTAGTTCTAACACGAATTTGGTTACTAGCTATTTAAAAATTTATAATGCTTTGCTTCTTTAGTAGTTGTTAAATAGTTATGTTTATATAAAAATATAACGAAGGTAACATTAAAGTCATTGTTATCAATTTGGAATTAAGTTCTACCAATATAAAATACATTTGTAGATACATTGTAAAAAAGCAATTCATAATAGAAGTAGTGCAATATTTTTCTTACTGAGAAAAGATTTAAAATCCCAAATGTTCAAGATTTACCAATACAGGAATAAACTACGTCCTAGGAACATATAAATATCACAGTTTCTGAACACTCCTTCCGTTTTGTATCTAATGTGGTTTCAGAACGTTCCAATGATAATCGATTGCATTTTATATGTTCGTTTAGAGAAGTGTCTTACGTTATAATATATCACTTGATAGAGAGAGAGTGTTAGTGGGGAAGAGAGGGAGAAAATTGTGTTGTTTGAGATACACTTTTTAAACTAAACAAACAAACAAACAAAGTATATTTTTATTCAAACATATTTTATGAGTTCATTGAACTGACATTTTAATTTCTTATCCTAGGTATATATGAACAACCTTATGTTACAAAGATAATATCCATTTTATAAAAAACATTAGATAACTTTCCCCAATCTGGGTGCGAAAAAGTTTTACCAAAAAGGAAACTCTTGTTAGTTCAAAAAGATAAAACGATGTATATTTATTTTAAAGACAAAATTAATATAACTTTCAAAGTAAACGTGATAGGATTTTTTTTGCACTTAGTTTTTTTACTCAATAAAAGAAAAAAAATCGTGATTTGGGAATAAATAGATTAAGATTTAAAAATACAATAAAAATAATCTCAAAAATTTGATGACACGACATATTTCGATATTATTGTACACCTTTTTCTAATAAAACAATATATTCATACTTTGATAATAGTTACACTTGAAATCATCTGTACTGAATATTTTTATACAGAAAGACCACATACTTATATCTTTAAATAAACAAAGTACTTAGTTATTCAAACGGATAAAACTTTAGGAAATAATTTTGAATCAGTTTAATGGTATTGTAATTGCCAATTCCTCTGACACAGCTGTCACACTAAAAAAAAGTTGAAAGTCATATTCTCCAATCCTTTACCAACCAGTACTTATATTTTAATATTAATAAAAATGTAGTTATATTCTGATAGTTTGTGATATAAAAAAAAAGAAATTAGCATCTTACAAATACTCTATAAAGGTCGAGTGCAGAAATGTTTTGGTTCCTCGGTGGTGGTCTGTGTAATTAAATCCACCAAAGAACAAATTTTTCGAAGGGCTTTCTTGGAGCTCGAGTGATTTTCCTCAGCGCTAACTTACAAACTTACAAGTATCATAGCGAAAACTTGAGCGTATTTGCTACAAGTATTGATGAATTTAATATTTGAACAGTTACCAGTAAAATAAATTCCATTGATGAAAACAGTTGTTTAAAAATATATACCGTATCAAATGATGATCAAATTATGAGTTCAAAAAAGGAGCACCTAACCGGAAATACCTTTTTTTTAATATTGTACAAGAGATAAAAAGTGGGAAAATGAACGTTATTTATTTACATTCATTCTCTATTCGGCCATTACGGAAGGTAAACCCAAGCTTAAGAAGATTCATGACCCAACAAATAACTTGGCGAATCTTTCAACTTCGGAATAAAGCAAGCGATCCTTTCGTATGAAAAATTACCAAGTTCCGCTCCGAGTTCTGGGATTACCGTTACTAAAGGACTCGAGAACCTTAAGTATTATCGAAGTTAATTTGCAAAGATTTTTATGCCATCTGTATTTTTTGGAAACTTTAAGTTATTGTTAACTCTCTTTTAAAGTATGCTGGGGCATTTATGTCTTACTTTTTCAAGTTTCCATTTACTGTCGGGTCTATAGTTACTTGTTTCCTTAAAGATGTAATTTTTACTACTTCGATAACACAATCTATTGTATATAGTTACAAAAAATAACAGCGTAGAGTTTGTTCTATTTCACAATTTCCGCTAAAATGCTAGTAAGAAAAGGCCATAATTTCAAGTACAAAGACGCTTTATAAAAATGTAAATATGCTGTTATAAGTAGTCCTTATATCATCGTGTTAACTTTTAAAATGAGATTTTAATATTATATTCAGAATTTTATATTTCAGTAAAGTAAAACCGTAGCGTTTGGCGCTCCGTCGTCTCTGGCTACGTCGCAAGGGATATGGCGTGAAGGTAAATAAATAAAATAAATAAATAAAGTATAAACACGCTTTTGAACATTTTTTTAATTTCCATTATAATATAAATAAATGTTAATATGTTTCTTTGAACAATTTAGTGTTAATTCAGTTTTGTTAAGGGAATATCTTTTATTTAAATGTGGATTTTTTAATATAAAATCATTTATAACTTCAGAATTGTTGATATTCTCTAATTTTCTTTACAAGGGTGCATTATTATTTTTACACTGCATCGAATCACTCTATTATGTAATTAAAATAATTATTTACGTAAAGTACATACAATGATATAAGCTGATATGTATAGATTAAATTTATTAATATATTCTTCAAAAAGTATGTTAAACCACTCCAATATTATTAAGCCTTAAAAACCATTAAAGCTCTTTTGGCGTCCAAGCGCTAGCTAGCAGTCTTGAGGTACTTTTCGCATAATAATTATTAAAATAAAAAAGAAAAGAATGTCTTGCCTGTTTGAGTAACTTTTCTAGATTCTTTGAGCAATGATAATAAAATTACTCAAACCGATCTTACAATTATTTTTTTGTGTCATAAATGTATAATATTTAATATAAATTATATATTATATATTATAAAGCAAAATAGTCAAAGTTTTCTTATCCTTGAATAAAAATAAAACATTTTTAAACTTATATGACAAATAAAACTATGGCGAGAGAATTGAGTACAAAAAACATTGTAATCGAAATAGAAAATCTGTTATATCGAATTAATTTCGGTAAACAATAAATGAACTAGTAATTTAAGGTAAATTCACTAAACATAACTAGGTAAATAAATCCATCATTTGATAAACTCCAATAAAGCATAAAATAGCTATTTATTGAGTAACTATCTTTTTCCAGTTGTTTCAGTTTCGTTTAGTTTATCTTTTTTTCTCGCCTCATACTGAATGCACGCGATCGCCCTCACACACTATAGAAATACAGAATAAACCTTAAATATAATAATAAACTGTTTAATGTACATTTTTACAAAATAATATAGAATAAGATAGGATGGAGTAGAAAAGGATAGGACAGAAGTTTGTAAAAGTTAATAACCTCGTAAAGCGTAAAGAAGGAACTTTAATTTAACATATGTTCAAACTCATTACAATCTTGCTGCTGCACTTACTTCGTCGACATTTACAATATGCGTGCAAAAAGAGAAAAAAATATTTAAGCGTTACAACAAAAATAATTAGTGCATTAAAAATTATGTATAACTGTTAATAAACAGTTATTAATAAATCATAACCTTAATACAAACAAATATCTAAGCTAAAGGTGTTCTCTGCGTCTAGGATGGCATCACAAAACACATCACGTGCAGAACGCGTTCAAGTTCCAACGTCCTACATTATTACGAACTTTACCAAAACTTGTAATAATCTTACTGGGTGATATAATTTAACAAATTATAGAAACAACATTGCGATATATTGCTTAAAATAAATTTGCAACAATATCTTAATTTAACTTTATAATAAACATATTTAAATAAGAATTATGATGAATGTAAAACGTTGGACCACCTTTTATTTTTGATTTTTTTTAAAGTTTTATTTGTTTCTTTTTTAGGCTGTTTTATTTTAACGGGAGACTTATAACTGTAAATATATTTAGTTTTAAATGATTAGTTAGTTATTAAAGAACTGTTTGTTGAGAGGGTGGTATCATCACCCTGGTCTCGTCTGACAGCACGCGAGACAGTGTACAACATCATTACAAACTTACCGTAAAGGTTTCAGGACTTTAATCCAATTTATTAAGTAACAATTATAGGCAATAGAATGGGTTAAAGGTACTCTAATGGGATTTGGGATGACATATTAAACTTGGATTTCTAAGGTTAAAAAAGATATGAAATAGGGGGTATTTGACCTTGGACCTTTCCTAATAATAAAATTATTGATAACACATTGCCATTACCAACAATCTTTAAAGAAAATATAAATATGTTTTGTGGAGATGAAAACGTTGAGTCCTGACTACATATTGCCGTTCATTAACCATCTCTTAATTAAAAATCAAGGAACCGTTACGGAGGTCATTGAGGACTACGAACCTTGTAAGATAAAACTATATTAACACTGACAAACACCTTCATAAAAATAAAGGTATTTTATAATATTGCACCATGTAAAGTATTTATGAGTATACAAATTTATTAAAGGACTTCACATTGAAGTTCCTGTTTATAATATTCGAAGTACCTATCTCGAAAGACAGGATATAAATTATAAAGGACTTGAAAGCATAGCGTCGCGTCTTGGCTCCGCCCCCTGAAGGTCACTGCGTTGTATTTCACCGCTAATGAGAGATGCCTCTCTTTTCAAACATATCTCTTAAAAGATCGATTTTAAGATTTTTAATTTTTTATTTCGTAAATTAACCAATATTTTAGCACTCTAATCTTTAGTTACAATGTCTTAGCCTTTCTAAAGTTCAGAGACAGGTAGCTTTAGAAATTTAAATGTAACAGACGTTCAAAATCATTAAAATCTTAATACTCTTGTTAACTTGCTTCATTGACTTTGACAATATTCGAAAACACAACACAACACAAATATTTGGTCATTTAAACAAAAATATATGTCAAAAATGTTTAAGTATATCTGGTTTTTAAATTAATTTCAAATACGTCAGCTTTCTACAATTATCTATGGGTTCCGTCTCAAGGGTGACATCCGACAACACATCACATCCAGAACGCGTTTCATTTTCCAACGTCCAACGTAATAATACGACACGAAAGAACACACACGTAATAATACGACACGAAAGAACAGAACGTACAAAGTAATAATATGAGACGAAACGTAATAATCGTTTGTAATAATTTACAAGCTTTCCCGAAACCTGCATAATTTTACAAAATTTAATTTAACTATTATGAAATAATTTAATAAATTATACAAACTTCGTTGAGATATACCGTAAATAATTAACTTGTAATAATAAAAAAAAACAAGTTTCACGATTCTTTTTTTTTATTCTTTTTGTTTAAAATAACAAATATAAAATTTAAAACTATATACAATACTTACATATTCTTTTTTTACCGAGCAATCGATTTATGATAGTTGCTGTAAATACATTTAAAACTGTTAGTTATTGAAGTGGTGGTTGTTGTGAGGATGGTATCAGTAGCCCTGTAATATTTAACAGCACTTAAGACAACGTCCAACATCATTACTAATTTACCTTGACGCTGTCGGGATATTAATTTATTAAGAAAATTTATTTACGGAATAATAGGTGTATAACACACTAAGGGAGTAATAACATCATGTGGAATTGGGATTACTTAGGAAGTTTGGATTTCTGACATTAAAATATATCAAAATGAAAAAACCTTGAAGGATTTCAATTTTTTATTTTTGACTATTTAGAGCTATCGTGCGATACATAACTGTACTTTGTATTCTGTATTCTTTAATATAAAAAGTAACAGTGGAACATTATTATAAGATAATATATTTTTAAATTCATTGACCTACATTATATTAACTAGTAACGATCTTCTTGAGACAATATAAATGTATTTATGGAGATAAAACCGTTGAGACCTGAACTGATATAGTTAATTATCAATCATCCGTCAATTTAAAAGCAAGCAATTGTTTGTAGGTCTTGAAGGAATAGGGAAAAATGCCTTTTTATAATAATACACAATATTATGAAAGGCTTCAATACGAGCTTATCCAATGACTTCACATCGAAATTTTAAAAGTATTTGTCATATTAATTAACCTTATGTAAGGATTTATTAAAGGTTTATTTATTATTTAACTAATTACTTTTATTTTTGACTTCAACATTAACATGAACGGAACTCTCTACTGGAGACTTTTTCATATTCTTTGTCATCAATAGGCTCGAAAAGTACTTGACGGAAAATTATGAAATTTCGCAAGAAAAAGGGACACATTAAGAGAAAAAAAATTGAAAAATGTCATGACGTTGAGTAAAAATCGGCAAAAAAGTAATATCACGTTGAAGTCAATGGGATCGTGGCATCACTGTCAGCCTAATCTGAAATCTTCTACATTACCGACATTGTCCACAACGATGAGTCATTACACTGGGCTCGCTTCACTCAGTATGCAATCGGCACCCGAAATTTCGCAAGCGCAACGAGTTTAAATTGTGGGTTTGTTGGCGCCCCTAGTTGTTATATTAGTAAATTAATATTAGAACATGTGTTACTACCTCAATAAAAAATGTATAAAATGTATTTAAGCTTAGGATATGGATAAAGAAGCCAGTATTTAATATAAGGTCTTTAAACTTGACATTATAAATATTTACATTGAACATTAAGATAAGTCTAACCAGCTCATTCATTTGATAAACCCCACACGATTAATTAAACACTCGATTTTTACATTATCATTATAATGTGAGTGGTATTACAAGGTCAATGATGGTATTACAAGGTCAATGAAATATAATGTATACCGAGCACTTAGTCTGCATACATCATATATTCACTTTTGCATTTCTAATTTTCTTTTGACTTCTTATTAATACGATTTTTTATTAACCTACTCAGGTTGTGTCTATTAAGATTTCAAAGGAAAATAGTAACAAAAAGTTACATTATAGAATTTTATCACAAAGAAGTTCTAAAACAAGTAAAAGTTTGTAGCATTGAACATTTATCTAGAAACACATAATATACTGCATCAATGTAATCTTGATATTTTAAATTAAAGTACATTTTATATCTTTTTTATGTATTAGGAATACATAAATAATACTGCATTTAAACGATGTGGATACTTTTATGGAAGATAACAATTAAGTACAATTGTTATTCTTTGTTAAAGCACGTTGTGCAAGTCACTGCGATCAAGTAACACTCATTGAGGCTCACAGCTGCACAAAACACACCGTAATGTTCTAATAATAATGTATAAATAGTTTTTAAAGGGCACTGTTATATATTTATTTTATTACTTGTTTTAAAACTTTTTTTTAATTCATTTGACTGTTCTACAATATATTTAGCATTGCATTCAACATATTTTTTAATATCGGTATTAAAGTCGTCCATTTTCTTGATATATACATTATATAAAACATCACGATGTTTCATAAATCACGATTCATAAACACGTCTGGGCGATGAAACTAGTTGCTGTATGAGATGCTTAAGCAAGATTAATTTTACGCTGTTGAAGGTTATTGAAGTATAAAATGATCGTGGTAAAAATTTGCATAAAAGAAGTAAGTAATAATCATTTTATATTGTTGGTTATCGTTCTAATTTATAACATAATAAGTGTGATGACGTATAAATATTCTATGTAATTAATCACTAGATACTATTGTTATATTTAATTTGTTGTAATCTTATAAAACAACAATGTGTATGAAATGAATGCTTTCTATTTTTTAAAAGGAAAAAAAAAAAACTATTTATTTTATAGGTGGATTGGGTGATCTTTGTATTGTAAAATTAATGATTGAATATATAATACCATCTGGCCTGTAATAGATAATAAAATTTATTTCCATCGTTTTCTGGGGTATGATCATTTTTTATGGCGCTGGTGATATATACATATGATAAATAGATACTCGTAAATACTTATATTTGATTAATTATATTAAAATGGAATGAATAATTGAGCCATCCATTTTGGTATTAAATTTATTTCCCATCTTTAGCTAAAACAAGCAAACTGGATGGTCTGCCTACTCGAGATAAGGGCCTGTATCACTTTGGTAAGTTACTTCACTCCAAACCTTATAAAGATCCTGTAGATATTAATAAGTTCAAATAATAAATTAATAGCAATAACAGTTCTGTTAATTTCGTCTCTCTTACCAGCCACCGCAACTACTAACTTTTCCGAACATTACAATATACTAAAAATTTAAATAAAATGTCTTTAAAATAGCTTCTTGTTAGTTTAAGTTTAAGTCATAAAGATATTTATGTAAGAAATATGATATTTTATTAAAAATAAATATGATTAAAGTCACAATCTTTGATTTTAAACGTCTAATTCAGAAAAAAATTAAATCTTTCTTAAATTGAACTTTAGCAACAAAAGGACAATAAGGTTTAAATGAAAAGGTTAAAATTTGTATCAATAAGTTTACTAAAAATACATTTTGTTTAGCAACATTTACAATAAGTAAGACTGCTAAGTGTTTAGTTATAATTAAGTTTCTAAATTTGTGACCTTTAACATTTAACATGTTTTTATTTTTTTCTTATTCTGTGCTCTAAAAAATATAACTAATGAAATGTATAAACTGATTTACAAAAAAAAAATATTTCATATTAAGTTTTTTTGCAGGCCTTGTTCCACTCTCTATTTACTTGTTCTATATCAGACTTTGACTTCGATTCCTCCTTTAACTCCGTGGACGGGAGCGAGTTGCTCGAGCTGAAATCTTGTGTACAGTTTTTTCAAAATTTTTTTGGGCGGGGAAGTGATCTTGGAGACATCGGGATTGGATTGAATGTAAATACTGCAAGCATCTGCAGACATGTTAAAATGTTACCTGGTATATGGTTCGAAATCCCCGTCGTCCATGTGAGCATTGTACCGTAACGAGTTCGGCAGTAAGTCCTTGTAGTCGACACAACAATATGTGTTAAAATTGAGAATAACAAAGTGAAGGCTGCGTTACAGACATTACGGAAGCTAAGTATTTCCTTTCTAAAACGAATAAGAAAGACAGAGTTTTAACCCCTACAGCGTTTGGTAAATTTGTAACGCCTTGTGGCTAAATCAAACAAAGAGGGGCCAGGCTTCACAATTAAGGCTTAATTAATATCAACTACAAACTTTAATTTATTTTTAATTTCTTGAAAACTCATTGAAATATTTAGGCCCCTTGTTACCAGGTTTTTTTTAATTTGGTTAATAAGTAACTTGTTAAAATTATTTACTAACTAATAAACTTTATATAAAAAGCGTAATTATCTTACCTTAAAATTTAGATTTAAATTTCATTGTGTAAAGTTATATTTGAAATAATTTGTAATCTGAAATTTTAATTATTTAACTTTAATTAAACTGTCAACAATTTAGATTCAATTATAACTTTTCGTTTTCATACCTGTCTTGTAATTTCTTGAGTTATGTAAATATTTCCTTGCTCTACTATTTGGAGTCTTGTTTCAAAACGGGCGCAGGCTGTATAAAAGTAAGAATAATCTAAAGTATTTCAAAAATATATAAATATTTTTTAATAATAAGTGTACCTTACCTTTAATAGAACAATCAAAAAATCTTGTCATCATATTTGACTGTCATCTCTCTTGGGCACCGCAAATTGATGAAATAAGTAGAAAAGTTCATTATTCTCTTCACTCTCTCAGACGGTTGCAGAATTTCCTTCCTTTACAAACTAAAAAATTGATAGCACAAACTCTTCTCTTTCCACTTCTCGACTACGTTGACGTTTGCTGTCTAGATGTATCCGAGCTACTTGATAAGCTTGCACGAATTCAAAATTTATGCATTCGTTTTATTTACGGATTTTGCAAATTTAACCATGTATCCGAATATCGACTACAATTAAAGTGGCTCCCTACTCACCTTCGCCGGAATGTGCACATTCTATCACTTCTTTTTAATATTTTAAATAACGCTTCCCCCCTTTACCTGCATGAGCGTTTTCATGTGACGCCACCAAGGACGAGACCATTTCGTGAATGCGTTACTTCAAAATCCCTAGTAGTGCTTTTTACAAGTCTATTTTTTTCAAAAAATCTTTCTCGCTTGTTGCAGCTCGGCTATGGAACTCTCTTTCCCAGAGTATTTTGGATGGTAGTAATCATTTCCTCAACTCTTTTAAGTTAAGAGTTAGCAGTTACCTATCTTCGGAATTATAACTAGTATTTCTGTTTATTTTATTATTTTTATATTTTCTACAATTGTATATTTTTATTTACTTAAATATATATGTGTGTGTGTGTGTATGTGTGATTATGTGTATATAAGTATGTATATGTCTAAGTATTTTATATGCTATATTATAGAGATAATTTGTTAAATAACCCTTAAAAGAATAATCAATTTTCAACTTCAGTTCTTTGTTCTCTTTTATTTGTATTTAGTATAAGTGTACCGCACTATCTTGTACACCCTGTCTCATATCAAAGGGTAACTGGGAGAGATCTCTAAAAGAGATAATTAATCCTTTGTACTACATTGTCTTCTGTTTTTTTTTTGTATTTGTGATTTTTATTGGTACATAAATAAATAAAATACAATTACATTACACAATACTTTGAATAGAGTTAACTATTTAATAATAAGGGATAAGTTAAAGTGGTACTGATAAAACATCTTCATATTAAAAAGCGATCCTTCTTTTAAAGAATCGCGGCTTTTCACAACAATGCTAAGATTCTGAGTTAATTGGGAGTCTGTTCGTTAATTTTCTTGTAATAGTTTTGTAGTAGACAAGGTTGAATAACAGGTTTGAATTAAAATTCATACACAAACAATCCATATTAATTAATAGAACCGTCTTTTACTATCTGTTTCATAAGTTTCAAAACATATTACTATGTTTTGAATCGAATTGTAGTAAAATAATTTAGATAACAAACAGATTCACTAAATAAGCTAAATAGTCCATAAAATAATGCAACCCAGTTTTGTTTTTATAATTACACATAAGCAGCAAAATAATTATTCACTTGGTATTACAGAAAGACAAATCGGCGTAGAATATTTAATATAAGTTTATAGGAATAAAGTTGTTATTATTAGCACACCTTAGTATCACACCACTTCACACTTCACGCCCGTGAAGCTTGGCGCGCAATTGCAGCTTACAGCTGCTGAACCCATTTGACTGTAAAAATTAATTATTGATTATACACAAAAAGTATTATACAATTTTACTTGTAATTCTTACTTTAGTCTAGATAAATATAATAATATTGAAAATAGAGAGGCTGATTTTGAATTATTTTACCTCAATATATAAATATGTTACCATCTTGATCAGTTCTTTTTGAAATTCAATAAGAGAGAACGCTCAAATTTCCCCTCTTGAGGGTTTAAATAGGCGGTAAAAGTAATAAGTCTTGCAATTTTGAAGCAAGAATCATGACTTTTAATAGGATGATTTTGTGAAAGAAAAGGTATTTTTTAAAGCTGCTGAAACTGGTAGAATTAAAACTCCATGAATAATGTAAATTTAACGAAAAGAAACTTTGTCAACAAATATCGAGAGTAATTGCATCTCGAGCTAACTCGTTACTCTGATGAAATTGCGATTAGGATATAAGCTCTTTTCAGACGAATCGCGAAAACTATTAAAGATTATGAAAACATTTCAAAATAAACAAAAACAATAAAACTTCTCATCGACTAAATTATGAAATGCGAGAGAATATAAGAATGTGATTTTTAACCAGTAGATGTTATATTTTTTCGTGAATGAAGTCAGATTCCTTAAAGAATATATTTTAAACAATCACTGAAAATATAGATATTAAAGTAATATTATTAATAATATAATCATAGTGTTTGTCTTGAGATGCATCTATCCTTGTCTAAACTCCAGCAAAAAAAACATTAAAATCCATAAAAGAAGTTGCTTTAGTTCATATTTTATTTTGTGATAAACCAACAACTACATATTAGAAATGTATTATGGATTTTACGTAATACAGACGTCATTTATTTCATTTATCATTTAGTAAAAAAACCTATTTATTTGTCACTTAGACCATAACCAATAATTTAAAAAGGTAAAAGCGTTTTATACCTCCAAAATGGTTTTTTACAAATATATATGTAATAGAATTACAAAACCAGTTTCGGCTATAAAATCCATGTCCGCTTTATAAAACACCTTTTCCTTAAAAAGGATTGACATTGGTAATGCTTACCCGCAGGTGCCTCCATTTTTGCACATGTTAGGGATCTTCGGACACAGAGGTCCCACTCCACAATCAGCACCCGAGTATCCCTCAAAACAATCGCAGTAAAATTCCCTATGACATAAAAATTTTTACGTGTAAGCGATAGTAGTAGTAGTAGTAGTAAGGGTTAACACCCTAACGGGATTCCCTAACGGGAACGATAAAATATGACACTTATATATATTATTTGATACGAAAATAGTAAAAATATAATTTTACTTATATTAAACAATAATTTTATTTACGTATCATAAATTATTAAAATATGTGTCTATTTCAACAAACAAATATAAAAATTTCGTACTGTGTCCTGAGGTTTTATTGTTAGATTCCTGTAAATTGCTTATTCTTGTCTACCGTTGATTCTATTACGTCAGTACAGTCAGTCAGTCTGGAAAGTATATAAAGCAGTGAAAGCTTAAAAAATGAATATTGTTAAGGACGAAATGTTTAATAAGCAACATGGAAATTGCATGCAAAATTCTTTTGATTTCGTCGTGCTTCTATCTACTTTATATGCTTTAAATTAAATAGGAGGGTAAGTAGTTAATTTTAATAAATTATTCCTTAATAATATGGTTTGTAAATTTTCCAACTACCGCCTCGTAACAGCATGTTGATTCATATACGTAACAAGATACACTAACAACGAACATTGTGCATAATTTAGAAGAAGTCAATTACTTAATAAATTCTCATAATTAACTCAGAAACAGCAACACAGATCGAGAATTGGCGTAAGTACAAAATTTTTAAATTAAAAACCGTTGTTTTGAATGACGATATCAAGTTGGTTTAGAACACTTTATTTATATAACTGTCACTGAATTACCGAAATCTTATAATATAAGACATTATTTGGAAACGATTGACTAAAAATATTCACAAAATTTAAAGATTATCTTTAAATCAGTCGTTGGTCGTCGTTTAATTTAATCATTCAGTGTAATTCTCCGATTACTCTTATTGTATCAGTTCAATTGTTTTGTAATTGAAGCCGAAATCAATTCTATGGAAGTAGAGAAATATCTTAAATAATTTAGGAACAGTATCTTTTTTAATGGAAAAAAATGTGTTGCCTTTCTAGAGAAATAGCTAGGAATTAATGAGAATAAGAAATAGAGATAAAGTTACTAGTATTCACTATACAAAACGTAGCTACAAAAGCTGCAGTTTAATTTTTACCACCTGGTTACCAACGCAAAGTTATCTTTTACTTATAATAACAAAACTCAAAACAAATATGGTACATGTATATAAATAAAGTAAGCTATATATACATATCTTATATAAAAATAAAATAAAATTTTGTGCTAGAATGAAAGGGAAATAAAAAGTAAGCGAGATATCATGTATATATAAAAAATTGGGAGAGAAAGAAATCTCCAAATCAACTTCTAAGTGACGTTATTAAACTTACCCACTTACAAAATTAAATTCTTGAACATAACTTTTTTCCACATTCATAACTTTCAAGGCTTGATTTGTATCTTGGTAAAATCCCCGATAAATATTTAAATATAATCACTTTTACTTCAAATAATGTTTATTTAGAAAACTACTTCGTTATAGTTATTTTTCCAAAGTCGACATCGACTCGAAACGATATGAACTTAAAGCTGTTAGATTGGCTAAAGCTAAAGTTAAACATAAAATGTTAGGATTAGTAGTTTATAATCGCGGCTTAAGACGGAGGCGCCAGGTGAATAATGAATACATCCAGCATCTCGATCTCAGAGTGGATAAACTTAGTGGACTGGACATATATGTATATTTACTGTTTTTAATTTTTTTTAATGTTGATGAATTATAATATCATATCATTGTGCCAATATCAACCCCTATCTTTTGCTATAATAAAAAAGACTCAAAAGTTATACTAATAAATCCCAAGAGAAAATATGTATTCTAATTTAGCAACAAATTCTAGTTTTCTTATTCTATACTACATTTAATAAAATCATAACAAACAAGAAAATTAACAATTTATTGAAAATATATATAATTTAATTTATTTAGATCACATCCACTATTAGCTGACTGCTGTCCAATATTTTTTTTTATTTTTTTTTTTTAGTAAGAGGAGGGCAAACGAGCTGGCGGGTCACGGATGGACGTGATCACCGCCGCCCATGAACTCTTGCAACATCCGAGGATTTACAAGAGTGTTGCCGGCCTTGTAGGTAGGAATAAACGCCTTTTTTGAAGGTACCGATGTCGTACCGATCTGGAAATACCGCCGAAGGGAGTTCGTTCCACATTCGAGTGGTACGTGGAAAAAATGTCCTTGAGAACCGCACAGTGGAGGATCGCCACGCATCCAGGTGGTAAGGATGGTATTGAAGGCGATGGCGCGCTGTGCGGTGATGAAATTCGGCGGCAGGCATCAGATCAAATAGTTCTTCGGAACATTCCCCGTTGTAAATGCGGTAGAAGACGCACAAAGAAGCCACGTCTCTACGCAATGCCAAAGAGTCCAGCCGTTTGCAGAACACCGGGTCCCCGACAATTCGAACGGCTCTCCGTTGTACGCGGTCAAATGGTAGGAGCTGATATTGGGGTGATCCGGACCGGAGATGAGAACAGTACTCCATGTGTGGCCGGACCTGCGCCTTATAGAGCGCAAGTCTTTGGTCAGGTTTGAAGTACTGCCTCGCTCTATTGATCACTCCCAATTTCATCGAGGCCAACTTGGCCTTGCTCTCCAGATGACCACGAAACTGACAGTCGCTCGAAATGTCGAGACCCAGTATTCTGATACTTGGCGAGGCAATGAGGGGAGTGCTCTCGAAGAGCGGTGATACGACAAATGGGGTTTTCTTAGTGGTGAACGCGCAAACCTGTGTCTTTAGGGGATTGAACTGAACGTGGTTCAGTTCACCCCACTCAGAGACCATCCCCAGGGAGGTCTCTATTGAAGACAGAAGTTTCTTTCGGCACTCGTCGACGTTTTCCCGAGTGAGACCTGCACGGCCGGAATATACCGCATCCCCAGTACTGTCATCCGCATAACAATGTATGTTGGAGATATCCAACATATCATTGATGTGTAGGAGGAACAGAGTTGGGGATAGCACGTAGCCTTGGGGTACACCAGCGTTCACGGGCTTGGGGTCCGAGCAAAAA
Source organism: Melinaea marsaeus rileyi (assembly GCA_918358865.1). NCBI lineage: Eukaryota > Metazoa > Arthropoda > Insecta > Lepidoptera > Nymphalidae > Melinaea > Melinaea marsaeus. The sequence continues at coordinate 2,176,759 of OU911091.1, read as the reverse complement.
CCGTCGAGAACGACCTTTATGCTCCGCCTAGTGAGGAAGCTGGTGATCCACTTGCATAAACTCTCGGGAAGCCCATAGGAAGGTAGCTTCGAAAGAAGCCCCTTGTGCCATACACGATCGAAGGCTTTCGCTATATCCAGACTAACTGCCAGACCCTCTCCCTTGCTTTCAATAACAGCTGCCCAACGGTGCGTAAGATATAACAGAAGATCACCAGCCGATCGACCATGGCGAAAGCCATATTGCCGGTCATTGACCAACTGGTGATCCTCGAGATAGGTTAAGAGCTGTTTATTGATAATGCTCTCCATTACTTTGGAGAGCAGAGAGGTAATGGCGATAGGTCTGTAGTTAGCTGGGTCCGAGCTATCACCTTTTTTAGGGATCGGATGGACAAGGGCACGCTTCCATGAGACCGGGACTACGCCTTTAAGGTAGGAGTGCCGAAATAAACGCGTTAGCACTGGAGTCAACTCAACTCAGGGGCACACGTTCGTAGCACCAATGGAGAAATGCCATCCGGCCCACTCGACTTATGAAAAATAGAGACTGCCTAATAGTTTTCTGCCGAAAAACTTTTTCCGGCATTGAGCTCTGACACCGCGGGATGATAGGCGGTGTCTTCCCCTGGTCGTCCAAAGTCGAGTTGGAGGCGAAAAGGGTGCCCAAGAGATCGGCTTTCTCTTTTGCCGTGTGGGCCAGAGAGTCATTCCCCATGTGCAACGGCGGTAGGGACGGCTGGCTAAAGTTGCCCAGAGTGGCCTTTGAAAGCGCCCAAAATTTGCGCGTGCCAGGCGGGTACTTTGCCAGCTGATCCCCAATTTTGACGACATGCTTGAATTTTGCTCTAGTGATTTGCCGTTTGAAGAATCTGGAGGCACGATTATATTTCCTCTTCAGAACTCTAGAGTTCGGATCCTTAGTGACTAACGCATTGACCCAAGCTCGATAAGCCTGCCGTTTGCCAGCTGCTGCAGCCCTGACAGACGCATCAAACCAAGGCCGCGATTTGCCACCAAGTGGTACCACAGAGCTTTGTACAAATAGTTCCATGCCCTGAAGTATCACATCAGCTACAGCCGCAGCGCAGTCACTAGGATCATCGGAAGGGAAACAAATCGGCCCCCATGGGTAGGATGCAAAAAAGGACCGCATTCCATCCCAATCCGCTGACTTGTAGTGCCAAACGCGTCGAGTCGCAGGTGTTGTGCGAGCCAAACGTTGAATGGGCACTACACTCCGTACCAGACAATGATCAGAGGACCCTAACGGAGCCTCGACAGTGACTTGGTACTTTCCGGGATGTGTAGTCAGCAGAAGATCCAACAAAGAGGGCATATGGCTGTCCACGTCCGGTAGACGAATGTGCGTCTTGACCAGTTGGGACAGACCATTTGCCAGAGCAAAGTCAAACACAGATCTCCCCGCGTAGTCGGTGGCACGTGACCCTAACCAATCGGCATGGTGCGCATTGAAGTCCCCGAGGACTACGACTTTAGCGGAGGGAATCTGTGAAAGCAGATCGCCAATCTTCGCCTGAACATGGCCCAAGCGTTGATCCGTTTCTGCATTACCACTATGGGACCTCTAGAGGCACGCGTAGACACTGACATGGTCGTCCATGTCCACGCACAGCCAGAGTACAGAAAGGTCCCGACCTTCAAAAACCTGAAGGCGACGGTAGCAGATATCCTCCCTTACGAACACAGATACCCCGGCGTGTGGTATAAAATGATATTCTAGTTTATACCCGGGGTATGATAGGTACGCTGTGTCGCTAGGTTGAGATATCTGCGTCTCCGTCAGAAACAACAAGGCCGGCTCCGCCGTCTCTAGATGATAGTGGACGGCGTTCAAGTTGGAATGAAGTCCCCGGATGTTGCAAAAGTCCACATTTAGAGTGGGTCGGGGTGCCGCTGCGTTGACTCGTCGTTTGCCCTCATAAAACACAAAAGGCGATACTTTGCCCGCCCCAGATACGACGGGCAGCCCGAGCAAAATCCGAGAATCATTTCCCCGATTTTGCTCGGGGAGGGGGTCCCCGGCTTCATCAAAGCCGGTACCCTCCTGGGGTATTTTTCTTTTGGGCATCGCTTTCATGTTTGGCGGGGGGGGGGGGTTGGGCTACCGGATTCTCTCACCTACCGACGGAACATAACCAAATGAATTTGGTTACTACGCGTCGGTCTTCTGTGAGAGGATGGTCCTTCCCCGGTCGAGCCAGCCCAATACGAGCTGTAGTCGGATAACTACAGCTAGGCTCTACCACCTTTAAAAAATATAAAATCCTAAATACAAATACGAACCCTATGTAACAAAAACGAGACTCTTAACATTTTTTTCGGTGACAATTTTCGGAACTAATGTAAGCCACAAAGGATAAGGCTTTATGTATGGGGTTTTCATACGTCTTTGATGATAGAAAATGATAATTGCTATTCTTGATAATATTTGATATATTTTGGTTATAAAATAATGATAGAAATGATAGAGAGAACGCGCGCGATGCTTGCTTAATGCGAACTGAAAAGTATGTCAATTATGATTTATAGCGAAACAATTAAAAAGCTGATTTGGCGAAATGTGCGGTGTTGCACCGTACATCTTCCGGGAGAGGAGAGGAAGAGATACTAGTAGGGTAATGAAGATGGAATTGATAATACAATCAAATTATGACGGTGAATGATACTTAAATATTTACATGCAATTAACTTAAATATTTTAACTAATATCACTTAAACGAGTGCGACAGATAGGCGACGTAGCCTTATTAATAAAATATTATTAGTTAATCCAAATCCTTTGGTAATTGGCCAGATATCGTATTCAATTCATCTTTTAGTTGTTCGGGGTTTATGGGATGGAAGTTGAACGTTCCGTGATTAAGATCAACCAGTGTGTCGAGTAGGTATTACTGTATGTTTCGAAGATTGGTAAGTAGTCCATGTGTTACGATAGCAGATAACGCGAAGTCATTGCTAGTTGATAATTTCTGAACCTCCACTTTGGCTAAATTCAGAGTATTTTCGATGTTGTTGATGTGCTGATTGATAAGCTTATGTTGTTTATTCATGTTATCTTCCACTCGTTGTAATACATTGTACTGTGCTTCGATGATCGAGGTCTGATTTTTCCAAAATAGTGATAAGTGTTTCTGGTTTGCTCTGATCTGCTAAATGTCCTTTTCATATTTTTCTGCGAAATTATCATCAAGTACTCCAAATATTGTACTTGCAAGATTACCGACTATATTTATATAACCACGACGCACACGGTGACTATTGCGTCCAGTAAACTGGTGACCGAGTAAGATATGGTTATAGTGCTCAAGTTCACTGTAGGCATGATGCAGCTGTAACAGTACTATGTCACACAGCGAGGGTTTTGTTGATTTTTCGCAAATGCTTTCAAGACTGTCGACGTACTCCGTGAGTATTTTAGACCCACGCCAGAATGGATCCATATCATAATAGACTATTAATTTCCATTCATCTCTGCTAATATTCATGTCTGAGATTTTGTCAAAATAGATTGATTGATTATGCTTCAGTTGTGCTATATTATATGCACCCTGTACCGGCAAGATTAATAGTAAGGTAAGTAATGTGATAAACATATTCTTGAACGATGTTGTTGTATGTTTTGGTTTTAAAGTTATGACATTTGATACATTGTTTTGTTTGTTTCGTCAACTCGCTGATTGTTTTCATATTGTTGCCATTTGCACCGTGATGATAATTTACATAAATATTCATTCTGCCATCTCTTCCAAATGTCATTAACCATTTTTTGTATAAGTTACCATCGAGTCCGGCCATCCCTTTCCGTTTCTGTTACTGTCAAGGTAGGTCCACTTGATAAAAAGTGTGATGGCGTTAGAAAATCGATGTCTTCTGGATCTTCTGTCAGAGCGCCGAGAGGCCTAGAATTTAAGCATCCCTCTAGCTGTGCTAACATTGTGGTGAACTCTTCGTATGTGAGCTTTTGATCACCGAGCACTCTTCGCAGATGGTATTTCAGGCTCTTTACGGCTGCTTCCCACAGTCCCCCAGCGCTTGGCCATGCTGGGGCGTTGAAATGAAACTCGATGCCCATGTCAGATACTTGGGAATGGAATTCATTGTCTAATACTGCTTGTAAGTTGATGTATTCTTGCTTTAAGATGCGATTGGCCCCCACGAAGTTTGTACCATTGTCGCAATAGATATGTCTTGGTGTTCCTCGTCGAGCAGACATTCGTCGTAGTGCTGCTAGAAATGCTGATGAAGAGAGGTCCGAAACAAGCTCCAAATGCACTGCTTTTGTTGCCATGCAGACAAATACTGTAACATATGCCTTTGTTGTCTTAATTCCTCTTCCCTTATTTGCCTTGACCTCAACGTAAGCACATAGGTCCACGCCACTACTGTGGAATGGTCGACTGGGGTTAACGCGTGCCGTCGGTAGATCCCCCATAAGTTGTGTTTGTTTCACAGGGTCTTGACGTCTGCATATAAGACATCTGCGAAGACGTTTCTTAACGGCTCGGTTTCCTCCTATTATCCAGTAATGCTGTCGAAGCCGAGCATGTGTCAAACGTGCTCCACCGTGGAATGTGTCTTTATGAGCTCGATCAATGAGCAAGTTCGTCAGATGACTATCGTGCGGGATGATTAAAGGGTATTTCATTTCCTCAGGTATGTTTGCGTGTTTAATACGACCACCAACTCTCAGCAATTGATCTTTACCTAAAAATGGATTTAGGCTGAGTATTTTGCTTTTGCTATCTATTTTATCTCCACTTTCTAGTCTGCTAATTTCATTTGAAAATGATAAATGTTGAAAACAAACAATTATTGTGTTTCTTGCTTTTGATAACTCGTCAACCGATAAAAATGCTTTCTTTGATTTGCTGCGTGACACCGCACGTAATACCCACGCTACTATTCTTGTTGCACGTGCGAAGTCGCTATGTTTGTTAACTATGTCACTTATAATATTGTAATTATTTATGGTCGTGACATTGCTTTGGTGTGATTGTTTAATTTCTAGATCAGTTAGGTATACAGGGCGCTTTTGATTGTCTTCGGGCTCATACGAGATTAACCATGTAGGTCCCGTCCACCACAGTTGATGCTCTTTCAATTGTTTGGCTGAAATACCTCGGCTGGCACAGTCAGCGGGATTTTCTGTTGATTTCACGTAGTGCCATTTTTCCGAAGGCATGATTGCTTTGATTTGATTTACTTTATTAGCTACGAATGTTTTCCAGCGACTAGAGTCTCCTTGAAGCCATCCTAGCACTGCAGTCGAGTCTGTCCAACCGTATATTTTAATGTTATGATTTTGTAAGGTTTTAAGTACCGTATTCATAAGTTTCGCTAATAGATGACAAGCCATTAACTCGAGTCGTGGTAGAGTGATAGTTTTCTTTACGGGTACCAGTCGTGATTTTCCTGCCACAATGTTGATTGTGTTATGTGGTTTTTTCACCCTACAAAGAATTACACAGGCGAAAGCTTTGGTTGATGAATCACAAAATCCGTGAAGTTCGATGTTATCGTTTTCCTGAGTTGCTAGCCATCTCTGTACTTTAAAATCATTTATGTTATATAAATCATCTCGAATTCTCTGCCATTCTTTGCTTATTTCTTTTGGTAACTCAGAATCCCACTGAATATCCTGTAGCCACACCTTTTGAAATAGCAATTTCAATTTCGTGGTTACCGGGGAAAGCCAACCTAGGGGATCAAAAATTTTAGATATTTCCGATAATAGTATTCGTTTACTTAGTAACCTTTGTGAGGGCGGGCTGAGCCTGAGTTTAAACGAAAAATGATCGTCTTTCGGATTCCACTGTAAGCCAAGAGTTTTTGTCGACTCTGGATGTTTGAAATCAAATGATTTTGTATTTGTTTCGACGTCTTGTAAAAGTTTTTGCTTATTGGGAGCCCACTTGCGAAGATGAAAACCACCAGACTTAAGCAACTTTAACAAGTCTGATTGCAATTGCTTTGCTGCCGGGATGCTGTGACTCCCCGAGAGAAGATCATCCATGTAGAATTTATCTTCTAATGTTTGCCTGGCGGGTGACAATGGATAATTGTGACCTTCATTTTTTGCTAACTGTTTTAAAGTCATCATGGCTAAAAAGGGTGCGGCCTTTGTACCATAGGTGACAGTTGCTAGATTGTATTCTTGTAAAGGTTCCTGACTGTTGTTTCTCCAGATTATCTTTTGTAAATTCTGATCTTCAGGGTGTACCATGATTTGCCTGAACATTTTTTCAATGTCAGCTGTAAATGCTATTTCGTACTGCCTCCAATTTATTATCAAAGATAATAGGTCACGTTGTAAGTTTGGCCCACTGTACATTAGGTCATTGAAACTGCAACCTGATGTTGTAGGCGATGATGCATTTACTACTACACGCAGCGCGGTTGTAGTAGAGTCAGAGCTCAATACACAGTGATGCGGAAGGTAGCACGAGGCCGGCGAGTTCACATTACAGTCATTGTGAACTTGGTGCATGTGTCCTAAACTAACGTATTCGTTTATAAAAGATTTGTAACCATCTGATAACTTCAGATTTTTTGAAAACTTTTTCTCTAATTGTAAAAACTGCGCTATTGCTCGATTCTTAGAATCGCCCAATTTTTCTGTAAAGTTTGGTTTCATGGGATATCTCACGACGTACCGCCCATCTACTTGACGTGTAGTCTGCTCTTGATATTGAGTCACACAATAGTGATCCTCTGCTGTTAGGTCTGACGGATTATCTGCGATGTCTTCAATTGTCCAAAATCTCTGAATATCTTCTAAATTGTTCAGAACCACATTGCAATGATAAGTCGTGACCTTGCCACACAATAACCATCCTAGATGTGTTTGTTGAGCAATAGGTTCGGTCTTGCTATCGCCCTTGATGATTCCGCCCATCATGATGAGAGAATAAACTTCCGCTCCCAATAGTATATCTATAGGAGCGCTGATGTGAAACTCTGGATCTGCCAAATCGATATTTTTTAAATGCGGCCATATTGGTTTTTCAAATGTTTGATTAGGCAGGCTATGCATTAGTTTCTTCATAATAACTACGTTGGTGTTAAAGGTGAAGTCGCCCTTGATCGCCGAGGCAGTAATTTGAAATGCACCTTTACAATTGTTTTGTTGAGAACCGAGCCCGAATACGACACCCTTGCAATGGCGCCGTGGTAGTCCTAACCTCTGAGCAGCATCTTCAGTAATTAAGGAGATTTGAGACCCTTGATCCACAAGCGCTCTCATGATATGATAGGTTCCATCTAGTGCCAGAACTTTGATAAGTGTTGTTGCCAGAAGAATTTCAGACAATTTACTCTGTGAGACATAGACGTTATCTGACGAATGCTTCGGGATGCTGGACGGTTGGTTGATGTACGCTTCGTGCAGCAAAGTATTATGTTTCCCCGAACATTTCCGGCAGGTTTTCGTAGATAAACATTTCTTACCTTTGTGGTCAAACAGACAGTTTACACAAAGTCGTAATTTATTTACAGTCTTCACTTTCATTTCATTAGGTAAATCAAGAAATTCCTTGCAAATAAAAATACCGTGATCGCCATTGCAGTGGGGACATTTATTAGCTGATGACACGTAAAATGATTTTGGTTTCTGATTATAATTTGCGTTCAAATTGCTAGTTGGAGGTTTGCTATAGTTGTTATTATTGCTATACTGATATTGCCATGGTTTTTTCGTATAAAAAGGAGATACACTTGGCTTCTGATTAATGGTATCTTGTTTTCGGCGGGACGCCTCCAGTGATGTAAACTTATTCTCGAGGAATTGGATGAATTCGCTTAAAGTCGGCAGCTCTCGGGGGTTCTTAAGTGATTCTATATACTCCAAGTGCGTCTCTGAGTCTAATTTATGCGACAAAATGTGAGTGAGTACAGGGTCCGATGACGATATATCTACGCCGAGTGGCTTGATGGCATTTATACACTCGATTGTAGTGTCATGCATTTTCTTTATTGACGCTGCTGATTGTTGTTGCATGGTAGGTAGAGACAGAAGAATTTGCATATGATATGTGAATATTTTTCTAACGTTATTAAATCTGTGGTTGAGAATATCCCAACATACTTGATAGTTTTCTGAACTTATTTTTAAATGTTGAATGAGTTTTTCTGCCTCGCCTTTGACCTTATTCTTCAAGAACTGCATCTTTTGCGCCTTTGATATGGACCCGTTGCTGTGAATCGCTTCAGAAAAGAGATCTTTAAATGATACCCATTTGTGATAGTCTCCATTAAAAGTAGGAATGTCCATCGTTGGAGTCATCTTGGTCTTATATGATGATGACCACATCTTTTTAGTCAACACTTTCTTGATATCATTATACTCTTTTTCATATCTGTTGAATAAACGCATGTACTCCTCATCTTCTTCACAAAGAAAGCTGTCAATCTCCCAATGAAGAGAGTCAATGGTTCTCCAACGTGATTCTATGTTCTTTAAAACATCTTCAAACTCCCACTTTTCCGTCAAATCTTCTTCTATGCTCGTGATAGTGCGAGAAAACGCTTTGAAGTTGCTTCTTTGCTTGCGAAGCATTTCTTCTAATTTGCTAGGGGTGCTGCGGTCTAAAAACTCACCTACTTTTTCTTGCGATGCTGGGTTGACTCCGTTGAGTGGCGATGGTAAAGCTCGAATGGCTGACGTCGTAGGGGTCGGTGTTGTTTGAGAGACTTCGACCGACGGAATATCAATCTTAAATTGCCTACTTTTGACAGTGGGTGGTACCTCAAACGAGTATATAGCGCCTGGTCGCGGAGTCGAAGGTATGTCGTGGGCTGTTGGATTCTCTATGTACAAGGAGTAATTTTCTAAATAAGACAAAAGTTTGAAGTAAAATTCCTTTGTTTTTTCATAACTGTTTTGTTTAAAATAATCATGATCAAGGTCTTGATAGTCAACAAGCTGTGTATGATTGCTGTTGAATTCATTCCAATAGGATTTGAGCGTTGTTAACTGTCTCTGTATATTGGAGAAGGTCTTGCGCTCAGGCCCATCTTTCTTAAAGTTCACAAGTAGCTTCTCAATGCTTTGCATAAGTTGACATTGAGTAGCGTAAATGTCTTCCATTGTTATATTTTTATATGTTAATTGCTTAAAATTTATATAAATTGCTGTTTTGATATTTAAGATTTCTGGTGAATCACGACGTAATAGGATAATAAGATTGACTTACCGGTGCTGCCCGATTTGATTTAATCTTACTTACACCGTTCACTCAAATCGTTTAATTTATTATAATATATTTAATTGTAAATGCTTCTTGATGATATTAAATAACACGTAATACAATCCTCGTAGTACACGTATTAGAGTCAATGTCCGTAACACTTATAAAATGCTTGCTATGCTGGTTTGATTCACACCCGCGTGGTAAATGTTACGAAATTATTCGAAATTAATTCACACATGCGAGAAGGTTCGAAGGACCAAAAAGATGTATGGGGTTTTCATACGTCTTTGATGATAGAAAATGATAATTGCTATGCTTGATAATATTTGATATATTTTGGTTATAAAATAATGATAGAAGTGATAGAGAGAACGCGCGCGATGCTTGCTTAATGCGAACTGAAAAGTATGTCAATTATGATTTATAGCGAAACAATTAAAAAGCTGATTTGGCGAAATGTGCGGTGTTGCACCGTACACTTTATTTCAAGTATATACACACAATACAAACATATCCACCCACACATACAATGTTACTTTAAAGGATTTAGGGCTACTAACTAGGCTAACTTCTATGGGCTATGCTGTGTGTGTATAATGCGAGCTATGTTTGGAACATTTTTAAACCATCGATATATCTCGATAAGTTATATTCAGAATGTTGATTTATGCTACTACGATAGTGAATACAACAAGCAATACGATAGCGTACGAATTAATGAAAAATCGAATTTACATTTTTAAATCAATTACAACTTCAAAACTTTATTACATTTAAATTTTATCTTGTATTATCAAATAGAGAGACTTTACATACAGAAAACTATTATATTTTATTTCATCATACGGTTTTGTTAGCGAATGACAAACTTGGTATATAGGTCAGGTCAGGTCAGTTTGATACGACCATCTGTTTTGACAAATATTATAAATTTTAAGAGTTTTGTGGCTTTTAAGTGGGGTTATTTCGGGAATATTCAGTAACATAACACCACAATCAGAATCAGTAATAAGAAATGCCTAAATAAATATACTAAATACCACAATCAGAGGTATTTCATAACGTATCACCACAATCCGAATCAGTAATAGGAAGTACCTAAATAAATATACCAAATATACAATGCTATTTGATAATGTAAACGTCTCATGGAAATGCTCTTCTGTAATCCACAGACAGAATCGCGGGGAGCTCGTTTCAAAACTGAGAAATTCTACGTGCATGACTATTTTTGATTCGGTTTATTCACTTCTTATTAAGATCTTAGTTTAACATTGCTAACTACTTCTGATTATTATGTTTCTTTATATATTATTTACAAATGATATAGAAATTTATTACTGACATAATTGGATATAGATATTGATAAGAATTCAAGTTACAAAAGTATTTAAACAATAATAGCTATGACTTATTCAATAAATCTTACCCTTTATCTGTTTCCTAATTAATTAATTATCAAATGAAGACAGCAGAATTGTATTATTTCTGTCTCAAATCTGAATATTTAAATTTCATCTCGTGCCTCCAAAAATTATTTAAAATTATGCGTCTTATACAATATTATTTACATATAAAAAGGTAACGGTAACAACTTATTATTTAACTTTAATACTTTTGTTATAATTTTAAATATATCGTTATTTTATTATAATTATTTCTAAATTACCTTTTAATAAAAAAGTTGTTGAAATAAACAAAATTGTTGGTCTTTATTCAGTTATTAGAAAAGTCAGCCAATGTTTTATATTTACTATGTAAAGGTATTTTCAGGACTGAATATACGACAACTATAAATAACTAACATCTATTCCACTTCTTAATGTATTTTAACCTAAATAGAAGAAAGAAATGTAGAAACAAATGTAAAATTTATATATGTTAAATTAAAAGTAGACTTAAATTTCAAAATATATAATGAAAAGTAATAAGATTTTAAACATAAAAGATTAGTTATTCTATTCTCAAAAGAGAAAATATCGTTTTTCAAAGTCAGTCAATTGCGCTGAGTAATGTACCACGTGGGTGTTTTGTGAATGCTGAATGTCGGGAAAACCATTTCAATTCCATTGAAACATACAACGTTTATTCGGATTATATTATTTTTACAAATCGAATTACAAATCAATAATATTGTGATTTGTGAATGTTATTCTAAAAACAGTTCCGATCGTCACTTTGAACGCTCGCCAATAGTATGTTGCTAATAAAACTTGGAGCAGACTTGGATAAGCATAATATTTTTATCTTTTCTTGCAATACAAGCTTTATCTTGTCTGAATACTATGATGAAATAAATGTCTAGTGTAACATTTGTCTTGACGTAGCGTCGTAAAGTAAGCATAAAAAAATAATTTAAAAATTGTTATTTGCAGGTAATATTAATGTGTACACCTTTTATTTTATTTCATATTTCAGATATATTCTGATATAATTAATTAGTATAAAATATAAATAACTATTATTTGATTAAAATAAAGTGTAATTACTTATTAAAATACGTTATCAAATATAGAAATAATATTTAAAAGTAAATTTGTAGCAAGAAAAGTGTGTAACACGATAATCTTCGAAGCTGTCACTTTGTCAACGGCAGCATTTCAAACTTTGGGGAGTATTTTGTTTCAATTTAAATATACATTACACTCATTATACTGCACAATACTCATTTTATAGTGAGTGACGTCCATCCACACACTCGGGCTACGTTATTGACTCACTTTGCTTGACTAGTTGGAAGCAAAGTTGAAGACAAAAAACATTGGCCACATACAATACCACTTACTTTATTTTACTTTACATTATATAAGCATTTAAAAATCATTTTAAAATCGTTCCCATAAGCCTTTATTGCCAAAGTGTTAGCAGTAATAGCTATTTAATAAAATTATAATATCTTAATCATATTGGTTTAAAAATAATTCATATATAATTAACTATATTAATAACTTCATTAATTCATTGTTAAATTTATTTTATATATATTAACATTAATATAACCTTCTTTTAATTATTTTATTAACTTATCCAATTGTTTTAGTTCATTTTTATTTGTTTATTTCTTTGTTATTTATTACAACCTTTCTTTCCTTTTCTTACTTACACTAAATCCTTTCAGTTAACAATGGAAAAAGTAGTTATGACCCGCAAGACCTCTGCGAAGGAGTCGGAGTACAAATTAAAAAAGGCTTTAGAAGAACTAAGATCTTCTAAAGATTTTTGCAAAAAACTACTGCAGGAGCGAGAGGACAGTGAGGAGGAAATTAGAAACGTTGTAAAGAGAAATACTGATTTTAAAGGTCAGCTCGCTGAACTACATACCAATTACTTGGATATTGTGGCTCAGCGAGACCAGTTAAATAATATAGTGACTACGTTTGACCAGTGCAGCATTGAGCATGAGAGAGCACTAGATCGCATTTCAGAACTTGAGTCTGATTTGATACAGGCTAGAAAGTTAATTTCAGACCTGGAAACATGCAAACTAAATATAGAAAGTCAGCATACTCATAGCTTATATGAGGAACTGGTTGAATGCAAGTCACAACCTACTCAATCAGATTTAAATAATAGAAATCCAGTATTAATTGATTTAACACAGGATGATTCAAGTATTGTGCCCCCCATATACTTCTCAAGTCATAATAAATTGAAGAAGTATATTAAAGTAAACAAATTAATAAAAAAATATAATAAAATAATAAATAATAAGTTTTCAGCTAAGAAAATAAATTATCTCAAAAATGAAAACTCTAAATTAATAAAAAAAGCAAACCTTTTTAATAAGAAACTGATTGAGAGTAGATCTATGTATGAGCGAGACACCCAAAACTTATATGAAGAAATCTCACAATTGACTCTTTCTTTACAATCAATTAATAAAAAATATGAATCCGCTCAACAGCAGATTAAGGAACACATTGAAGCCACAAGTAATTTAGTGGACTTGTGTAATTATAACTTGGAACGGTTTGAGTCTTTAACAGATAATTACTCTAATTGTAGTTGTGTGAGTAAAAAATTAGATGAAGTTGGTAAAATAAGCTCTGAGGTGTTGGGTGACTCGGCTATACATAATAAACTTAGTATTAAAGATGTAGATATTATGACAAACAGCCAAACAATTAATAAGTCCTCCGCTGTGCTCCAAAATAATTACTTTGTTTTCTCTGACCAATTAGGTCAAAGCTTTGGGTCCCTTTTAAATAATGAATTAGATAATTTATGTAATATATGCACGCCTGGAGCCAGTTACCAACATCATGTAAATAAAATGATGAGCTACAATTTGATCAAAAATAGTACTATTGTATTATTACATGGAGATGGTTTGTCCGTTAAGAAAAGTGAAATTATTAAAAATATGGAAAAATTATTAATTATAAATAGCAAAAATAATTGTAAATTTGTATTGTGCTCATTTCCATATTCATTATCTTATTCGGACAAACAGAACAAATACATATATAATCTTAATATGACATTGTACAATTTGACATACCGTCATAGCGACGCTTTTCTTTATTTTGACTTAAATAAATTTATTTATAATAGTTTTAGAATGACAAAAGGTACAATGTATCTGCCTCAGTATTATAAAAAACAAATTGCTACTTTAGTAGCATTTAATATAAAAAACTTCGTTATAAGGGATATAACGAAAAATGACATTAATCACAATAATATAACTGTGATAGAAAATAATCGTTCCACTTTAAACTGAATAATACGACAAAGCCTAAGCTATTTAATATTATCCATCAAAATATACAAGGCTTAGGTGGCAAGGAGTCGGAAGTGGAACTTTTTGTTAAAAAATTCAATATTAGTTTATTGTGCATTACAGAGCACTGGTTGTCAAAGAGCAACAATATTATAAATATCGAAAATTATAAATTGTCAAGTTCGTTCTGTAGAGAGAAAGCTATTCGCGGTGGCTCACTTATTTTAGCTCGTAGTGATGTAGTTTTTAAGTCTCGTTCAGACATAGTGGCGCTCTCTGTCGAGCGAATTATTGAGCTGTCCTGCATTGAGCTCAATGAATATATTATCTTATGCGTGTACCGACCCCCCTCTGGAGACTTTGATGAATTTGAAAATAAAATGGAGGATATTTTAACAACACTTTGTAATAAAAACAAGTCGGTGATAGTGTGCGGCGACTTCAATGTAGATATATTACAAGTAACTTCGTGTAGTGTTCGTTTATTAAATTTGTTTAAATCCTATAACCTGTTAAACGTCTTTTCGGAACCTACTCGAATAACTAGTGTTTCCGCGACTTGTATAGATAATGTGTTCTGTCACTGTAACGTATATGAAGAGAGGATAATATCGAATTTAAGTTCAGACCACTGTGGTCAACAATTTTCTCTCTTAATTAATCATGAAATTGCAAGACCCCAAAAATTCACTTGTAGACCAATAACAAAAAATAGAATGCTCACTTTTAAAAAAAATGTTGCAAAAATAGTGGTTAAAGAAAATGTAACCAATGATAATCCGAACAATTTATATAATAAAGTTTTCGATTTGTTGTTAAATGAATTTAATAATATTTTTAAGCCAAAAACGTTTACGAAATACTTTAAAATTAAATTTAGTGATTGGGCTACCGTAGGAATATATAGAAGCAGAGAAAGATTATATGATTTATATGGTGAGAGGCAATGGAATCATGATCCGGTGTTCTTAAATAGAGTCAGAAATTTCTCTAAAATATTTAAGAACGTTTGCGTACAAGCCAAGTCCATTTATATAAAAAATAAAATTTTAAATTCAGAAGATAAAATAAAGGCAACTTGGGATATTTTATCTAGCTTTACTGGAAAATCTAGGGCTCCCAATGGACCTATAAAGTTAAAAATTGATAATATGGAAATAAATAAAGAATCAAAGGTGGCGGCTGTTTTTGAGACCTTTTTTACTGAAATCCCAATAACAGTCACACGTAATTTAAATTCCTCATCATCTGTTGCAATCGCGGAATTGAACAAAAATGTTAAAGTCAATAATAAATATTTTGCTTTTAAACCTGTTTCATCAGATGAAATAGTTAACACATTTAGAACCTTAAATTCGAAGAGAACCGGTGATCTCTGGGGTATGTCAGTTAAATTGCTTAGTACTATTATAAATGATATTGCCCCTCAATTATCCCTTATTTTTAACAAATGTATCGAAACCGGTATATTTCCAGATTTGATGAAAAACAGTAAAATAGTTCCTTTGTTTAAAAGTGGCGATAGATTGGATCCCGAAAATTATAGGCCTATCTCGGTTTTACCGACCTTGAGTAAGGTCTTCGAGAAAATAATTTTAAATCAGATTTCAGAGTTTATGTATAGCAGTGGGATCATGCATAGTGAACAATATGGTTTCACCAAAGGAAAATCAACGACTGATGCGGGTGCTGCGCTTCTTAAGCACATTTACGACGCGTGGGAGAAGTCGCAGAATGCAATTGGGGTGTTTTGCGATTTGTCCAAAGCCTTTGATTGTGTGGACCATCGGACGTTACTATGCAAACTAAACCACTACGGTGTACGTAGCGCTGCGCTTGATCTTATTGCCTCTTACCTGAATCAAAGAATCCAGACAGTTTACGTAAATAATTCTAAATCGTCTGGTTCTCACCTAAAGATGGGTGTTCCACAAGGATCTATTCTGGGCCCCTTTTTGTTTTTACTTTATATTAATGACTTGCCCTTTTTTGTTAAGGGTCTGTGTGACATTGTACTCTTTGCTGATGACACCTCGCTTATTTTTAAAGTTGAGCGTGATAGGATTAATTATGACGAAGTAAACAGTACTTTGTCACGAGTCCTGCATTGGTTCGAAATTAATAATTTAGTGTTAAATGCTAAGAAAACTAAATGCGTAGAGTTTACACTTCCTAATGTAAAAAGTAAAAATTGTAACTTGCTCCTTAACAATGAAGTGTTAGAATTGATTGACTCAACAAAATTCTTAGGTTTAACATTAGATAGAAAGCTCCAGTGGAACCCCCATCTCTCAACACTCGCAGCCAAACTCAGCTCCGCCGTCTTTGCAATTAGAAAAGTTAGACAGTTAACGGACATAAATACGGCTCGACTTGTTTATTTTAGTTATTTTCACAGTATTTTATCTTACGGTATTTTATTATGGGGCAGTGCTGTCGAAATTAATTCTATATTTATTTTACAAAAAAGAGCTGTGCGGGCTATTTATAACTTAAAAGCTAGAGATTCTCTGAGAGATGTTTTTAAAGAAATAGGTATTCTTACAGTCGCTTCCCAATACATATTTAATAACATTTTATATATACGTCAAAATTTAAATAGTTATATAAAAAACAGTGACAGACACGCGATAAATACGAGAAATAAAAACAAACTCGTAACGCCAAAGTTTCGGCTTCAAAAAGTTAATAAATCCTTCATGGGTTTGAGTATACGCATATATAATAAAGTTCCACAAGATATCTTAGACCTTCCATTTCTTAGTTTTAAATCTAAAATCAAAGTTTATTGTTAAATAAAGCTTATTATAACGTTCAAGAGTTTTTAGTGGATCGAAATATGTGGAACTTAAGTTGTTGAATCATTTGCAGGATTTATATTATATTATAATATACATCACCTATTGTTATATTTCTTTTGAAAAGAGCAACTGTTGAGTTTCTGGCCGGCTCTTCTCAACAGAGCAGCATTCCGAGCCGGTGGTAGCTTGCTTACGGACGGACTACACTGACCTTTTTTTGTATTGTAATAATTGACGATTCAAAAGTGCGTGTAAATGCCTACTTGAATAAAGATATTTTGAATTGAATTTGAATTGGATAGTGAAAATGAATTGCGTAACTGAATATATGACAACTATAGTTAGAAGTATTAAAATTGGTGTTATATTTGTCAGATTTCACTTATATATACTTAAATTTTAATTTAATATTATTAAAAAAATATTGGATGTTTTAATATTCATCATTTTTTTTACAATAAAATGTTGAACAAAGAAAGGTACCAGCTTTTAAACTTAAAATGTTGTATTAGATATTGTTAAACGTGCCGATACAATGTATAAACACTTACTGAAATAATTCGGCATTTATTTAACATAATGACTTCACAAATGTTAATATTAAACATATTATTTAATTCAAGATTCACTTGTCCATAATAATATTCATTGGTTTAACAGACGTTTAAAATTAACAGTTTCAATTCATAGAGTTATTGATGAAAATACACTTCAGTTGATTATTACTTCTGACAAACACAAATAATGAGATTGAAATAATGAGACGAATATTAAATATAAATTGAGTCTTCAAAGTTATCTTGTAATTACCTAAACGTTAAATTTTATGAATTGAAACCTTATTTTAATATAAATATTTTAAAATAACGTTATTGATATTAACCAAACATCTTCTTTCCGAACTTGGTAGTTAGTTGTTGTGATATTTAGTATTTTTTTATATTAGATGGTTATATTACTATGTTTCTTGTAAATTATAAAATCCAAAGTTATTGAAACTGCTCGAGTTGAGGCGGGACTGGAAAACGTTAAAGGTGTGATATGTTTCCATTTATTATTTTGTTTATTCGAATATATATATATGTTCATGTCTACACAAACTGTAACAGGCCGTTTTATGTTGTTGTTATGAATAAAAAAACTGTCATTTTTTTTCTTATCTTTATAGTATGTCACTAATGAGTCAGTAATTAATTCACCATTTATACCAATTTTAGTTATAATAATTAGTACTAGTAGTCGTAATAAATAGTACTAGAGTAACGTTTTATTTTTGTATATATTTTATTACAACACTATATGTATATAATATATAAATTACCATTCAATTATATAATTTATTAGTATGCGATAGATTAATCTTAATTTAATTCAATATATTTATTTACCTTCACGCCATATCCCTTACGGGGTAGCCACAGACGACGGAGCTCCAAACGCTACGGTCCCTGCATACCTCTTTCGCCTCGGCCACAGACATCAACCTCTTCATATATGCCCTCCGGGGGTCCTCATGCTTTTTACGTGACCTTCCTCCAGTATCATAGATACTGTGTTTTCGAAGGTCAGTCGAGGCCTCCCCCTGTCTCTCTTACCGCATACTTTTCCTATATAAATCTTTTTTACCATTCTTTCATCACTCATTCGTTCGACGTGCCCAAACCACCAGAGCACGTTCTTCTTCATTCTCACCGTGACATCTTCGCTAGTGCCTGCCATTCTGTGGATCTCTTCATTGCGGATTCGATCAGCTAGACTGGTTCCACATATTCTGCGAAGAGATCGCATCTCCACAGCATTCATCTTTCTTACATTCTTCTTCCGTGTTACCCACGTTTGGCTGCCGTATAACAGCGTCGGTAGCAAAACCGCATTGTGTACAGCCAAACGTGCACCTATGCTGACGTTTTGCCGTCTCAACAATGCAGCCAGGGCACCGTTGACTCTGTTACCGGCAGCAATACGCCTTTCCACATCCATTTCGTATCTTCCGTCTCTGCTAAACATACTTCACAAATATACCACTTCATTCACTTGTTCTATTATCTTACCATTCACGTTGACCTTACATTCTGTTCTTTCTTCATTTCTTTCAAATATCAAAACCTTCGTCTTATCTGCATTCAGGTTTAGACCATTATTTTCACACCCATCTTTCAGAGTGGTGACCAATGCCTGCAGATCGCATTCTGATGATGCAATGAGCACTGTATCATCTGCGTATAGCAAGCAATTGACTTTAAGGTCACCTACTTTCACTCCCATGTCACTGTCTTTCACGCCTTGGAGACAACTATCCAAATACAAATTGAACAACCAAGCTGACATAGCGCAACCTTGCTTAACACCCGATTGGTTGTCAAACCAAGGCGACATGTCAGCTTCTACTCGCACACGGGCTGAGTGATCTCTGTAAAGAGACTTTACAGCCCGTAGCAAGGGTCCGTTCACGTTGTATCGGGGTAGTATCTCCCATAATTCTTTCTCACAACCCTGTCAAACGCCTTTTCAATATATTTTTATTTATATCTTAATATCTTAATTAATAAGTACGAAATAAATTTATTTGTTGTATAAATTTTCATTAATCTCTGTTACAATTATTTCTTCCCTATTGAGTTTCCACTTCGTTGCAACTTTGCAAGAAGTTTATTAAACTGACAAAGTACCCGAACATTTACCTTAAGGTACGAATGATTTGTTAAATCGTGCAGGGGAGAATTAATGGACTAAAAAAAAGGAAACGGTGATGAAATAATAAGGCCAGTGTTTATCTTTTTGACTGAGAGAGAGAGGGAAATAGAAGTGGATGCTTGGTAGAATTAAAACAGTTTAATTAAAATAAATGTAGTCTGTGGTTAGGTCAAATTTTATTAAATAAAATTCTTCATCCTGGAAATTTATGATATTATGTATGATAGACACATGTGTGTGTGTGTGTGTGTGTATGTGAGCTTGTTATAATTAATGTTTTGATTTTTAATTAATATGAAGTATTTTTAGATACATTAATTTATTATTATTGTGTATTATATATTACTAAGTGTAACTGTTATTTTTTATTTTGTGTCAGTGCCATTCTGTTAGTTAGTGCGGTACTTATAAATTATATTATCACATATATGTTATATATTTAATATACTTGGTATTACCAAATTTCAAATGAAAAAATATTGTTATCATAGTTCCACCTAAAAAGTGATTTATTTTAAATATAGGCGACATTTTATAAACGAATAGATTTTATCAGAAAACCAAGAATTTGTTAAAACTGACGCAAAAAAATTGCAGAGAAAACTTGAAAAACTAGGAGAGAGGTTCGCAGATAAATAAAATACTCTTCAAGTCTGTCTGTCGTTGCCTCTCCTATGGGATTAGAGCTGTGTTGGTGTATTGGCCGGGTAAATTAAAAGTATAGAAAAATACTCTTAACTATAGTTCCTTAAAACTATCTTTAAAAAATTAATTAATAATAATAATAAGTTTTTAGTTCAAATGATCAATCCATATACAAATTGTGCGTTAGTAACAATAACATAAATAAAAATAGGTTTAGTAACACTTAAATAAGATTAAATTAAAAATTAAAAATTTGCGGCTTCCGGCAAGACTTATGTACTAAAGATGCGGGTTAGCAACAGGAGCAAGGAGCAGTACCCAGCGATAAATCAATGGGGAATGCCATCGGCCAACGCGCCAGGAATTATTTACTGCAAAAATGGAAATAAAAAAATATATATGAAAAATTATTTTGTGAAAACATAACTTGTTGGTATACAAACTGACAAACATTGGAACTAATTTAGTTAATCGAAGTTATGTAAACATTGAATTGGTATATGAAAATGTTCCAAATTCATTTTGTTTGATGAAAACACTTTACATTATTAGTTCTATTTCGTAATATAAATGTTTGTTTCAAAACAATTTAAATTTGATTATCTTCATATATACGTAATAAGAAAAAGTTGTATTGTTAATAAGTTGTATTAGTATGTAGTATGTTCATAAGTTTACATTTCCAGTCTTTACGTTTATCCTTCAAAATAGTTCTTTTTTTTTTACTAATACTATTTTTAAAATATTTTTTTATTATTATTCTCGTTGATTGAAGCTACTGATATAATTGACGTCATTGCTTTGGAATAATTATCGGATTTCCTATATTAACTGTTCAACGTTTGTCAGCGATTTCAGATAACTTGTGTTAACGCTGACCAGTAAACATTTTTTTTTCTGCAGAAATTTGAGATAATTTGTATAAGAGAAATTCTGCAGTAAAGGATCATAACAAACTACCACAATTCTAAACTCGCGGAACTTAGTAGCGAGGAATTACCAACAGCAAACAACTAAATAGTGAATTATTAGGATAACTTTGTTATTTTTTCGGATCGCGTGTTTCGATACTTGTATAATAAAAAAAACAGCGCTCACAATAATACAGGCATAGTGTACTTATACCTTTATAACAATATAACTGTAATGGAGTGGGATTTATTTTGTTTAAGCCTTAATAAGAGGAACATTTCAGTGTCCATTGTTCAAACATGAATCTATCTTTATATATATTGTTATTCCTTAATTTCTGAACTCCTAATTTTTATTTTTATTGGACTTCAACTGAAACTTGAGTTAGATTTAAATTATGCAACAACAAGAACTAGTTTAAAATTTGTTCAGTTATATTTAAGCATTTAATATAATCACAGGAAGGACAAGGTTTAAAAATAGTATCATTTTAGAAACACAGACTTTTCTCGTAACATAGCAAAAGTATAGATTTTGACTCTTCACGTGGTTCTTTAATTTGTTGTGTTATGATAACTTTATATTGTTTTATTACTTTAATTTAAGATAATTGGAATACAATATTTTTGTATTACGATTATATAAACATTTTAAATTCTTGGAATTTAAAATCATTTCCAGAGTCGTGTTTTAAATTATTATAATTACATCACTTAATGTTTGATATTAATGTCACCCCATTATTATAATATAGCTCATTATATCGTATGGACGAGATTCAGTTGAAAAAGAAATATTTATAAGTTCTATTTTGCAAGAAAGAGATAAAAATATTTTATTCAGCAAAGTGCTGGATCACCAGTTCTAGTAGATGGTCTTTTGGCAGAATTTCAAAATGGCCAGTTACAATATGACAACAATCATAGAACCACAACTGCTTATGCATGAATTTTATAACAGGTTTCAGTTTTAAAAATATTACAGTATAGCGAAGAACTTCTTTTACATCGATTTTGAATTTGGAATAACAAATACTATTTACATTGTCAATTTTATAATTATATATAAAATATAGGATAATGGAGAAACATTGTACTTTGAAAAAAACACAAAGTAAGTTCGCGATATATACGGACCCCGGAGAAGTGTATGTTATTAGTTAAGCTTTGGTTTACGAAACAATATAATTTGTGTAATTTTGTATAAACACTTTACTTTAACAAATACTTTAGATATTGCAATTGAAATAGTTTGTGGATGTAACTTTTTTATATCCTTATTTTACTTTTATATTAAACTAAAAATAAAAGATTACGTAAGAAAAGTTCGAGGGAATAGATAAGATTTAAGCTATTAATTAATCCCTAGGATTTTAGCCCAAAGCAGAGTGTTACGTTTTTAGGTAGATTCCTTAGACGAATCTACCTATTGCAATCGATGCGATGTCGAGACCCAGACCCCAGAGTAGGGGCGCTACGCCGTTTATGAAGTGGAGATTGAGAATCCGTCGAAAAAAAATATATATATATATATATATATATATATATATATATATATATGTATATGATCCATAGGTCGATAGGATAAATTAGTAGGACAAACGTAGCATCTCGTTTTTTTTTGGAAAAAGTGAAAGGGGGGCTGGGTAGGGGGGGGTGAAAGTGCAAACCTTTGGGACACGCTACAGGTTGCAAATCTTGATGGAAGATTTTAAAACTCGGTATACACCTCGGTATACACATTCTTAAGGACATTAAGGTTAAGTTCTTGAACGGGGGAAATCGGTCGGGGGGTTGGTGTAGTGGTAACTTTTTTGTCTGAATAGTTTTTTGATCCGACTCTCCTTTTATGAGATAGGGGTGGGAGGCGGCTCCCCCCTCACCCAATATATGCAGAGTGACCCGTCATAAGACTCATAAGAGTAATGAGCAGTAAAATACTGCTGGCTAGTTTTTCTTTGCCGATCCGACCTCCCCCCCCCCACAACTAAATTAATCATTCAATCTTAAGAAAATTAACTATACCATCTTTTATCATACATTACATGTTTATCGCATTCTCGGTTTCATTGTTACCTTCGCATATTGCATATCGAGAATCGCGTGACGGGAATTTACCTAACACGATCGACCCTGTCGAACGAGGTATTTTATTTCGAAATATATTGCGGGTAGTTTATGTCTAGTATTTTATATTTTGACGATTCGGTAGACGATAAATAGATATAGTAAAATAGAATTTCATTGTTTATAAAATTGACGAAAATCATTCCTTCAGTTATTTCGTATGTTCGTCCGCGGGCATATCTTAAGTGCTTACAGATCGATAAACATAATTATTATTCAATTCATATTTTATACATATAAAAAAAATACTTTTATTTCAGTATAAGAAATAACTGAGTTGTAATAGCAAAATATTAAATATTTATGTTTACTTAAGGCAGCATACAACTAATAAATACTACCTGATAATGAAGTTAAAGAAATTGAAAACAAATTGAGAAAAGCCAAAAGTTTTATGTAATAAAGCCTAGGATCTAAAAAATTTTTTTATAAATATACCTAACTCTCGTAGCTTACTAATCTTGTTCTACTATAAATAATCTTAGGTTTAATTTATAACTGGTAGTTGAATTATGTTCCAGATACGTGTGGAGGGAAAAGTTTACAATTTATTAACTTAGTAATTGTTAACAAACCAGTCTTCGTTTTGCAATTATGTGCTTGTTGCAGTGCGAGAGACGCCTTCAAAGGAATAAATTTAAGTTTACCTCACTTTGTACTATAATAGATGATTAATGTTCTAGAAAAAACTTAGAGTCTCAAAAGTATTTTAAAATATTATTCAGAATTTGTAAATAATAATAAGTATCCAATTGTTGTCTCACTATTAACTGTGCTGTTTATAAAATGATAAATATTAGTTATCACAATTTTTCTGGGTTCTAATTCTCAAGAATCGAGAACCTAAAAACTTGGAACTCGACAATTTCGTTTCGTTTCGTTTATACCACATGTTTTGTGTATTTTTTGTTAATTTTTTCTCAGCAATGCATTTATTATGAACTTCATAATCAAATAAATAATACATTATTTTCAGAAGAACTTTAATTTATTAGATATAGAATTAGCTATTTCATGGTTCAATGCAACCTCTTAGTATCACAGTGAATGCCTTTGATTAGAGTCAGAGCGAATCTACATACCATTTGCCGTTCCCGTTATGTACAGTACGTACTATAGGAGAAGAGGTGTTTATTATTGAAATTTATAATACGGAGATTAATACAGTTTTTTTAAAGAAATTCATAAGCTTTAATCTAAATTCATATATATATATATATATATATATATATATAAACAGTGTAAATTTAAATCCGTAAAGTTAAAAATCAGAAGTGGATAATACTTTGTTTATAATAATTGGCATTTGATTAAAGCAAAATGAATTAATTTATCATTACCTACCTATACGATGTTACTGAGGTCGTTCAAATATACAGTACTGAAGAGTAAAAGGCTGTTAAAGGTTACTTATATATACCTAACATTCGAAAATAATTAAAAAAATCTTCCATTTTTGCCAAATAGCTACAAATCCCGGGGAGCAAAGCGCTTGTCTCACTTCCGACACTACCGGGGGTTGGTGTGATGGTGTGTCTATGAAATACATCACATGTTGTTCACGATTCGTTCACTACATTCTAGACATGGGGTTCCATTCACATTGTTGAAATTAATATTAACCTATTATATAAATTACAAATGCAGACTGAAATAAATAAATTATGATACTAAGAAATGTTAAATTCATTATGAAATCAATAGTAATTTCCTGTCTTATTTGTGAAAGTAAGTTAAGAATTTCTGAAAAAAAAAAACGTAACCGGAGCGAGTCAGCTAGTTGAAATCATTAAGATCATTAAATGTAATTCTAGCTACACACACTTGATATATAAATGATATGAAGGGACACCATAATTTAAACAACATGTAAAGCCGATTATGTCCTGTGTTTTGCGGGCATTATATTAATCCCTTTTTTTTGGAAAGCGGTTTCGTAAATATGTGCAGGCACGTACGACATTCTATGATTCTTTAAAATTTTTGCTTCTTCTCTCGTAATATCTATGAAAGGGGGAATTTCTGCTTTTACGGTTATCATTTTAAAATATATCTTTTCCTGCTTGTAAAATGGAAATTGAATTGCGAGTACCGATGATTGAGTGTTGGTAAAGAGGAAAGAATGGCGTCACGGGGTGGCAAGAGCAAATCAATATGTCATTGATTTAAATAATATATATTAATAACATCACCATAAAAGTTATATTTCTTGATAATGGTATCGCCATTTAGAATTTGGAATATTACTAACTTGTGTCCAATATTATGAACAAGTCACCAACAAATTAATGTCAGGTCGATGTTTTGTAATTTCAATTAAATGAATAATACTTTATTATAGAAGGGGCAAACTGTTGTTCGGTATGAGCTTAAACTTTATATATATCTGTAACTGTGTATATAACAATTACAATAAATTGAGGGATGAGACCGAAATTCTAAGCAAGATTTATTATTCTTATTTGTTTTCGAAACAACTAAATATATCTTCAAAATAATGAAAATATTAGTAATTTAGTAATAAAAAACATTTTACTATTTCCTTTATTATGTATAATATTAAGATAATTACACCTCCTTGCCACCCAGGGTTTACAAAAAATAACACTACTTTGCAACACAATGTATATTGGCCGACTGACTGACACTAATTCAAATAATATTCATGATATTACTTATAAGCTAACCCACTATTACAATATAAAACATTTTAATTACGAATATAACAATAGCTCTTTTTACAGACTCTGTTAAATAACTAATTCTAAATTTTAATAAATGATGCACCAAGAATATTCTAATTATTCCACATAATTCAATCGCCATCCACATACGAGTATCTTGTTTTCGCGTTAATTTTATTCTAAATATTTTACATTTATAGAGGATTGTAAACTGAAAACTACTTGAAGCCAACGGAAATCACCTTCCTTACCTCACCTACGTTACTAATTAGACCTTGCTCAGACCACACTGGGGTTTCATTTTTTATGGCTTCTCGCGGCACACGTCCAACGAAAGCAAATTAATTTCCAAAGATGGTAACACCGTCCTTGAATAAATTTTACATTTATTCACAATACTGCCGCAACTCACTGCTAATTAAAGGAAAGGAAAGGAAACATAATTTTAATCACCGTTGAGTATTCTTTCCGAAAACGGTTCATTAGTTGTGTTGTTTTGTGCTAGTTTGAAATAAATATTTATAAATTATATTTTGATTTAATTTAAATTAATTCTATACTTTACAATATGAAAAATTTGAAGAGATATAATTTAGTTTAGTTTATAATTGACCCATGGGATTAAATAAAAGTTAATATTTTAGTAATAGAAGTTAATATTTTACTACATTAATATATTATGAGAAATATTATTATGTATCTCATAATATGGTAATTTAGGCAACTATCACTTGTATTATAGCATCAATACACAAACTTTTTCAAGACATCTCAAGTAACATTTTTTTTATTAAAATATAATACATGGAACTACAACAAATAAGAAGCAATTTTTAATAAAAATATTTTCTGGTCTATAACTTAACTTCAAGTCTATAGAATGTAACTTCCAATGTTGTTTGATTGAGCGGCGAAAATTGTCTTTGAAAATAAGTAGTGATCGTATTGCGGTGGGGGCCCGAACTCTGTCCCTGACAGTTAGTAGGCCCTATGTGACCGCCCGATAAACCTTACTGATTTTTAATTATTGTAATTCCGTTACGCGTTAGTTAGTAACTGTTGTAACAATTGATAAGATTATTATTAATATTTTATGTTTAATCTTACTAATTCTTTTGTTCCGTGTGTGTGTTAACTGTAAATAAATTTTATTATTATGTTTGAATTTTCTTCCTGATGTCTGAGCAAAACCCGACAAGTTCAATTTTATCAATTGCCATCACCGATATCATAATTTATATATCAAGATAAGACTTTATTTACAGGGTTTTATATTTAATGGTACTAAAAAATGTTAAAAGGTTAAAAGTTATACATTCATCGGAACATAAAAAAACGGCCAATTCCAAACCTTCCTGATTAACCTTCCTGATTGGTTTGAGGTTTTATAGTTACAACTCAATCAACTATTTTGATATCTTCTTTAGTTTAATCATTTTTCCAGAAGTTTGCAATATGTAAAGAATATTTATAATCTACGAAACAAAGATCCTGTCCTATACAAACTGATACTAAGTATCATAAAACGCAGACAAGGTCGTTTCTGGCTACTACCATGATAAGCAGATGAAAGTGATGAAAATACGTAGATACTTTATTTACACTGTCTCTCGTAGTTCTTGTTAATACGTTCATTTTTTATATATTTAAATCTATTTACACAAGTCAGTTATCCATTTTTTTAATTAACATATTATTATTTGTTACATTTTATGAAGTTTATTAATAAATTTACGTTATAATTTTATAAATATGTTATTGATAAATAAAACATCATTCGCAACAGTGTTCTGAATCACTATAAATATCTTGTTAAAGTAGTTAACATATAAAGCATATCTCAGTACTAAACTCCGTATAAAAGCTGAGTTTGTTCGCTTGTTTTATTTTGAAAGAAAAAGTTTGATATGGGCGAGGAAATGCGGGTAAAACTATCGAACTCGCACATTACTGAGCAGTTACTGAAGTAGTACTTAGTAGCGTTTGGCTTCTGAAGACTTGTTTATTGTGGGGTGAGGGAATTCATTTCTTCATCAAATATTTCTTATTCTATATATTTATGAGTTACAAAAATACATATTTTACATAAGAAAACTTATATAACGTTTACAATTATAATTGCAATATCCGTAGACTAATAGCTAATGTGTATCTATATATTATATATAAGGAAAATTCTGACTGAGTCTTCAACACATTCAACATAATCTAAGCCTCTGGATTGAATTACTTAAAAATGTTGACTGTAGATACTTTTATTGAGATAGGGTCTCTGAATTGTTAGCAAATATTATACCATTATAATTTTTTTGCTAAATAAAACTCACATGAGTTTACACTCAAAATTATAACTTTGCATTACTATCAAAATAATTCGCGAATATTACGAAGATTTTATTAACATCAAACGTACAAAATACGACACAACACAACAACAACACTTTACCAGAAAAAATATTTCAGGGTCATCCAATGGAAACTAACTGTTTTGAGTTTTACTGTTAGTTTCTATCAAAGAGTACAAATTCAATTGGGATTTGAGAAATATTCAATGTAACTATTGGTAGCTTCATTCAGTGGGTATGGCCAGTTGAATGCAGCATCCTATTATTTATTTTAGTGTTTTTTTTTTATATTTTACGTACAAGTGCAAACGCTTTTAGTCTACTGTCGTGTTATCGTTCAATTGTTTAATTAAATGATCTACAAATGTTGCTTCCAATAGATATGTATTTTTTCAATTAATTTCACCTTGTATACGAATAAAGAACAGACAGATAATCGCATTCAGTTCTTAAATATATAAAATAAATTAACAACAAGCATAATGTAGTAATGTGGTGGTATATATAGTTAAAGATAATACCTATAATAAATAGATATCCCCGTTATATTGTAATGTGCCCCGTTATATTGTATAGAGTGCGGTTCATCGTTTCATGCTTCTACAAATACATTTTATTCTGTAACATTCGAGACGAAGAATAAAATGGCGGCTGAGTGAAATCTATATGAATCTATATGGCCTTGAATTTCTAAGTGCGTGCTGAAGCTCAATTTCAAGCCTTAGAAACCTGTATTATGAATAATTTTAAATTTATGATCAGGAAAACTTATAATTACGGCAATATTTTTTAGAAAATATGAGTTACATAATTTACAAGCAAGAATTATGAGATGGGAAAGAGATTTTATTTGTTTTTAAAAAACCCGACCATCTCGGCTTCGATGTCAGAGAAGAAAACTAAACACTTTTTTTACTTTTTAAATTTTGTTAAATAATACAATCTATGTAAATTATTTCATAAATAAGTATATATTATTTGATTTCTGTATTTATAGAAACTGATGGAAAACAGCTTTAAGTATGAATACAATAGCACTTTTAAGATTTTAAGATGTTTGATAGAATGTGCGTCTCTTATGTTTGAGTAAATGGGTTTAGTCAGTCATCATGCAATAAAAAAAATTATAATAATAACATTATCTCTTTTCTAATATTCTGCACTAATGTTTTTATTATATAATACTTCCTTTTTCTATACTTAAATACTGATGCTGTTATAATGGTTGTAGCTACACACATATAAGGACAGTACACTTAGACTTAGTAACATAAACATTATTGTAGGCCAGTTTTAAAATTGTGGTATTAGTGATGACAAAATATTTATTGTTTTTGTATTATTATAACTTTCAATACTTTGTTATAGTTATTTAGATGTATGTTTTCTATATAATATATAAAATAAGACAATGTGACTTATTGACCTCCAGAATCCAGAAACTAAAAATTTATGTGGAATTCCACAGCAGAGAGATAGTCAATAAAACCCAATGGGTAATCTCCCCATCAGGTTAAGGCAACGGGATCGCTTTCACACTTAACGGAAATATATATAACTTAGTATATACCTGGAGATTCGATACGTTAGGAAATGTATCTATTACATATCTTACTTTATTTATACAAATAGAAGACGGTGTCAAAGCTATGTAATATAAGACGTATCATTCTAAATATTTTTAGGTAATACTAGTCTTTCTGGTTTATTGTCACTCACTGTCAGGATATCAATATCTTCATGTCGCTATAAAATAACAAATAATCACATTTGTAACAAATTCCATAAGGATAATGCATTTTTAGAAATTTATAAAAATGCTCCTGTTAATTAATTGAAATAGTATATTAAAGATTACCGATAGGACATTTAAATAAAGTATATTTGACGTTTAGATTATAAAAACAAGTATATTTTAAGAGTTTACAAAATTATGTCACTATTATAGCTGTAAATAATTTATTTTGTATTTACTTATTGACGGTGATGCTGATAGCCGCTTTACGAACACATATGGATCTTTTTAAGTTGTTTGTCCGGATTTTATTTTCCACAGTGCAAATGACGCGTTCATAAAATTTAAAATGTTGAGTGTTGTTGTTGTTGTTAATGAACTGGAGAAATGGGTTTTGTAAACGTGACAACAACAAATCGTACTTAACAGAGTATCGTTGTATTTTAATTATTAAAAATATTGTAAATATAATAATAAATAAAAGCATTTTTAAATTAAATTGTAATTACAAGCATAATTTAAGTTTGTATACAAATAATAAATGGAAGTAAACTTTGTATAAATATGTGATTAATTAATAGTTTTAATTTTCAAAATATTTAATAAATACAGCATGAAAAATTAATCACAATGGGCTGGATCTTGTTTAAGAAAAAAGTTAATTTTATTTTTTTAATTTAATCTTATTTAAGGCCGAATTTAATTTTACAAATGTAAATTAGTATGTATTCCAAAAAAGACATTTGTACGTTTCTCTAAAGTCTGATATTAACATCCTTATTAACAATTTAATTAGTAGTCCGGAGCTCTTGAAAGAAGCACAAACCGGTTATAAAGCGTGCGCCATTATGAGTGTCACTAAGTAATAAATAAGTTGCTTTTTTTAACTTTTATGTAATGTAATAGATGAAATTTATTTAAAGTAACTTAATTGTAACCAATTATTACTAGTGAAGTTCTCTTCTGTGACTGTAAGCACTTTTCGCTCACCCAGTTGATACGAAGTGAAGGTTAATCCGCTAGTGGTATACTGTTGCGTGAACCATTTACGATATCATGCTAGATAATCCATGGACATGTGATTGGAACTGGGAAAGATTAGAGAAGTTTGGAGTCTGGATGACACCTACGGCCCCTTTTAACCTCCCTCCACAAATTTAAGGGCCCTGGTTATCTTTTACATCTCCTTCTTGAGTATAGACGATGTCAGCTGTGATATTTATTAATGTACTGCTAAGTAGATGTATGGTCAGACTGTAACAAAAATAAAATAATTAATAATAAATATGTTTTTTATATAGTGCCTTCTATATTATATAGACGTTAAATATATAAATACTTTAAAGAGGTCATAAAAAAAATCAGTTTACATATCGATGTCACCTATCACCTTAAAAACATGTTGAACGTAACGATATCTGAACGTAGGAGGAATGACTTGACAGATTTAAGGTCGCTCGGTCGGTCTTATATATAATTTCAATATTTTCAAAAAACTCTGAAAATACTAAAAGCTTAAAGCGTTTGTCTCAAACATATTTTATATTCATATTGATATAAGCAACATGACAGTGTTCTGATCATGTTGTTTCACTTTAATAAACTGGTTTACTTTAGAGAATAATAAGCTAAACCTGTTCTGCAGAATATTACTGGATCCAATATTTACAAAAGTGATTTTAGGAAGATTGAAAAATATCTTCTTATTTCCGTTAGAACTTTAAAATATTTTTATCCCTAAGTTGTACTATTCAGAAGCTAGTAACAAATATTCTAGTATCTGGAGAGCTTTATTGAATTCTAGAAACTTGACTCATAGTCAATCGTGAAAAGCCAAGAGTTATACTACCTCTCCTTTAAAATAATTTAAACCTGTAATCTAAATAAGTTATAGTGTTTTTGCGAGAAAATAAAACAATTTAGATAAATAGCTAACACCATACACAATCTCATAAAAAAAACCTTTATCAAGCTTGAAGGAGTTTAAAATTAATTACTTAGATGTTCCACTCTCTAAAGACTAAGAATTGTTTGACCAAAGAAAATATGGTACCTTTTTTATTTCAATACTAATTTGTAGAAAATTTGTACACAACAACAACATGTTTTTTTTGCCTTAAACTTATAATTATTACAATCCTCTTAAAAGTAGTATTATTAAGAAAAAAAAAATCTTTTGAATATTCTTGCAGACAAAATTTTGGCAAATAACCTAAATTAAAAACAAATCAAACATTGAATTTTGAATCCAAAATTTCTTGGCGCTTGATGTCTGAACCTAGATAAAGAGTTTCGGTGCCAAGATTTTCATGCGTTTTGTGAAAGCATGGCTTAAATAACAAGAATATAATATAATAACAATTATAGTATAATGTGATTTAGGTATCATATTAGAAAATGTACTTTTAATTGATTTATAGCATGTTTTAATTTTTGACAGAATAATCAAGTGGTTTTTAGTCTAATCTTTAATTTGTAAATGAAATAAAAATACAGTAATTGAATTTAATTTGTCACTTTGTTATTTTAAAGAGAATATTTAGATAAAAAAAAACAATACGTGTTTGACTAAAATACAGTAAAATATGTAACGTCCATATAAACTTATGTACAAGTTGAAGTAGAAATTGTAAATATAATATTACTTACAATATTAAATGAAACAATAATAGACTTACGTGATGTTCTTGTATAGGTCGTATGTACTCTATATATTAATTGTAAACGCTATGTAAACACTATAGACATCTTTATAAAATAATTCATTTATACGTTTATTTTGTCATAATACTGATAGACCGATAGCTCTTACAAACACAATATCAAAAATATTTTTTTCCTTTTTACAAACGAAGATGACGCAATTCATGATAAATAACAAATATTGCGGGCCTAATCACCAGAAAGGGTTTTTGCCTAGCATTTCTGGATGCCTCGAACATAACACGTTACTATCGGAAAGCCTTAAAGATGCCAGAACTGGTGAAAGACAAATAACGGTATGTTGGATAGACTTAGAAAACGCTTTCGGGTCGGTACGACATGAACTGATGATGTTCGCGTTAAGGTCGTATAACTTTCCAACGTTAGTTAGTAACATGATTGCATCATATTATTCAAAATTAAAATTTTCCTTAATCACAAATGAAAATCATTCCAAACCCTTAAATTAAAACTTTGGTTTATTTCAAGGCTGTTGTATTTCTCCAATCATATTTAACATAGTAATCAATATTTTAATAGATAAATTAATTAAAAACGAAAAGAAATGGGGTTATCGGTTCAAGTTTAACAATAAATATACAGAATCCATACTAGCATTCGCAGACGATCTCGGGATACTGACACGTAATCCAAAACAATGTCAGCTACTTTTAAATGTTGTGGAGGATTTCTGTGTTTGGACGGACGGATTGAGGACAAAACCAAATAAATGCTACAGTCTATGTCTGGGTAGGTGGAACACCAGATATACTTCTTACGATCCGGGTCTTATAATAGGCGGTAACTGCGTCACTACAATTACCGACGCAGCTCCGTTCAAATTCTTAGGCAAAAAAATCGATTACCAAGGGCGCACTCCATCGTTAGATATAATAGTCGATAGCTTTTTGAATGATCTAAAAAAGGTAGACAATCAACCAATAAGTAACATCAAAAGGACTTGGATATACGATAATTACTTAACATCAAGTCTAAATTGGCCTTTCCTCGTTTACGATATCAATAAGACCCTTTTGTTGAAGTTAGATGTAAGCGTCATAAGGACATTGAAGTCATGGCTCGGGTTAGCGCATCCAACGGACTCTTCTACCTTATTTAGAGACCGACATAATTTTGGGTTAAAATTAAAGAAACCATCGGAACTCTATAAACACCTAAGAGTGACCAAAAGACATATCATCTCAAAATCGAATGATGATACTATAACGTCTCTCCCAAAAGATAAAATTGCCGCAGAACTAGAGTCACGACTTCAATTCTATAAACAATTTATGATAGGTGCTCAAAAAAATAAAGCAGGGTTAGGATCAAGTAGGAAACAACAAGACTTAGAAATAACAAAATCCTTTATTCGGCAACATGAAAACGATAATTACCGGTTGCACGCGATGAGCCTAGAATTGCAAAATGAATGGGTGACCATAGGAGATTTTTGTATTCCGCTAGCTTTGAGATGGCGCACCCTGCTTCATGATTGGTCCCCAGCATTATTAAAATTTTATCTTAATGCATTCCAAATGACTCTCCCAGATCAAAGTAACTTAGTAAGATGGGGCAAAGCCACTGAAAAATCTTGCAACATCTGCGGGGAGGCAGTAGGAACCGCGAAACACTTGCTAGTAGGGTGTAGGGTACTATTAAATAGAGGTAAATACTCGCGTCGCCACGATAAAGTATTAGAAGTCATACGAGAAGTGGTTAGTCTTTCTGTAGCAAGAGCGCAGAGGGGTATAACAACCACCAAAAAATCAGTAGAGTTCGTAAAGGCAGGTTCGTCCAAAAAATCTAAATTAAAACCTTATTCCATCTTGGACGCGTCTCCTGATTGGACTCTCATGATGGACACGTATGAAAGGCAATACAAAATCCCCGGGGATGTTTGTGTTTCGTCATCTAGGCCGGACTTATTCCTGTATTCAAAACAACTAAGGCGCGTTATACTTGTGGAGGCGCGTTATGTTTGTTTCACAGGGTACAGTAAGCCCTGTGAAACAAACATACCCAAAGATCATACATTTAAGCTTAACAAGTATTACGAACTGTGTAAAGAACTAATCAGGAATAAATTTATAGTCAATTTGTACGCTGTAGAAGTAGGAGCGAGAGGTATAACAGCAAAATCTCTCTACAATTTATTTAAGGATCTCGGCCTTTCTAGAACGATCATCAGTTCATTTCTGGAACGTATTTCAAAGGCAGCTTTAGTAGGTTCTTACGATATTTGGTTAGGTAGGGAGAGGAGCGTGAACAGTGAAGGTGAGCGTGTATGCGCATACTAAAGGGGCCCCTTAAACCTACACCTGGGTCGCAAGTCCCAGGCATTGTTTACGCTCCTTTTCCTGCAACGCGATGGGCCCGGCACCCGCACGGTGAATCCATGGAATGCTAAGAAGCTTCGTCTCTTTAAACTGAAACTGTGAAACTGTTAACAATTTTGTGTTTGTTTAGATAGCCTGGATAGCTTATATTTATAAAATTTTAGGTAGGAGTCATTTTACTCGAATGCAATAAGAAAAATAAAACTGAAAAATAATGAATATTTTAACTATCTGTTAAATAGACGACAAAAAGGGTGAATTATTTTAAATTTTATAATTATTGAAATAAAATTTAATTTTAAATATTGTAACGTACTAATAACATATATTTTGAATATTTGAAGTAATTTTTTATGAAAGCAAAATCATAAAAATATCAGTTTAGACTATAAGATATAAATATATCACATGCTCTCCCGAGCTGTACGCAGTAGCGTTAGAACTTTGATATAATTATTAGAGAAATTGCAGTCTAATAAGTCGAGCTAAAACTATGCACATTGTTTAGTAATTGAATTTCATGTGCTGCCTGCTATTATAGTTCGTCTAACTATTGGCAAGGTTATATTCTAAATATTTGGCACAGTAAAGGAAAGAGTTAACAACGAGACAAATTTATTTTACAATATATTACAACCAAAATCTCAGGTCTTGGTAGTGCTCTTTAAATTGGAATTCTACTTATTGCAAGGTGTAGCGCGCCTTATATATATATATATATATATATATATATATATATATATGTGTATTAATTGATATATACATAATTAGTGTGTATTTGTTTGTTTGTTTTCTATTGTACCCCTCATTTGTTTTTTCTATATTTTATATTTCGGTTGACTGGTAGAGAATGCTTTAGCATTAAGTCCGCTATTTGTATAATTTTGTTGTACAGAGATCAGAGTAGACAATGATTAAATTAACAATATTTTACAAAGAAAATCTCAAAACAGGTTAAAGCGTTCAGGTTCTATTTGGGATTGTACCGATAAACTAGTGGTCTTTCTTCCAGTAACCACTTCGCTTTTACTACAGTTACTCGTACGTAGTTTCAAGTTGGTTATTCTGCTCACAAGTAAAAAGACCATTATGTATTTTAACATTTAAACCGATTTACTATTGCAATTATACTTTGCAGTTAAATGGTTTGTTCATAAATAAGTCAACGCTTTCAGTAAACTATCAATTTTAATAAGAACATTTCGCATTATTATGAACCTTACATATTATTATTTGTGTACAATTAAGTCATAAATCAATGGATATTAAACAAGTCTGTGTGTGTCGTCGGTCGGTCGGGTTTAATGCGTTGAGTTGATTTGTTTCGATTCCAATTAAAGTAATTTATGATAACAACTGTTATATCCTTTAAATATATTACGAATTTATTCAGTTTACTGATATTTTGATGGAGAGATGACATGTATGTAATTTATTAAGATTAGTTCATGTACATATTTCTAGGCATTTCAATTCGAGTTGGGTTGAGTCAATTTACACTATACAAGATCTCAAGATATATATTAATACATTTTTAGTTAATAATGTTAATACTTACCATCGAACAATTTATTTAAAATAAGTGTTATTTTATTTTAAATATAAAACAACACAGGACAGAAACATTTTCATTCACCTATCATAGTATAAAGAATATAAATGTACCGCCATTCCCGTTTAAGAATAACCATTACAAAAAAACAGATTTGACGTCAACTAGCGCTTTGTAGTGCGGCGCAACTCGAGCGGCGGATTCATTGTGATTACAACCATTAAGCGCTAACTGGGAGTCATAGCGCAATTTACTTGCATCAAGAACAGGCAATTTACTGTCGTAGTTGACTTTTGTATTTATGACGAAAAACATAATGGAAATTCTATGAAAACGATTCTTTTGAATATAAATGTCCTAAGAATAAGGTTTTACTTTTTATTTGTAAAGCCAAAATGCTAAAATTAAACCTTAAATAATCAAAAGACAGAATTCCGATTAGTTTATTTATAACTCTAAGAATAAATTAATTTCAGACTGTATAACATTATGCATATATTTTTCTAATTACATGTAAATGTTTGAAAATTAATTAAAAAGACTTGATCATTAAATATATTTTTAACTTCTTATTCATAATTTTATTAAATATAATCTTTAAAGCTACGTATTTTATTTTGTTGGATTAATCTCCCTTTACTTTATCTCCTCATATTACAT
Source organism: Melinaea marsaeus rileyi (assembly GCA_918358865.1). Classification (NCBI taxonomy): domain Eukaryota; kingdom Metazoa; phylum Arthropoda; class Insecta; order Lepidoptera; family Nymphalidae; genus Melinaea; species Melinaea marsaeus. The sequence goes on along the minus strand of OU911091.1, from coordinate 2,139,629 downwards.
ACTTTAAAATTATATTTAACACTCTGACCCTTGTATCGTGTTAAGTATTAATAATGTCCAAAATATTGATGTTTTTTTTTGGAATAATGATTAAAGATTATTATATATCAATGTAATAAGATATAATAAAATATAATATCAATATAATAGAATAAGCAATATTTAAAACATTCGATCAAGTAAAATTTTACTTTAAATAGAGAGACATACATAATGTTCAATCTTAAAATCAACGTAAATAGTATAACTACTCCAATATTACTAGTGTATTGAAATATTTCCTTGACACCTATGCCTTATCAAATATCAAGTTAGATAAGTTTTAAGTTACTTCACTCATGCGTCATGCTTCTTAACTCATTGACAACCTAATATCAAATACTCTAAGCGCTGTTAAAGGTAATTGGACATAAATAATGTTAATTGTGATGAGAAAACTTCAGTCGGCTGTCATAGCTTGTCTAAAGAAAATACTTTTAATTTAAAATTACAATAATGATAAAAACCACAGCCGTTTAATACCATTATTAATATATTTTTCGATAATATAATTAAGAGTTATGCGTGTTATACTCTTTTCTAAAAATTAAATTAAATAACTATTCCTCTCGAAATAATTTCTTTAAACTGTACACGAATTGTAAGTTACATAAAAAATTATATATTTTAAGATATGATATCACCCAGAATTTTAAGATATCAATCAAAATTTCTTCATATTAATTTTATTCTATTGGTCGGCTTTCGGGATGATTAATCCTTTGATATTGTTTTTTATATTTTAATGGATTAACAAATTGTACCTATTGGATTTAGCGGTAATTTAAATTTCGCTTAAACTATGTAATTAGAATAATTTTAAATTAAGATTGAAGTCCTTAGATATTTGAAATTGTCTTTAAATATGTTTAGCCACGTTAAGTTTATTTAAATTTAAAATAAATATATAATGAAACATTACGGTCAGAACTTTATCCTGGTCTGTTCTACATTCGCCGTCCCGTACGTCCATGAACTTCTTATTCTATATTTATTTAAATCTTAAGATACGTATTAAGATTAGTATTGTCTATACGTATCTTAAGATTTTAAATAAAGTTTTAGTAATTAATATATCTTATTAAATATAAATGAAATACCAACCACAACAACCAATATGAATAATAATGAGTGGTGAGTTAATTACAGGCAATAGGTAAGGAATTTAATAACTAACATTAATTAAGAAGTGACTATAAAGGATAAACGTGAACGCGCAGAAACTCAATAAATATGTTAGATAAAAATAAGTAATAAATGTTTTTTTAAGTTACGAGTAGGTTGGTCCGGAGGGAACTAAATGGTATTTACTGAGACGGAATATTCTGTTATTATAATTCTCAATCAGTCAAATTGCTGGCACAAGTTAGTTAGCTGATTAATATTAAGTAATAGCTTCAATATTCAACATGACTACCATTTATAAACCAAAGCTTTAAATAAATTCTATAACATTTTTATATAACTTACTTTTCACTTTACTTTTGGCAAATATATAAGTATATATTATTATAGTATACTAACTTTTCTTATTTGGAGCTAAAATATATTGTTTTATTTTCACAGAAAAGTATAAGTAATGTGTGTATTACCGAATAAGTATACTTATATATATATATATATATATATATATATATAATAATATACATAACAAATATACTTATATAAAATTTCACTATATAAGTAATCATAACTAATAAAGAATATCACAGCGTTCGTTCTTTTCACGGCTAGACTAAACTGCGCAATTACTTAGTTAAGTATTATCTACATATAACTTTTATATCATTTTACTTTCTAAGAACTCATCACGATATTAAGATTTGAAATATGAATAGATTAAATAATTTATGTCTACAACAAAATAAAACGTAACATAAAATGTAAAATAACAGGCCGTCTATCAATATCGATCATCAACTTGACATAATTCCTAAGACATATGTGGTTTTTTATTTATTATTTGATGTTTTCATGTTTGGTTCTATTTTATTTCTTTCTCTATACATGATCATTTACTCTATGAGTGTTGTGCACTTAGGCCTATGAACATTTTTATTTTATTTTTGTAACTTTTTTTTATATTTAAAATATGTACAACACTCTTAATTGCTTTCGCAGGCCACCGGGTGCTCTTAAACATTCTATCCACTTAGGACTGACCCTTAAATATAACTATTCTATGATCTTCCAATATTGAATAAGCATAGTATTAAGTTGCAAATAAGAATAAAAAATCTATCAGAACTCTAAGCACAAGTCGCACAACTTTAAAAACTTTTAAATTAACGAGCTCTTTATTTATCCTCAATAATCTAATAAACAATTTGCAGATATAAGTAGTTCTAGAACACGTGTCAAATCTATACTTATAATAAATCTGTAGAGAGGTCAATTCTGTACATGAAATATATTTACAAAATAAGTAGCAGGGGGTGATTAGTGTTCGATACTGATGCCAAAAATGCAGTTAAAAAAATTTTTGTCTGTCTGTCTGTCTGTCTGTCTGTTTGTATGTTATTTATAGAAAAAAAAACTACTCGACGGATTTTAACGAAACTTAGTACAATTATTCTTTATACTCCTGGGCAGGTAATAGTATACTTTTCATCACACTACAATGAATAGGAGCAGAGCAGTGAAAGGAAATGTTGAGAAAATGGGAGAAGTTGCTTGATTTTTTAAGCTTCCGTCGCGTGTGCAGCCTTAATGGTTAGAGCTACATAGAAACTATGTATAACGGAAATATTCTACATAAAAATACACGAAAAATATTCCAAGACAGCATATATCTACCTTTTATAGTTAACTCACAATAACACGCATAACTCTCGATAGCTTAGCAGTTCGGAGATTTCTTATTATATTTGTTTACTTTTACGTTTATAAAACCAATAATGCTCACCATCATTCCTAATTAAAAAAAAAATAAACATTAGCACCAATTCAATAAAAAAAGAATCATTGAAATCGGTATAGAAACACCAAACTTATACTTACTTACATGAAATACGCCAACAAGACATCGCGCGTGAATAGTGAATCAAGCTATAAGGATTATTTTTGCGTAACGGTTGCCGCGCTCGACGGGGCTCGCGGCGGCAGAGTATAAAAGGGGCGGGAGGCGAGCGCAAGCGTCATTCAATATTTGGCTGTTGATGCGTTCAGAGTGTTGAACTTTATTGACAGACAATAATTGTTATTTTATAAACCGTGCTTATCAGCGCGACTTTTTGTCTTTAAATAGTTTATTTTAATTTCTTTTGTTGTTATTTTCTAAATTAGTTTTAGTTTTGTTTAAATTCTTAACTATTAATAGTTCCTATTTTATTTCTTTTTAAGTAGATTTAGATTCGATTTTTAGATTAGATAATAGATAGATAGATTAGATTATTGTTAGATTTTTAGTTACTGATAGGTTAGTTTTGGGCATTTTATGTTTAGTTTTTTTTGTATTGAGTAGATAAAAGCGTAGGTAGGTACTTTTATTAATTATAGTATTCATAGGTATTTTTTATTTATTTTTAAGTGAAGTAGGTATAGGTAGATATTGCCTACTATCTACCTATACTGCACACGTGTTTTAGCTTTATTTTCATTTCTTTTTTTTTTGTACCTAAGTTGTAGGTAGGTAGGTACATATTTCTTAGTTTAATTCTATTAGAATATTAGGTATTTAAGTTTTAATAGGCACTTAGATTTATATTTTTTTATTATATAGCAGCTGTACTTAGAACATCTAAGGTTTTTTTTGTATTAGCATAGGTACTTTGATTAATTACAGTAGTTGTAGGTATTTCTTATTATTCATTTTTAAGTGAAGTAGGTAAGTGTAGATAGTATTGCACACGCATTAAGTATAGCTTTATTTTCATTTTTTATTCTTTTGTAATTTGTAGGTACCTACGTACATATTTATAATTCGATTAGAATATTATTTTAGTTTTAATAGGCACTTAGATTTATATTCTATTTATTATATACTTAGCTATAGTTAGGACCTCTGACGTAAGTTTTTTGTTGGGTAACTAAATAGAATTTAAGTTACCGTCGATTAAAAATAAAATAAACGATGCCACCTAAAAAACGACCATCTTTATCTCGAACTTCGAGTCAAGCTAGGAGAATAAGAATGACGCGTTCTCAAGAATCGGAAGAGGAAAGAGCACATCGGTTAAACTCTATGAGAGTTAGTGCCTCAACATCTCGAGCTAATGAAAGCTCTCCAGAAAGAGAGATGCGATTAGCAGCTGAAAGAGCGAGACGAGCTACAACACGGGCTTCTCAAAGCTCTTCTCAACGAGAGCTAAGGCGTTCCATTGACCGGGAACAACATGCGTTATCCCGAGAAGCTGAAACTGCTTTACAACGAGAATTGCGACTCACAGCTGACCGCGAATGGCATACATTATCTCGCGAGTCTGAAACCTTCACTGAGAGGGAATTACGGCTTACAGCTGACCGCGAACGTCATATTTTATCTCGCGAGTCCGAAACCTTCACTGAGAGGGAATTACGGCTTACAGCTGACCACGAACGTCATATTTTATCTTGCGAGTCCGAAACCTTCACTGAGAGGGAATTACGGCTTACAGCTGATCGCGAACGTCATATTTTGTCTCGAGAATCTGAAACTTTTACTCAATATCAAGACCGTTTGACAAATGATAGGGCGCACCATAACATGATTCGATCTCTTGAAGATGAACATGAGCATGAACAACGACTAGAGTCGGGACGCGATTATTACAATTCTTTGAGACAAGAACAATTGATTACTTTATCTAATGAAAGATTAAGAATTGAAAATATTCGGTCGCTTGAAACAGAAGAACAGCGAGAGGCCCGTCTTACTGCAGATAGATTTCGACATGGTCTTAATGACTTAGATATACACGTGGTAGATCAATCTACAAATTCGGTGGCGTGGTCCGATAAATATAAAAGTGGGTTTGCTTATAACCTCACAATTGATTACAGATCATCTTCTGAAATAGGCGATATGAACGTAGTATGTTCCTTTTGTAATGCTTCGAAGTGGAGGAAGGAGTCTGCTGGTTTCTGTTGTTCTGGAGGTAAAATAAATTTGCCTTCGTTCGAAGACCCACCGGAACCTTTAAAATCACTACTTTTAGGGGAACATTTGCAATCCAAACAGTTTTTAGATAATATTCGCACTTATAATAGTGCATTCCAAATGACATCCTTTGGTGCTAAACAAATCTCAGAAGGCCCTTTCATGCCTACTTTTAAGGTACAAGGTCAGGTTTACCATTTGATAGGGTCCCTTTTGCCTGAAGAACAACCTAAATTTCTTCAAATATATTTTGTATCCGATTACAACGAACAGTCGAATATAAGAAATCAATATTTTCCGAATTTAAATACTGAACTCATTTCACAACTTCAGAACATGTTACATCAGGTTAATTCGTACGTATGCAGTTTTAAATCGGCATTAGAAGCCCTTTCTCAAGATGGTAATAACAATTATAAAATTGTTATAAATGCCGATAAGCGTCCAACTCAGGAACACCCTGGGCGTCATAACGTTCCATCCACGAATGAAGTTGCTGTAGTACTGGTCGACCAGGAATGTGATAGGCGTGATATCGTTATACGTTCCAGAGACAATCGTTTGCAACGTATTTTCGAAACCCACAGGGCTTACGACAGTTTGCAATATCCTATGATATACTGTCGAGGGGAAGATGGTTATAATTTCGCTGTATACCAAACCGATCCGCGCACAGGCGCACCTAATTATAATAAAAAGGTGTCATGCCTTCAATTTTATTGTTACCACCTGCAAGTGAGACGGAATAGATTGGTATACTTTCAACGTTTTCGTGGCTTATTTAATCAGTTTATTGTTGACATGTACGCAAAAATTGAAACCGAAAGATTAGTTTATATACGATCTAATCAAAGGCAGCTGCGCGCTGAAGAATACGTGCACCTTCGCGATGCCATGCAGCAAGATAACGATACTGTGAATATGGGTCGTTTAGTTATTTTACCCTCTTCTTTTACTGGTGGTCCACGCTACATGCATGAACGTACTCAAGACGCTTTTTGTTACGTAAGAAAATATGGACGTCCCGACTTATTTGTTACTGTAACTACCAATCCCAAGTGGGATGAAATCACTCGGGAGCTTCTTGAGGGTCAGGCACCGCATGACCGCCATGATATTATTGCAAGAGTGTTTCATTTAAAATTAAAATCAATGATAGATCTTCTTACCAAAGATAACATTTTTGAAGAAGTATTGTGTTATATGTATAGTGTTGAGTGGCAAAAACGCGGCTTACCTCACGCACATATCTTGCTTTGGTTAAAAGATAAGGTTCGACCTAATGATGTAGACAGATTAATCAGTGCTGAAATTCCAGATCCGACTGCAGATCCCCTGTTATACGACATTGTTAAAACTCATATGATACATGGTCCATGTGGTGCATTTAACGCAAATGCTCCTTGCATGCAAGACGGTCGTTGCACTAAAAGGTATCCAAAAGCATTAGTGGATGAAACTGTAACAGGACATGATGGATACCCATTATATCGTCGCCGTTCAAGAGACAATGGTGGTTTTACTGTTGAAAAGCGAATGTCTGGACAACAGGTTACTTTAGATAATAGGTGGGTCGTTCCGTATTCGCCTGTATTGTCCAGAACATTTCAAGCTCACATAAATGTAGAAATGTGTAATAGTGTAGAGTCAATTAAATATATTTGTAAGTACATTAACAAGGGCAGTGACCAAGCTACGTTTGCGTTAAGAAATGAACATGATGAAGTTACTAGATTTCAGTCAGGCAGATATATCAGCTCTTCAGAAGCTGTGTGGCGGATCTTAAGTTTTAATATTCACGAAAGATATCCACCTGTGACCCATCTGGATGTTCATCTGGAAGGCGGTCAACGTATATATTTTAACGCCGAAAATGTTACAGAACGATTAGAGAACCCTAGACAAACAACTTTATTGGCATTCTTTCGACTTTGCCAAACTGATAATTTCGCAAAGTCTCTTTTGTATGAAGAAGTTCCATCGTATTATACCTACGATAAACAACGAGGTGTCTTTAACCGTAGACGCCGAGGCAGGCCTGTAGATGGCGAGACAGGTATTTTCAAAGAACATGTTCTTGGTAGAGTGTATATTGTTCATCCTAACAACGCAGAGTGTTTTTATTTGAGATTATTATTACATACAGTGCGAGGACCAACATCATTTATAGATTTGAGAAAAGTAGACGATGTTGTTTATCCAACTTATCATGCAGCTTGCCAAGCGCGTCATTTGCTTGAAAATGATCAACATTGGGATGACGCTTTAGCAGAATCCTGTGTTAGTGATAATCCACGACGGTTACGCCATTTATTTGTAACATTACTCACATTTTGTAATTTATCTGATCCTGTCCAATTATGGGAAAAATATAAAGAAAAATTTGCAGAAGACTTTCTTCGGAATTTATCTCACAATAATGAAGGCGCAACTAATGATAATTTTCGAGATCTGGCTATAAATCAGTGCTTATTAGCTCTTCAGGAAGACTTAACAGCAGTAGGCGGTAAATCACTTTGTGAATATGGTTTGCCAACGCCAACCTCAGTCGGAGAGGTTACCAATAGGGAATATTCCGCAGAGATTGGTTACAACCCAATGGAACTGCTGGTAACATTAGAAAACGGTGTCCCAATGATGACTGCAGAACAACGCTTAGTCTATGATCGCGTGTGCGAGAGTGTGCAGAATAATTTAGGAACAATATGGTTTTTAGATGCACCTGGAGGAACTGGGAAAACTTTTTTGACTAAATTAATATTAGCTTATGTTCGAAATCAGCGTAAAATCGCTCTTGCCGTGGCTTCATCAGGTATAGCTGCAACATTGCTACCAGGAGGTAAGACTGCTCACACTATGTTTAAAATACCAATTAATTTAGATCGCACGGAAAGTCCAACCTGTAGTATTTCAAGAAATAGCGACAAAGCTAAGGTATTGCGTGAGTGTAATTTAATCGTATGGGATGAATGTACGATGGCCCATCGAAAAGGAGTAGAAGCAGTAGACAGAACTCTAAGGGACATAAGACAAAATGATCGACCAATGGGCGGTATTACGGTTTTATTTTGTGGTGATTTCCGACAAACCTTACCGGTAATACCACGGGGAACCCGAGCTGATGAGATTAGGGCTTGCCTGAAAAGCTCTTATTTGTGGCGTGATATACAATCGGTGCATTTGACTATAAATATGCGAGTGAGAACTGGAGACAACGCAGATAATTGTGAATTTTCTGATACATTATTGAAGATTGGTGAAGGTACCTATCCACAACTACACCAAGGAAAACTTATTCTGACACCTGAGTTATGTTGTATAGTGCAATCCCAACAACATCTTATATCTTCGGTTTACGGTGACATAACAATTATATTAAATAGGGACAATTCTTGGCTTTGCGAAAGGTCCATTTTGACTCCTCGCAATGACCAGGCATCTGAAATTAATAATAAAATACTGTCTAATATACAGGGAGAAAGCAAAGTTTATAGTTCAATAAATAGAATGGTTGATGAACAAGAAGCCACTAATTACCCGATAGAATTTTTAAATTCTTTAAGTATGCCTGGACTACCTTCTCATATAATTTGTTTAAAAATTGGCATACCGATAATTCTGCTCCGAAATTTAAGACCACCTCAACTTTGCAATGGAACTCGGCTAAAAGTAACCCAGTTGCAACAAAATGTAATCGAGGCTCAAATTTTAACAGGTTGCGGTGCAGGAGAAACTGTCTTTATTCCCAGAATTCCCATAATACCAAATAATTTTCCATTCCAATTTAAAAGAACGCAATTCCCAGTATCGGTGTGCTATGCCATGACTATCAATAAAGCTCAAGGGCAGACTTTTCGTGTTGCTGGAGTAGATCTCGGTGTTAGCTGTTTCTCGCATGGTCAATTATACGTCGCTCTTTCCCGGGTTAGCAATTCTAGGAATCTTTACGTTCACGTGCCGGACGGGTCGACTCTTAACATAGTCTACCCAGAAGCTTTGCGCTGAAACATTTTAATTTGATCTAAAAATATTAGCAATATATTATCTTAATAAAAAACAAGGAGTTACACGCTGACCGAGTCGTGGGTATAGCGTGGGTATATTATAATATTCTGCGGTTACTTATATTTTTCAACAGTTTTGTGGATTGGCATATTATATTACTATTGCCCTTCTAAAATACGAAAGTGAATCTGCCTGTTACGTCAAAACTATGAGGGAGGACATCTGCTAATTTTTTTTCGAAAAACGACGGAAACGCGGACGAAGTCGCGGGCAAAAGCTAGTAATAAATAAAATTATACATTTATTTATTGTAATGTATATTGTTATTAAGATTGTTTAGATAAAATAAATATATGTGCGCTAAATTTTTTTTTGTTTTATTTATAACTTAAAAATACTAAATCAATTTGTATGCGGTTTTCAGTCGGTTTTACTTGAATATCATGGCCCAAATGCATAAATAGTAGAATCATTTAAGGAAATTTGTTTACTGATCAAATACAGAATTTAGGAATATTTGGTTAAATTTACCACGACGACTAATCTAATAACAAGATGAAACCTCGTCTAACAAGAATGGACACCAAAAGATATATAATAAAATAAAATATATTAAAATTAGATAAACAAACCGACGTCGTCAATTACGTAACATGATATGAAAAACTATTTACATGATGAGTGTGAGAATATAAAAGATTATGTGTAATCAATTTAAAAGCAAAACACCGTGACACGTGCTTAACAAGAATACATTTAATAAGTACCAAGCTTTTGGCAAGTATTGCAGAATATGACGTAGATTACTATTGACATTTATTATCTGATTTTACAACTTAACTTTACCTTTTGAAGGTCGATACAAGCTTATTCTGTAAATAAATAATTTTAACATTTAATTAGTTTTCTTTTAGAAATAACAACGTAGGAATTGGTTTGAAAACATTCTCTGCTGCTATTTTAAAATTAATGTTATCTAGCTTGGAAATACTTTTATTTTAAAAGGGAACATTACCAAAAGCAATAACATTGTGAAATACAGCAACCGCCATTAATTCGATTCCAATTCTGAAAGTTTTAGGAAAACAGGGAAATTTAATTAGGAGGTCAGATCGCAATAGGGCTAATGTTAAACAATTAACGTGAAGGATCAACTTGTATTTACATTAATTTTTCTACGCACCATTATTACAACTGGTACTATTAAGACCTTAATCTTAATCAAAATTTTTTTATTCTCGTAATATTGCTAATTCTACTACTAAAACAGAAAAAAAATTCTCATTTTTTTAAATAAAAAGAACTGTTTTAATTTCCACCAACTTGAAATTAAACGTTACCATTTGACGGTAAGCCACTCACTACGTGATCTGCTTTTGAAAGCTAACGAGTTAACTGTTAACTTTTTAATGTTTGTCTCATAATATATTTGACGGCTATTTTCAGGCGTTGGTTCAACGACACGACTATAATAAATGTTACGCTACACTCCAAAAACCGTCATATTATGATAACTAGTGGCAGAATACTAATTTAGTTTTTTATGATTGACATGAGTATATAAGATGTTGTCTTATATTTTTTTTGGAGTTTGTGAACGTTAAGTCGATAAATGAAAATATTTATTTACACTAACAATGATAAATAGAAAATAAAACTGTAAATACAGTTTTTTGTCGGTAACACCTTAACTGGTCATACTCGTACATATTTTCTTGTTATGAATGAGCACAACGTGTTAACTCACAACTTTTAACGAAAAAAATAAACTTATTACATTCAATGTATATATTACAATTTTATGCTATTTTCATTTCAAAACATTTTTAGATTTCGCTTATAAATAAAACTTGATATAAATAAAAAAAATTGAAAACCTATTATTAATTTATTGGTCAGTAAGCTATTACTAATAAGTAATAAATGGGATCATTTGGAATTTCATCATTTTTAATTGTATTTGGATCTTTTCTCTAGTTAAATGTGATTAAATATTAATATATAATAGCAACAAAACTAGTGTAATATAAAAAAAATATTGCTTTATTTTTTCATGGTTTAATGATTTTATGAACTAATTACGTAAAAATTGCTTCTGAAACATAGCGACCCTTGAAAAAGCCGTTATATGAGATTTCAAACTAATTATTTCGTGTTGTTTGAAGATTCGAAACGGATTAATGCAGTTATCGCAAATATGTCAAAGTAATATAGAGATATTTATTACTAAAGAAAAGCAGTCGGTGGAGTTTTTTAACAATCAAACGACCCTTGATCTATCCGATATTTGACGATTCGCATAACATGTTTATCTCTCATAATAAATTCTTATATGTGCCAAATTTGGAAAAAATATAAGATATTCTCTTATCCATTCACATACAAATAAAACTGTAACGAAGTTGTAAATTTTATTTCATTTATAAAATGACATGAACATGAACTGTAGTCGTTATGTGAAAATATAAAAACTTCTTCTATATTTTTATGTATTTTCATTTAAGAATAATTCAAGGATGGTACGGGGTATTTTTATGATTTTATTGTTTTCAACCGCAATGCGTCCTAATTATGTTTTTTTTAAAAGTTCATCTTATCACAATTACTAATAGTAATATAAAATTCAGTATGGAGTTAAAATATTTCGCAGTGGAACATTTTGCTATATTATTATTGATTTAAACTTTATATTAATATATCTTTTAATTGTATAATTTACTGAATGAAACAAATAAATATTATAAAAGGTTTATATTTTAACAAATTTACCTCAAGGTAACAAATGAAATAAATACTCTGTCTAAAATGACGGTTTTGCATTTTTAGAAGACAGAAAAGGATACGTATTTGAAATTGAATAGATTTTTTTTGTGATTTACGTTTTGTTCTAATTAGCGCTTTGTTCGTTACACTTTATATCGACCATCTTTTTCTAATCATCAGTTTAATTATCTGAGCTTATTTAGCTAATATAAATAAACATGATAAAATAATTAAAGTACTTGAAGAAAACGATCACACTCACACAATAGAAAGTATAGAGCTACTGAGGAGATAGGACATGACACCATGAAAGAGCATCACTCCGTTTGTCGTCACGACGTCCTTGTCCATGTATTCTCAAGGACCAATGGAAGTATCGACAATAAAACAGTCAATTTATAATATCACATAAAACATAAACACTATAACAATTGATTTAAACCAAACGTTGTTAGTGCCGCCAGATAAAAGCCAATTACTAAGTGCGTTCAAACTGAACGAAGCTAATCCCAACAGTTTGGATTTAAATAATCATTTTTTCAGTACGTAATATATTGTAATTTAAACTTATTTATGTTTCAAGTCAAAATTTCAAAGTTTTCAGGTTACTCCTCAGCTATCAAACATAGTGGTAGATATTTAAACTATTAAATAATTACTTATTGTTTGACTTACTTAATCAATTGATTAATTATTTTTTTTAAACGAATTTGTTTAATAAATGCAAATAAATGGAAATATATTATATTATTAATTAATACTTAAATAAACAACTTTAATAATATCCGGGTTCATTAACTAAGTGAAAAATATATATTTTTCTCGCTCTACTGAACGGTTTCAAAATACATTACCTTGAAGTGCTTTTTGCATAAACTTAAATTTGCATTTACGAGCTAAAATAGTTCCCGCTTTACTCACTTCTAAGTTTTTTTTTTTATTTTAAAGCATATTTTATATTTAAATATCGTGGGCTTTAGTCAAATCTTGAGTTTTAATATTTTAACTAATTACGATTTAATATATTTATAGAAATATTAGTTATATATTTTGTCGCTACGATAATACTAAGGACTCGTATATTATTTTATTATAAAAACATTGCAAATTCTTCAGCAAAAATAAATAACGTGGAATTATTTAAAAAAGAAAAGTATTTAATATATATATTTAAAATGTCTATAAATATTTTTAGGCCCGTTGAGTTTATTTATTGTTTTAAATAAATATATAATTAGACGAAAGAGATGTCTCCATCCGTCAAATAAAGATGGTTACATAGAGAATACTAGATTAAAGGAGTCGGGTAACAACACGCTCAATTGGCAGAGCGACAGGTCTCAGAGGTCACAGATACGGGTCCAGGGTTAATGAGTTTTCATCCATTATTTAATTTTAAGAATAAGTAATAATTACTTCATCAAACATTTAATTTATTTCAAAACCGATTTCATAATTATATTATAAGTATAAAGATATTAGAGGAATATAATTATTTATTTTTTCCATCCGTTAAAAAGCTTTCATTATTTTGTTGTACATTTTAATTAACATTTAATTAATTTAATTTCTTCCTTTGAGTACAATTTTACTAACTCATGTATTTTTACCGCGGCTTACCTGAAACAAAAAACTGTAATATTACATTCTCGTGATTAAAAAAAACTATTTTTTATATATAAACTATATATCCTAAAATAAATTGGAAGTAAACTGAAGTTCTTTCAACTATTAATTGGTTACATGGGTCTATCAAATTTCATTTAAAATTATAACTTACATTTAAAAAATACTAAATATCTTTTGTAAAAGGCAGCAGAGTAAGAAGTATATTTATAATTTCTACATTTATTTAAATATGTTTCATCCGAGAAGAAAAAAACTGTTACATTTAACAGAAATAATATTTTTTTATAAAATGATGCCGCATGCACCGATTTTTCTCTGTCGCTGCAACTGTCAACTGTTAACGAAATTAACTTCACCATATTTTTTTATTCAACTATTTTTAATGAAAGTTTTAAGCTAATTTCAAACCATTAGAAGGTAGAGCCATTTATAAACTTATATTAAGTACCTCTACTACTTATTCCCGAAGCTCTCTTCGAACACGTAATATATTTTTGTATTCAGTCTTTACTTAGTAAAAATAAACTTTATCCTTTCATGTAAATGTTACACATTTTAAGTTTTAACTTTTGAGAATTTATAATGTTGTTTAGTTTTGTAATATATATTTGTGGTTTTTGCGTTTTATGAAAGATTCACACTAATACAAAACTTACAAACACAGACACAGTCTCGTTTATATTTATACAAATTCCTAGGATTCACGAATAAATATATATAAGCCTCATCATTTTCATTTTATTTGCTTTTATTTTACGATGAACAAATAACTTTTCTTACATAGGACCAATAAGGAAAAACCTCTAAAAACTTAGGCAAAAAATTACTTTCGTTATTCAGACATTCTTTTAAAGATAAATTTGCGTAAAATATTATAAAAATACTCAAGACATTCAAAACAAAATCAAAATGGATATGAACTTCATTTTTCCTCTTTACTTTTCAAGTCAAAGTAACAGAAAGTAGGTGATTCATATTCAAAATGTGTTATATTTAGTTTAGCTTAGAAGTAGTCATATCACGCAGCTGCGTCTGATTGTTAGAATTGTTTTTTCTCTTAGGTTAATATTGCTTGATATGCACGGAATGTATTTGTATTATACCAAGACCTTAACATGTTATTCAATTTCTTTTCCTTAGTTGTTAACTTTAGCGTTTTCCAGTATTTCTATTTAATTAAATTTGACTGGTTCGTATGAGCATTTACTTAATCGTAATGGTATTTTGGTAGTAGAACCTAGCTGGTTGGCTCGATCAAAATAGTATGTCAGAAAATTCAATAAATAACATTGTTTTTTAAAGTTATGGATTGTAGTTCTGGTGGATATTATAGTAGCAATTATTGTCAAATACAATCACCGACTTCTACAAAAATTAAATCAATTGTTTTTAAACAAACTTCTGTTTTAGGTTCCACCATACATCCAAGTAGGTTTTATTACATAATGTGATGATTAGTTCATATAAAAACAAATTAGGCATGTACATAATTTTTCGTGAAACAGTAGAAGTCATTATTTTTTCTTTGAACCCCGGATCCTGTTGCTGTTGACACATTTATATACGGCTTGGTTACCGTAAAAAAATAGACACATTAATTAACTGCAATTTAAATAATTGACATTTTGTCTAATCGGTGCATTCAAAGCATTCAGAAAACTTTATGTTTTTGGTTTTTTTATAGTTTGACGTCGATTATTGGTGCTCGGTTATAAGATTTTTCGATAATTTGTATTCAAAATATGAATAGCAATTGGCCAATAGCAAGTCAGTCACCCATGGGATCTCAATAAAAGAGTTTACATATAACGTACGAACGTTATTCTCCAAGTACTACTCAATATATCACAATGCTTACGTGGTTGGTAAAATAAGATAAGGAAGCTATATTATAGAAACTTAATTCTGACTTTTCAATCTTCTTAGTTTCAAATGAGTTAAAACATTAATCTTATTAGTGTATTTTAGCAGCGAAAGTCTCAATTTGTAAGACCTTAAATCTAATGTAATGTTATCGTAATATGAGACGTAACATCGCGACTATATAGTAGAATAAACAGACAGTAGAGGACAATTTAATATCTGTATTTTCGATAGAGTTGTACTTAGTTTCAGGATTAGTAAAAGTTACATTTCTAAAACAAAATAGAAGACGGAAATAGTTTTTTATTTCTTATAATGATGAAATGTATAGGATAGGATAGGATAGGATAGATAGATAGAGGATAGGTTTCAAAATCTGTTATTTTAGAAGTACAAAACATATTTTAATATTATTCTTCTTCTTCCTGCCCTTATCCCATTTTGGGGTCGGCACAGTATGTTTTTTCCTTCCATACTCTCCTATTACTCGTCATCTCTGTGCACACTCCCTTCTTCTCCATATCGTCTTTCACGCAATCCATCCATCTTTTCTTCGGCCGTCCTCTACCTGTCCATCCCTCCACTACCCTACCTAGCACTCTTTTGGTCACGTGCCTTTCATCCCTCCTCATAACATGCCCATACCATGACAGACGGCTACCTCTAATTTTTTCTGTCACTGGCGCTACTCCTAAGCTTCCCCTAATATACTCATTTCTTATTCTATCCCTTCTTGTCACCCCACACATCCATCTTAACATTCGCATCTCCGTTACATGCAAACGCTTTTCATCCATCACCTTCATCGCCCAGCACTCAGATCCATACATAACGACAGGTCTAATGATGTTTTTATAAATTCTCCCCTTTAGTTTAAGGGGAATTCGGGCATCACATGTCGTCCCAGTGACTTGTCGCCATTTCATCCATCCCATGTTGATTCTGTGCTTTACGTCACGGTCAATATTGCCATCGCTTTGAATCAGAGAACCAAGATAACGAAACTCCGAGCAGACTGGTAACGGTACTCCGTCGAACAAAATAGGAACAAAACCGGAGGCACCGCCGAAATCGCAGAACATGTGCTCTGTTTTTGTTCTGCTTACTTTCAGGCCGACACTCTCCAGCTTTTGTTGCCATTTTACCAGTCTACTCTGCATCTCAATTCCATCCTCGCCGACAAGAACAATATCATCAGCAAATAGCATGCACCAGGGTGCCTCTTCCTGTATGTCCAATGTCAGAGCATCCATTATCAACAAGAAGAGGTAGGGACTCAGAGCCGACCCTTGATGCAAACCTACTGCCACATTGAACTTGTCGGTGTTTCCAGCGGCCGACCGGACTTGTGTACTAGATCGACTGTACATTGCACGAACCAACTCCACATACTTCCCAGGTATACCCTTCTCTTTCAAAGCCCACCATATCAGATTACGGGGAACCCGGTCGTATGCCTTCTCGAGATCAACGAACACTATGTGCAGGTTCTTATGGGCTCGTCTGTATTTCTCACTCAACTGACGAAGAGCGAATACAGCATCCGTCGTACCCCGACCAGGCATAAAACCGAACTGGTTCTCCGAAACATCACTCTCGTCTCGCATTCTTTTCTCTATCACTTTCTCCCACACTTTCATAGTATGTGACATGAGCTTTATACCCCGATAACTGTTGCAGTCTTCTATGTCACCTTTATTTTTATAAATGGGCACTAGGTCACTATTGCACCATTCATCAGGGATCATTTCTTCATGCAACAACTTATTGAAAAATAAAGCCAGCCACTTATACCCATATTCATTTAAAACCTTCCATACTTCCACTGGTATCGCATCCGGCCCTACAGCTTTTCCATTCTTCATACCTTGCACAGCCGCTTTCACTTCATCATCGGTCACTTCTTTCACTAATCCTTTATTTACCGGCTGGTTTTTCAAAGCTCCACTCCAATCATTTTCTTCATTCATTAATGTTTCAAAATATACCTTCCATCTTTTTTTTATATCCTCATCTCTCATCAACACCCTTCCAGTATGATCTTTTATGCATTTTACATGTATGACATCTCTAGCATTCTTCTCCCTACGCTTTGTTATGCGGTAGAGTTCCTTTTGACCTGCAGGAAACTCTAGCGATCTGTATAACTCCTCTTGCACTTCAGCTCTAGCAATGGCTACAGCTACTTTCGCTCTCTTCTTACATCTTTTATATAACATTTTCATCTCCTCTTTCATACTTTCATTATCATCCGGTACTTCCTGCCATTGCTTAAACGTATCTTTCTTCTCTTTCAGAATCTTTTGCACATCTCCATTCCACCACCACGTTTCCTTATTTATCACACCTTTTCCTTTCGTTTCACCTAATACATCCTTTGCCACAGTTTTTATGCATCCCGCTATTTCGTTCCAACTATCGTTCAAGGATTTTCCTTCTATACTACTCATATTTATAATTTTATCTGTCACTCTTTTTTTAAATTTACTCGCACATTCTTCCTTCTCTAACAAATACCATTTTATTTTAGGTGGGGGTCGTTTCTTGTACATATTTGTACGCACTACATGTTTAATTTCCATGATGAGGAGCCTATGCTGTGAGACTACACTTTCGCCCGGCAGTACCTTGCAGTTTTTGACGCAATTGATTTTATTTCTTCTTATTAAGAAATAATCAATCTGCGTCTTATGGCGGCCACTTTTGTATGTAATTAGGTGTTCTTCCCTCTTTTTGAACCAAGTGTTGGATATAGCCAAATCGAAGGCTAGCGCGGCCTCCAGCAAGGCCTCACCCTCGTCATTACGGTGACCGAAACCCCAGCCACCATGTACTCTTTCATAACCATCATTCATACATCCCACATGCCCATTAAAATCACCCCCTACATATATCTGCTCATTGTCCGGAACATCCATCATCACAGAATCAAAATCGTCCCAAAACTTCTCTTTCATCCTATCATCACATCCGGTTTGAGGAGCATACACACTTAATACATTAATGATTAAACCTTCAAAAATAATTTTTACAGCAATGATTCTATCACTCACCCTGTTCACCCCCGTCACACACTCTTTTAATTTCTCATCAAGCGTAATTCCAACACCATTCCTTTTTCCATCATTCCCGCAATAATAAAACTTGTATCCCTCACCGATCTCTCTCGCTTTTGATCCCTTCCATTTCGTTTCCTGTAAACATGCTACATTTATTCGTCTTCTTTTCAACACATCCGCAATTTCTCTTCCTCTTCCAGTCATCGTACCAACATTCCAACTTCCAAATCTCAGTTTTACATCCCTTTGTTCCCGGGCTAGCTTCTCGCGTGGCACCGGTATTACCATACTGCTTTAAAGATTTGGCTTAGTTTTACGGCCGGCCGCCTGCCTGACGCCAACCCTCCTTGGGAAAAGTAATTAAATTAAATTACAAAAAAAAATATACAACATAAATAACATAACAATTACAAAAAATTAATTAACAGTAACAACAATATTAAATTAAATATTTTCAATACATTCATTAATAACAATTAAACAATTACAAAAGATGCAAATAACAATTACCAATATAAATATTACAATTAATTCAATACAATTCAATAATAATAATTAAAATTAATATTGAGGCTTTAATAATGTCAAAAATGATTCATAAACATTGAATTACTATTTCAACTTAATTCGATACACTGAGTAAATATTATTTTAATTTATTTTGTTATAAACGAAATTGAGACCTTCATATTGTCTTTTATGAAAAACTTTCTTCTTTCTTCTTTCCTATTTCTCTTACGGTCTTTAAGTTATTTCCAATTAATCTCTTATTCTCTTGCTTATTAATATGGTTTGCCAAAATTGATAAAATATCGTCAATAGATAAAGCGACCTCTTCTGTGATGTTGACAATCTTAGATATGGCAGCGCGGGATTCAGATGACAATTTTAAAAACCATTATTTTGTATTGTTCTGCGTCGATATCCACTTCTGTTGGTTTTGACTGCAGCCAACCGTAGTTCGACGTCCGATTCAATCTCCGAGAAACAGCCAGTGAAGTCTTTGATATATAATTGTACCGTATAAAATATAATAGACAGTTACTTAAAATGGCCACTAGATGGAGCTATTCACAATCTTTGTATATTTATAATGTTAATAAAAGGTTTAAACTTTAGTTTAATGTAGTTCGTTTATAAAATATTTGAAGAAGTCAAATAAAATATCATTATCATTATTATTATTATCACTAAACACTCACATAAACCGAGAACAAATGTCATAAAATTTTGTGTGGGTACATTGTATCTCACAGCTGATAGTCAATAAATTCACAACACTGTAACAGTCTTAATATAACGAATTATTCGTCAAATTATATTGCACAGTACCGATGGTGACAGCAATTCACTAATAGTCTTAAATAACACTTAATTGCAGCACTATTACTGTTTTTAATTTTCATATTATTATACTATAATATAAAGTTGAAAATGTCTCAAGATTTTCTTTAATGATAAGTATAGAAAAAAAAATTACATAAATAAATATTAGTAAAATATTATATAATATTAATTACAAATTGCAGAATCTTCAACGCGGCGGGTGTGCACTGGTAGCCAGACTAGCAGATCTTCTATATGTCCTACTAAGAGATAGACACGCTATGTGACTGTTAAAGGAAAATTATTATTTAATATAATTTAATAAATAGTCTAAACTTTCACACATTTTAGAAGGCAATTCATTTTCAATTTTTTTTCTAAGAAGACAAGTGTAACCATTATTGTTCGTTGTTTAAAAAAAAAAGTAACATGTACCAAAATATATTTCAAAAAATACAGTGCTTTCATTCGAATTACTTATATTAAAAGTTGTCATATTTTTAGAAATTATAACTCAAGATTTCTCCCACAATTTAATCGAAATCAATCATCATACGTTGGCAGCAGCCAACATAATGCTACTACATGGTATCTGAGGGTTTCGAGATAAGATAAAACTCGACAGCCTCCGTCCTCAGTAATATCGCTTACAAAAGTCCGTATTTCAATGCTTCATTTGTCAAATGATGATGCCCGTTTATAAAAATTAAAGGATAAGTAAGTTTTGACTTCCCCTTCATAAAAATTCTTATCAATGTTAAAGAAAATATTAATATAAGTTAAAAAATATTAGTTAGTTTGAGTTATAACCAAATAAATGTTATTTTATTATTATTTTATATTTCAGCTTTTTTGGTTCAGTAAAAGTTTCCATCTGAAACCTCCCATCTCGAAACTTCTTTAATACACTTTTAAGTTCGTATTGAATATATGATCTCAATATATAAACTATTCAGAAATGCAAAGTCAGGAAGCTGTTATGAATTCCAAGCTGCAACTCTGAAGGGATATTGGAAAAATTTATAGCGGTTTTGAAACTTTGTTGTTCAATGTTTTTCGTTCCTGAATATAATGTTATTTAATTTTTTTTGCAATTAAATAATACAAATATTAAGCTGGTTTCAAATTGTCTATATACTTATTAACTATGTGAAACTTATTCTGAATCCTAAAGAAATCCAAATGTTTCTTCCTTTTTTCTTATTTTTCCATTCTTTACTCATTTAAATATGTATATTTTCTTTTAATTTATTGTGTTTCTAAAAAAACTAAAGTCATGGCCACAGTGAGAAATAATCCAGGTTGTTTAAAAAAAACGTTGTTATATATAAATAAATAAAAAAACAATTTATTACTGTTGGTTTATTCTTATTTCTTTTTGATCATAAATGTGAAGATATGAACAAAGCTATTTTCTTGAAAAGTTGCCAATACTTTTAATGACAAGGAAACAAATCACTAAAGAAGCTTAGACTAAAGGCTTTATATGAACTCTTCCACCTGTCCCCTCATAGTAGCCCTCCGAAACGCTCTTGTGTTTCTGTTAAATCTTTTAATGTCCCTCCTTACAATTTAACATTTTTCTCCAAATCTTTCTCCATTCATGCAGCGCGCTTATGGAATACCCTTTCCAGCCATATTGTAAGTAGCCCAAGTGTTGTATCGTTTAAACTTACATTAAAGGTTCACTATCTCTCCCAGTTATAAATATATATATCATATATGCATTTGTAATATTATATATTTATATATTCAATATTCATATATTATATTTTTGTATATATTTTAGATTTATTATTTTGATAAGTATTTATGTATTGGTATAATTTAGTTTATTATATAAGTAGTATTTAGTTAATTATTTACTCTTAAGAATATGTATTATATATAGTGTGTACCTATTTCTGCCCTTTTAATTCAACTCTGTTACTCTCATGGGTAGCTGGTAGAGATCTCTGTTTAGAGATAAGCTCATCCAATGTTTTTCATGTTTCTGAATATTTTGTTATTACTAAATCTGGTACATGAATAAATAAATAAATAAATAAATAAATGAGATACACATTTCTGAATTATGAACCTGGGGAAGAATGATTTAGACTGCTTTTTATTCTTTGCAAGGTAATGAATTACTTTTTATGTTTGTGCTCTTTTGGTTCTAACTCAAAAATAAAAAGACCTACTTTATGTAAGTAAAAATCTTTGTAAATCAAACATTATAAGTATAATTGACATTCTTTAGTTACTAGTGCCATTGTGTTCTGGTCTCTCTGGTATATTATTTATTTTGCAACACAGTAACAAGCAAAAATAAATAATATATATAAAATATATTATATTTATAAATACGAACAACCTACTACAACGTCATTTTATTATTGCTGATACAATTATATTATTCAAATCAACTTCAAACGTAAGCCTTTAAACATTTTATATTCATCGATCACTCTATATAAAAAATGGAGAATGTTTTTGTTCAGTTATGTTATGCATGTTTTTTCAGTTCATTGTTGTTAGAATGTTATCGTTGTTTTAAGAACTCATTAAGAACTCTTTGTTTTATTGTTATTTTACTGTTTTTTATTTTCTAATTAATATATTATTAATAATTAATATATATTTATTATGTTGTACAAATGCACAAAATTATATGCGACAAATACATTCAATCATTATTGTTTAAGTTAACAATATCAATGTGAAATGTATATCATAGTTTATGTCAAACTCTCAAATGTTTAAACTTTGAATGAATAACGAATTCATATTTTATAATTGGTTAATATAATAACATATTTACTACACAATAATGTGAAATATTGTCAATAGATTCTTTGACGTCTATAAATAACAATACATTTTTTTCTATTTCTACACAAGAAATACTTAACATTTGAGAAGTTGAACTGAACAATAAGTTTGTATAATCTAATATTTAAAAAATATGAAAGTACACAAAGAAATATAAATCATATTAAAATATTAAAAATGTTAGTTTAATTAACTTATGAAATGAAATATCAATTTCAACTTATACATATTTCATTACTGTACAGTTACGGTACTAATATTTTACTTTCAATTATCAATTTATTTCTGTCCTCGGTAACGTTTTGTTAATTCAAAAGTAATTTCAAAACCATATATATATTTTAGTTATTACAATATTTTATGTTAGTACTATTGTAGAATCTTGTCAAGTAATTAAATTAGGATATCAGCAATTTAACAAGAAGTTAATGCCAAACTTATTACATACAAATTTGTAAGTGTCTTTTAATATATGAACATATTTAAGTTGAATTTAGTTATTTGTATTATTTAGCATATAATGTTATATATAACATATATATTAATACCGTCCCTTACTGACGTTGCCGTGTGGAGAACTACTCATAGTGATAAATTTTCATTCTTTATTTATTTACAAAAACACTGTGTACTATATAATTAAACTAATTATACTCATTTACTCTCTTATCACCGTACTTGTCTTGCATGCTTTCGTAACCTCTTCGTGCGGTTAAAACACATCCATTAATATCCCTACATACTCCAACTTTCCATTTTCCCTGACACTACTTAGAACATCCCTGACACTCTCCCAAAATTCCTCGAGTTCGCTCACTGGAGTTAAAGATATTGGCGCATAAACGGCTAACAAGAATACTCTTGTTATTTCCAGCTTAAAGCGAACCCAAAGAAGCCTCGGTTTCATAGCCATGTATTCTACCATTGCATTAACCATTCGAGAGGACAACAACACGCTTTCATCTCGGCAACCTACAATTGTTTAACTGTAGCGAGATAACGAATAATAAAAAAATTTATAATAATTTTATAAATAATCAAGTTCGATATCTGATCTTGGAGATCTGCGTATCTAAAATTTTTCCACTGTTGTTGTTGTTGACTCATTTGTAGGAATAATAATAAAATGTGAATCATCTAAGATTATTAACTGTCTTTTAAAAATAACAACTGTTGAGTATGGCCGGCTCTTCTAAGTATATTAATATTCCGAGCAAGTGGTGAACTAACTACACTGACCTTTTGTTTATTGTTATATTTGATAATTCTAAATATAAATGCCTACTTGAATAAATATATTTTGAATTTGAATTTGAATTGAAAAATCCTCTATAGTAAGAGTAAATAATACTCATAAAAGATATGAATAATGTAAAAGTACTGAACAATTCATAGGTAATCAAGAAAAAAAATTTTTGGTTTTATATTAATTAAAGACGACATGGCAAGAAAGGATAAGTTTTCATACCCCTCCATTACCGACACCATTGAGAAAAGCAATCTCATCTATGTTTCATGTCATTTCATGAATGTTCATGGGCTATACACACCATGGGCTATACACACCATAAAAATAAAGATATAACAAGATACAATGAGAGCTGATCTGAGAATTCTACCATATGGTTGATTTTAACAAAATAAAACGTGAATTTTTAATTGAAAGTAATACAAATTTAATCGTTATAACCATTCCGAACTTCTTCCTAATTTTAAAGAGTAAGAGGTAGAGGCCAAAAATTTGTGTGTGAAATGTAAAATACCAACGCATTATTCACTGTCAATTCCTATGGATAGTAATTAAATACAGCTACTATTAAAACAAAAAAAATGTAAAGGATACACAAGACAATCTCACACATAATAATTTGAACTCACGACCTGCAGATCACCAACCTGTTTGCTAAGTTGCCGTCAAATGAAAGCGATGTCAAATCAATCCGATGGAATCGTTTCTTAGTTGAACTGTACTTTGATATTTCTCATTAAACCATATAAATAAAGGCAAAAATAAAGTGTACCATCTACTCAACATAATTCTAAGCCTAAGTTTTGTTTTTATTTACCTATACCTATCGCTTTCGACAATAAATAATCTCGATATTGCTAAGGTTTTAAACACATACAAGGTGTCCAGGAAACAATAGATATCCTCTGAAAAGCTAATAGTAGAACTAAAGGCAAGCAGGAAAAAAAAAATAGACTTATCTACTTACACTGTTAGAAAAATGGCTAATTTAATATTTTTACTCGTAACGAGGTCAAATCAGTTAATATCATAGAATAATTATTATTAACCGTGTCAGTGAATAACTATCAAATAACATAGCTAACTGTAGTATTTTTTTCAAAAAATAATGTTAAACTATTTTTTTGTGTAAAATTTCTGAAGAAATATTTTTGATGTGGAAATTTGAATAGCTCTGGTGTAAAATTAAATATGAAAGCAACAATGACCAACTACTTTAAAATATTCCTGGTTTAATGGCGTTTCTAAAAAGCTGTCGTTATTGTAATGAAAAAATATTGAACTATTGGTATTAATATGTAAAATGGTATTATTTAATAGTATTAAATTATAAATTAAAAACAAATGAAAAAACCAAAAAAATATGATTTTTAATTGATATTTATTGCATACAAATTACAATAATTTAGAGCAACTGTTCAAATTGTTTGCCCCCATCCTGATACAGGCCCCTACATCTACGAATAAAGGATCTTCGAAGAAATCGCGCGTGACGTCGATCATTGATTTTGTTTGCAGCGGCCTGAAAACGGTCTCGTATAAGATACTCCCATTAAAGGTTCAAACCAGGAATATTTTAAAGTGGTTGGTCACTGTTGCTTTCACAATTTTTTTTACACCAGAGCTATTCAAAGTTCCAAATGAAACAACTTTTTCAGAAATTTAACGTAAAGCAATAGTTTAACATTATTTTAAAAAAACACTATAGTTAGCTATCTTATTTGACAGTTATTCACTGATACGGTTAATAATAAATATTTAAGTATAAAAATAATTATGATTTTAACTGATTTGTCCTCGTTACGAGTAAAAATATGAAATCGGACAAAAAAAAAAAGATGTTTTTTTAAAACACCATTTTTCTAGCAGTGCTTGGGTTATAATT
Organism: Melinaea marsaeus rileyi; assembly: GCA_918358865.1. Lineage (NCBI taxonomy): Eukaryota > Metazoa > Arthropoda > Insecta > Lepidoptera > Nymphalidae > Melinaea > Melinaea marsaeus. The sequence goes on along the minus strand of OU911091.1, from coordinate 2,113,920 downwards.
TTTTTTAATTTTATCGAGCTGGCTATTAGTTTCACTATTAGCCTTTCAGAGGTTATCCGTTGTCTCCTGGACACCCTGTATAAATAACGAATACAAAATACACCTAGATTCGGAACAACAATTTATGGATCTAGCGAAAAATGTCCCATATGGAAATCGAACATACAACTTTTGGTTTAAGTCAAAGTCACTAACCACAACCCATCAAGTCCATCAAGTTAAAAAAAGAAATAATGCTTATAATACTTACTTCCTAAATTACAATGTAGTGAAGTGTAAAGATTCTTTTGGTATCAATCACAAATTTGATGGTGAATTATGTTTATTAATAAGTCTGTTATTAATAAGTTATTATTATTAATAACTCTGCAGACGGTTTCTGCTAGCTTTTATTCCTAATTTCGCCAGCGCCCACTTGGTTCATTTAATCATAGTCTTACCACATTCTCTTAAAGTGGGGCCAGCTATTTAAGTAGTTTGGAAAAGTAGCATAGTGCAGTGGAAACTATTTGATATAGTCATATAATTTTATATTGTATCGACAACAGTACTGTAATTAACAATTCTTTTTATAAAGAAATATTTTTCTATTTATGAAGTCAACAGTACATTTCTGTAAAAGAAATATAGAATTAACTTCGTATTCGCTTCGTCTGTCATTATGAGGGTCAATTGTTAAATATTCTATAGTAAAGACTACTGCGAATTCAGAAATTTCATTTTGAAATTTTATAGAATCTTAATTAATATTCAGTTCCAAATTAAATTTTGATTTCTGTGATTTCTGTGAATAATAATTCCAATAACATTGTAAAAATGTATATTTATTTTTCTTATAACCACGTTTTCCACGATGTTTATATATAAACAAATGTCACTTGAGTTACTACAACTCTTATCCTTAATTATAATATTAATTATAATTAGTAAGATGGATGGACTGCGTGAAAGACAATATCGAGAAGAAGGATTATCTGTACATTGTATACTTTGAGCACGTTGCCAGCTGGATACAGATCCTCCCACACCTCCCGGCCGGATACCTGCGGCAGCAGCGACTGCTCCCGGGCCAGCTGAATCCCAGCACGGCGTGTACTGTTTGTGACCTGCACCCGCCAGACATGTGATACTCAATTTGTCTGCCTGAAAGAATGTTGGTGTAAGGATTGAAAAAAATAAATATATATTAGTTTTATAAATGGTTTCAATCCGATATAAGTTTATAATTTGGTAAGTAATGTATCTTTAAATATTTACTTAAAAGCTCACTCACATTGTTGACAGTAAGTGTAGAGGGCACTAGTCGTATATCAGGAGGCCGTAAGATGTTCCGTCTCAACGTACTACACCTCCTCCACCCAGCGTCATCAGTGGAACAGGACCATTTCCCACTATCCGGATTTTTGGCTTCAGATATACGAGTACCTAACACCGATATTCATCTCCGTATCACGTCTAGAGTTCGTGTCCAGATGTCTCTATAATTTGAAATATTAAATAAGACAAGATTTGGATAAAAAGGTTAATCCAACCTAAATTCTAAAGCTCACCTTCCCGTTCCAGTAAAGTTCACTGTAACACCATGTTTGTTCCAAGTGGATGTATTATAAGGCGATCCATACACCATTAAGCTCAATATAAACTCTAACCCCTCCCAAAGTTCCTGTCGCTGGTTAAGGAGCAGGGCCTGTAATAAAATCGCAAATTTTAAGTAAAAATTGCCAGGAAAGGTCAGAAAATAGAGTCATGTTTTACTGCGTTATCAAATTTTTACTACTCAATGCACGTTATGTACGACAAGATTTTTAAGAGTTTCTTATTAAGACCGGCAGAGTTTATTGCCAAAGTTTTAATACAGAATTACTGAATTACTGAAAACTGAACTTTATTCAGAATTTATTTCATGTATATTATTATATATACTAGATGATGTCCGGGACTCTTCATCTCTTCAGATTTATTACTTTAAAATCTTTTACAATTAATGTGTCACACTTCAAAACTATCTACAATTTATAAAATTGTATGTATGTGTTATATTTGTTGTATTATATTTTTAATAGCAAATAACTTTACTTTTTTAAAATGTATAAAAATATAGTTAAGTAAGTAAGTAAGTATATATATATATATATTTATATATATTCCAACAAGTATTTTTTGTTCATTTTCGTAATACCTGCGGATGTTTTTCTTAAAGGAGTCTAAAGAAGATGACTCACGAATGAACCTCGGAAGGCTATTCCATAATTTCACTGCTTGGGCAGTGAAAGACCTTGAGTAGCAATGTGAGTTGCTAATAGGAACTGCAAGCGTTAAATTAGCGCCGGATCTCAAGCAATCTTTACTTAGGGTGGACAAATATTTAAAACGCTTTTTTAAATATATTGGTGACGCGGGGTTAAAAACAATATTGTACAGGAGTGAGAATATATGCATATTTCTTTTTACTTCAATCGGGAGCCAATGAAGTTTCTTGCGAAATTCATTTATGTGGTCAAACTTCCGCAAACCGAAAACAAATCTTACCCATATTATGTTATATTAAAGTTATTAGAAAAACTTTCCGATGAGCCTGTTCATAACAACTTAGGATATTTCAATTAAGGTACGTGTAAGGTATAATAAGAAGAATTGTGATGATGTACAAAATTTTAGCATTTTCCAAAGAATATTACATGAGTATTAAAATATTTCTATATCAAATAGTTAAAAAGTTTAAAACGAACTATATAAATGTTAGAATTTTGTACTAAATGAAATAATTCTTCGTTACTTCCTTAATACCTCGTTATTTCCGGGACTTCTATTTAAAGGGATATTAAAATGCCCGACACTAGCATGAAATAAGTGAACAGCAATGTGTGGTTTACATTTTGGCTCATGTTCTGATCATAAATAGCTCCGACCAATATTTTAAATAATGTTGATAGCGTTTTCCTTTTATTATTGTTTATAATAGAATTTACAAATTTGAAATGTTGTTAAATGATAAAAGGACAATAACATATTCAACCTTGTTAAGTAAAACTGTTTCAATCTTTGTTCCAAATTCCCATCTGTACGAAGTAGACATACAAAGAGACCACGGCACACGCAGTCCTAAAAAAATTGGCTTAAGCCTTATTTTGTCACTTTTTGAAATAGTAAATAAGATACTTTATATTACATTTCGTAAGTATTTTTTAAGAAATTGTAGTTATTTATAATTGTGCAATTGTTAAAAGTCGAACATTTTAAGTTATATATTATTTTTAATACTCTACAAAGTCCTATAACATTATTTTTAATATAAGACTTTATTTATGTATAGTTTTTATTATTTTTATGTTTTAGTCCATTATTAAATGAGTATCGGTAAATGTATAAAGCCATAAAATCTTTTTTCGTCTAGAGTTCCCTTGTCGGCTTTGTTAATTTTATGGAAGAGAACTGCAGTGAAAAGCGAGCTCGGTTTTCCTCAGTATGATTTAGTAGGTACTTAAATGCAAATCAGGACTGTAAATATTTAAGCATCAGTGTTTTACTGTAAATAAGACCCTGAGCATACACACACACACACGAAGTAATGTCAGATATATGTAAAGATGACGTTTGATTTGAACTGGTATAAGGTTTTCAATTTAATTGTTTTGACACTTCCATTACATATTTTTACTTCTTTTTCTTCTCCATCTTGTACAATTATTTTTATTATAATAAAGGAAACATTAACTAATGCGATTATTAAAAGAATTAGTTGAAATTTCTTTTAATAAAAATTACTAACAACTATTATTACATAATAAAATATTATTAGTTCTGTAAGTTAAAATATTCTAGTAATATATACCTAGACTATTGTCATTCTTATTTTACAAATGATTGCATCATAAATAAATAAGATTTTTCTTGCTTTATTTTACATTATTATTAATGTGTCATTATTAGTTATTTAATACTTTTCTTGACTTTATAACAGGGTCTTTATGCCATATTCATATATTTAAAAAAAGATAATTTTAAGTAACATTTTGTATTTAATAACATATCTTTAAATTATATATAAAAATGTTTCTAGCTCAATTTAATACTATGAATTATAAAATAAATTATGATAAACAAAACATATTTTACGTAATATTTCAATGTCCTTACTCAACGTATATGACAACTGACTCAAAGATGAACGTCTGAAAACTGATAAAATATGAACTCTTGTTTACATAGCAAAGGAAAGACGAAAACGTTTCTCATAAATATTCCATTATAAAATTTACATATTCTGATATATTGTGTGTTAGAAAAAAAATATAAATGTAATGAATTCTACTAGCTTATTTAGGTATTTTATAGATTTTTGAGGATTCAGACAGAATATAAGTCTGTTTGTGACTCCCTTTTATCTTAGGTTTCTCCAAAATCAAGCAAAATCTACTGCGGCTCAGCTATGCATGCGTAGATGTAGTGTGTAATGTTTATTAAATGGAATAACTAAATCTAGCTGTAAAGTATTATTTGGGCAGCACTCAGCAACCTCCTTGACGGGCGGGAACAAAGTCCAACACGCGGCGTATTTGCACTCGCGACACTATTCGTATAAAAAACTAAATCCGAAGACACGAGGCATGAGAGTCCAAAATAAACCTCGCGACACACACTCGCGAAATAATTAATAATATTTTAAACTATCTGACGCTGCTAATATCGCAATTAATAACAGATCAAAAACGCACTCTCACTGGGACGGCCAGAGGGAATCAACTACAGCGCGGACGCCGAGTGACGTTAGAGAACCAAAACTTATTCTCACCTACCCCACGATACGACGCTCAGGCGCGAATACAAAACAATATTATTAAGTAACATTCAAATAACCACACATAACCAGAATTTGGGTCATGTCCAAAATACTATTAAAGTTTGAAAAAATAAATATGAGTTATATTATATATAACAATATTCTAATCATTTACTATAGGATTATAAATATTCTTGAACAAGCAATGTACCTTTGTGAAAACATTTCAATGCGTGACGTTACTAATTCGGCCTTCACTTCTTATTGTACCTGAACCTGTAAGCTAAGCCTCGGAAAACTAATATGATCAAAGAATCAAGTATGAAATCTTTAAAGGTGGATTAATCGGCACTTTACGAAACAGCAACGATAGTGCAATCTATTTTGAACACTAACGTTGTCTATACTACTATAATATAACTACATTTGTATGGACTGCATTTTATTTTCATTGTGCTTGTAATAGCACTAATGTGTCGCAACATAATGTCCTTTATGATTTTACTCCCGCGAATAACGGAAACAATTATACGATAATTCTACTGGATTAAAACCATTTGAAAGTGAAAAGCGACTTCAGTTAGTTTACTATTTTTACATACCGTGAATGTAATATTCAAAGAGATTAAAGAAGAATAATTGTATTTTTATGTTTGTAATGAGTAAAATGAAAAAAATTGCTGGATCGTTTAGAAAAATTGTTTCACTACTAGACATTGCTACATTGTCACTGTTGCACTTCTGTTCAAATATTTCACGAGATCGTGATCTACGGGAATGAAACCGGTGTATGTCGAATTAAAAAGCGCGCATGGTGTTTGTTTATTATCATGTAAAAAAAAGTTTTTCATAGAAACAAATAAAAAGTAGTCCTTATAAGCTTTTTATTTATGTCAACGCGGACGGAGTTACGGTAAGCTTCTAATTTATAATAAAAAAACTCATATGGCTTAGCACCGAAAATGAATACAATTTCTATACATGTACTAGCTGACCCGGTCACGCGTTGCTGTGACAATTGTTTTTGATATATCACATTGTAGTAAACTATTTAAGGGGTAACGTTCAGAGTACTTCTGTCATGAAAATCATAATGTTTTCTTACAGTCGATATTAAGCCAAAATAGAAACAAAAATATTTTTTAAATTTAATCCAAATTTATAACACTATTTGTAAATTACAAAGTTTTTAGTAAATCACTTGGAACACTAAACTTACGAATGAGGTAGGTAGAGTAGATACATCATTCGTAATTATTCAATCCAGTCAACAGATACCGCCATCTTTTAGAATTGTTAGGAGCTAACTGCAAAATAATAAACAAATAAAATAATATTGCGACTATGAATTGAGTTGAAAATTATTATATATCTTTTAAGTTAGGTCAAAGTGTATGTGGTGTGTAAATTTATTAAAATCGGTTAAGTAGTTTAGGAGTCCATCGCGGACAGACAACGTGACACGTGATTTATACATATTAAGATTTGTGGTGGATCTTTTTTATCATTTAATATTTTAAATAATATGATAAATAAATCGTAAAATTATCCTTTTTTTAATATGTTACTTTATCATTTTATTATAATAAGATGAAATAAAGAATAATGAAATAAAACGTATATAAGTATTTTCAGTAATCGTATTAATAACAAAAATCTGTTTTATTTTTATTGTAGTGCTTTATGATACACAATGTTTTTTGTTTGATTACCTGGTGAATACAAACAAATCTGATGGTTTTCCAACATGGGAACAGGCAACATACAATTGACCCCTGGGACTTATTTATGGTCATAGCAAAAGCAAGCCGCACTGGAAACTGTCAGTCGGAATCATTGCGATGCGTGGTATCAACACGTCTTCTCCTTTATACTTTCCTTTCAGTATAGTTGCTTCTATCACGTTGTTCAATAATTTTTTTATCGCTAACCGTGTGCCGTTGCAAAGACGTGATTGGTTGATATTTCTCAACATTATAACTAACGATAATTAAAGGTTTAATTGAAGATTGTGAGGTGGCAATCCTGGTAAATCCAGCGAATTTAAAAATTCAGGCGGATAGTTGACGACATCATCTTGGTTAGTAGCCGAATCAACTGATATATCCTCAATTCGCCTGTAATTTGTTCTTGAATTATATGTATAGCCCTTTCGCTCAACCAATCATGGTTTTTGTAATTTTGAGCAACATCTGGAAACACCTTTTGAATAAGTTCATCTTTTGATCTAGTTAACTGACAGAAACTTTGAGGAAAGTTAATGCAACCAGTCAAGGTGTCTATAGGAAATTTGCCATTACCAATGTCAATGAGTTGTTTAGAGAATATGTCTCCAGATTGGTCATTTTGCAACTTGACACGCATATTCTTGCTTAAATGTAATACTTTCACATACTTCCACAAATTGGAGGACTTTAAATATGCATTAAGTTCATCAGCTGGCGTTGATCGTAGAATCACTGGCAATATTTGACGAAAATCTCCTGCTAATAAAATCATTGCACCACCAAATGGGTTATGATTGCTCCGTAGATCTTGTAAGGTTCTATCTAAAGCCTCAAAAGATTTTTTATGTGCCATCGTGCATTCCAAATCCAATCCCAAACAATCAATTCACATTGCGGCAAAACCTTTGCCATTGCAGAGTTCTTCGATATGTTGCAGTTTGTGGTTTCGTTGCTTTGCATGTGTAATGGCAATTTTAGTGCTGAATGAGCTGTTCTACCACTTTCAAGCAAAGTTGTTCCGATTCCCCCCGAAGCGAGTGCAAGTGCAATTTTATTTTGTGAGCGAATTGTTGCTAATATCAATGAAATCAAAAAAAATATTTCTGTACCACCAGGTGCATCTAAGAAGTAAATCCCTCCTCTTTTATCATTTATTACTTTCATAAGTGTATCAAATACATACTTCTGTTGTTCATTCAATAGTGGAAGATTTGTTTGAATTAATTCTTTCAAAGTATTGAGATCATACAGTTTTTCTCGGTGCAACTCTTGGTTAAAAGCATCATGCATTGGACGATTGGGCGCGGCCAGGCCTAATTGAAATAATAGTTTGTTTGACATCATCAAGCATATGTCCTCAATTGAAATCAATACTTCATTGTAAATTTCTTCGCTTATTTGTATATTTGGATTTCCCCTTATCGTATAAATCTCCTTAAGGATTGATTCCAAGTATAATATTTTGGCATTTCAGAATATAACAATGTTTGAGCAAAAGCATCGTTTTGGCATGTCAAAAAAAACTGGTTAATGTAATAGATGGTGGCTGTAGAGCTCTTTGTACTGCGTTCTGTGCTGTAAAATATACTCTTTATCCATTTTCTAAATGCACAGCTAAATGAACAACAGTAGGGTGTCTCTCATGAATAGGAAAAGAAAATATTCGCCAAACTGCTTCATTACTACTAACATAGCGACCCATTTGGTATTGGGTAACTTCATCATTGGAATTCTCTGCATTAATACCTATCAAAGCCATATCACTCCCTTTGGTTACATATTTGCAAATGTATTTAATAGATTTTACTGAATGGCAAGATTCAACGTTGATGTGCGCTTTGAAGGTCTTTGATAAAATGGGTGAATATGGAACAATCCAGCGATTATCTATTTCAATATCTTGTTGATTTAATTTGACAATTGTTGATCTTCCATTTTCTGCTGTCGATCGGCGACGATACAAAGGATAACCGTCAATACCAGTGATTGTTTCAGATATTAATGTCCGTGGATATCGTTTTGAACATTTACCATCCACCAGACATGGTAAATTTTGATTAAGAGTTCCACAGGGACCATGTACCATGTTTTTGATAAGTACCTCATGCAATCCAGGATCTACTTCTACATTAAGGATTTCAGCTGATATTACTGCATCAACTTCAACTGACTTTATCTTGTCAACTAACCAAATCAAAATATGTGCATGTGGCAATCCCCGTTTCTGCCACTCCACAGAATGCTTCCAGCGGCGTGTCTCTCCAAACACATAATGTTTCACAATGAAATCCATTAAAGATTTCAACTTTTGTATAAAGACTCTGGCTGTGTCTATTTCTATCCAGTGTGGATTGCATGTAAATGTGATGAACAAATCTGCTGTACCATAATGACAAACATATGACATGGCATTTTGAGCATATTCATGCATATGTCGAGGGCTTACGATGTATGTTGCTGGAAGAATAGTTATTCGACTAAGATTCTGTGTATTACCATCAGTATTAATCGCATCTCGAAGGTAAATATACCTTTCAGATCTGACTTTTGTCTGATTCAACCTGATGAATGTTAATCTCTCCGTTTCAATTTTAACATACATGTCTACAACATACTTGTGATATAATCGCCGACATTTGAGTATGTGATAGTCATCATTAGGCGGTAGGAATAATAGTTCATTGAACTGACTTTTTTGTTGGTTTTAGAACCTGAAAATAGATTTTTGTTTTCATAACATTGAAAATAAAAAAATAATAATATAGTGACTGATAATATATCTCCTTGCTAAACTAATATTTTTTATTACCTGTAATGGGATTTATCATCTTGTTTGAGAAATCATAGCCATCTTCACCTTGCCAAAATATAATGGGATATTGCAATGCGTCATATGAGCGGTGTGTTTCCTTTATACGTTGTAATTGATCATTCCGACGATGTAAAACAATATCAAGGGATTCCAAGTTTTTCCAACTACAACGATGGCAACTTCATCAATAGTTGGTGCATTAAAACGTCTTGCATATTGGCCAACAGGTGTTTTATCAGCTCTGATTACAATTTTGTGATTATCAGATGGCATCAGATCCAGTGCAGTTTTAAACAACATAATCAATTGATTGTACTCATGAAATAAAGTTTGTAATTGTTCTACAATAGACCTCTTTACTGAATTGTTATTTGAGCAACGCATATAAATTTCTTGTGGTGAATTGCCAATGAAATAAATTTGCAGGAATTTGTAATTGCTATCTGACACTGGTAGCAGTGAACCTGCGCTATGATATAGTTGGCCTTGTATATGTAAATTAAAAAAAATGATTTTTGTCAAATATAAATAATATTTGTTCGTAAAAAGTATATCTGTCTCCTAATTTGAATCCCCAATTTATAATTGATATGCTTAGGTATGTCAATATGTAATAATTAGTTGTAACTAATATCCATCATCAAATAATTATATTGTGTTTCAAAATAATAAAAGTATTGCTAATACTGAATCACCAAATAATATTATGACTAAGTAATATATTTCTTGGGGATTAAGGAACTGAAGGTTAATGACACACCTTTACTTAATTAACAGGAAATTTTGTTCACTAAAATAATAATGATTAACTGCTATAATACCTACCTTAAAATTTGGCATGAAATTTTCCCGAACTACGTTTGTTGTCCCAAATGACGTCATTTGAAAGCAATTGTTATACTGTTGGATATTTAACAAAAAGTGTATGGAAACTGGTTCTATTCCTGAAACCAATGAGTACAATGGTTCTGGTGGTAGATCCAATGGTATCAATTTCACTTTCCCATTTTGCGCAACACAATCCATTGGCTTCATTTGCCTTACAATGAGAGCAAACCAAGTTCTGAGATCCAATAGTAACACATTGGTGGTTACTGTAGTCAATTGACAAATCATAATTGAAAGCAGCTCGATTCAAACTTTCGGGATTATTGGTTGAATCTCTCGCTCTCGCTTCCCGCGTTCGTGATATACGAATTCTTTCACGTTCTTTTCGGTCGTCATCTTCTTGTGCAGTATGATAAGATCGGTAATTAGTTTGGTTTGTAGCATTTCGGGTACTTCTACTTAAATTACTTCGTCTTATAGGGAGGCATATCGAATATACTCACCTAAATTATGTCACATGAAATAATTATTAATCACAGGTATTAAAAATTAAAACACTTTGCACAAAACACGATATAAAACAATCAAAATTAATTATTAAATATTGTAAACGCTTTTTAACGCGGTTTGTTTGACAGATGCAATGACATGAAAACTGATGACAATTTATGTCGCATTCCAAAACTAAAACAAAAGAAAGAATATTCCAAGGCCAATCAAATCTATAGCTCTTAAATTTTTTAACTTTTCAATTTGGCCGGGTTCACGATATTATCACTTTTGCGTGAACCTGCACACACATATATTTGATTGAATTTTAACTTTGTGCAGAGACAATAAAGTGCGAATTGACTCTTCGACGTTAGCAACACACCTACATTGTTTAGACAAAAATGAGTGCTTGTAATTTAATATGAACTTTATTGTATAGCAATACAGCTCAAATTGACTCTAAATTTAGTTAGAAAATATTTGTATAAGAAAAAGAAAAGGGCTCTTTTAGGGTTTTCCTGGAAATTATTCGATTTTTTCTCACCGTTAGAACCATCCTTGGGCTTCAAGGAATATTTAAAAAAAAGAATTGTTAAGATTGGTCCATGCGTTGTTGAGTTGTGCGCTTACCAACACATTTTGCGATTCATTTTTATATAATAGATTACAAATAAACGTCTTATATAACCTTAAATAAACTCTCTATAAAATAACTTTGTAAAAAACAACTTAACATATACTTAAGATACATTACTTTGATGGGAAATTCTTAGAAGGCTTAAAAAACGTAGCAAAATTAATTTATTCCTTCTGTTTATTATATTACGCGTACCGATTTAATAAAATCTTAAAACTTTACAATTCCTTGTGTGTGAATTCATGAAAGTAAATTGTTAGACACAAGAGATTCTCTTGAACCATTTATCTCGAGCTAATAAAATTTTGCTACCATCGTTACAGACGCAGTTCAACTATACTTAAATCAAATATCCTTAAATTTTGTCGTCCTTCTACCTCAATTATCATTTCTGCCCTTTTAAACAAATTATTATTGTTGTACGGAATAGGTAAATACATATAAATACAATATTTACTTATTTAAAGAAATGGTTGGAATTGTTTTTTGTTTTTACTTTTGATAACAATAAAATATCTAAACATGTAATTTGGAAGACGTTTTACAAAATATAGCGAATACCGATGCTTTTTCTCTTTGTTGTTGTTTGTTGTTATTGTAGTTCTTTTGTCGGCTTTGTCATTGATTTCAACGAACTCGTTTTTTACATATATTACAAATATATTTATATTTTCATTTTAATATCTACCAGAAGGAGACATCTTTTAACTCCTTTCAAAATCGTCAATAACTCAATACTTACTTTTATTATTTGATTTAAAACAATGTCATTTAAATTCCCGACATCTACCTAAACAACATAAACCACTATTTTAAACTATGTTTAACCACATCTATCATTTTTACTTCATATACATAATATTAAGTTACACTTCTTTCCTATAATATGTTTATTAATTTAAGTGCGCTTCGTTAAGTCTTGGAAAGATACATTCTTTCATTTCAGAAAAATATTTTAGAATATTAATAAAATTACAATTTATGAATAGCGAAATTAAATTTTAAAAATTATTTTAAGAAATAACACAGTTTTTTTTTCGTTTTTATGAATGAAATTAAATTTATATCTTTTAATGATAATGTCATATATATAATATGTTAGATTACAAATAATGTTCAAGTAAAAGATAAGCAATATTCCTTCAACATTTCGCTAACACGCAATGTAAAATATTTTCCTTATATTTTACTCCGTGTAACTTGCACGAAACATTCACTTTAATAAAACGAGTCACGTGCTGAGTACAGTTGATACGTGACCGTACATAAGATATATTAATTAACATTGTATTATATATTTGTGTAAACACGTATTTATGTATGGTGTGTAACAAATGTAATTTATGTCGTATTTCTTTATTGAAAAATTATTCCTTATGTACATTGAAGTTGTTTACTTCAAATTATACGACAGATAACTGGTATCAAATCACTATCAGAAATTACATTTTGAAATCGTAGTAGTTCCGTATAAAATAATTGCGTTTCAGCCGCTGACTGTATATTTCATTGGTTTTGGACCTGCCATTTCCGATATGACTCTCATATTATATATTTTAAACATTTAAACATTTTATAGTGATTAAATTATCTTATGTGGTACTTAGTACTGAGCGTTTAGGATTTATTTTATTTCTTAGAGGCCGTCGCTCTTTTTCTACGACTTACTTTTATTTCATTCATGTAGGTCCCAATTCTGTAAGTATATTGAAAAACTAAGTAAGGTTGAATCGCCTAGTGCGAGTTTTTTTTCCAAATCTATCGCGTTAAAGAAGAGCAGCGCCACTTGACGTAACGTTTGTGAAACTTAAATCAGTAGCTAACGACTTTCGAGCGTCCACTGTCTTCGGATTCAAATATATTCAGACTTGTGGACGTGTCGTATGAGACGTTGGGTGCTACTGCGCTTTTTTGCAAAGTGACTTAAAAGTTAGTAAACTTTACTTCAAAGTTATCGGAAAATAGAAGACACTACAAGTGATTTAATAAGAGGGAGAATATTGAAAGGAGTTTAAATTTATATTAAAGACAAATAAATCAAAAATAACAATGTTAAATTATTTTATTAATTAACATTGGTGACTATTATATATAACATTTAAAACATAAAAATATACATATTTAATCCCTACATTAATTCTTATCTATTTTTTCTTATATATTCACACTATTTAATAGTATTGCTTGCCACTTCCTATCTATTATATTTTCTTTCTCGAGTAAATATAATCTTTATGTTATTACTCTCAATATCTTTACCTCATTCCAAGGTGCAGAACCTAAAATATAAAAAAACAGTTATAAATAATGACTAAATATTGTAAATCTTACCTAGAGTAACTCTCCCGTGTGTTAGTGAAGTGGTATTTGGATTAGCCCCAATACGAATTTCCTTTATGAAACCAATATTATTATTTCCAAATTAAAAATATATAACAATAATCCAGTCTCGGTTTTCTTAATAGTAAGTGCATAATAACCGATGACAATCCAGCCTCATCGTTTACTTAATCTCATTTAATTTCCTATATTCTATTGAGTCGCCAACTTACTTCGAAGATTTTCTTTTTGCAGTCGCTAATAGTAAATCATAAACAAAAAGCAAATAAGTTATTTATCGCGCCGCTAAGTATTTTTCGACATAAAATTAATCAAACGTTGTCACGTTGCTAGAAAGCATGGTTGTGGTGTTTGGGATTCTTCATAATATATATATATATATATATATATATATATATATATATATATATATATATATATATATAATAATAATAACTCTAACCCGACTAGAGACTTTCATCGTAATATATTGTAAAATTTATTATTGTCTTGTTTTTTAAACAATCCTTCAACTTTAGGGCAATCAATTACAAAATTTATCTGAAGGCTATCTAGAAACATTAATTGAGTAAGAAAAACCATCATGAATTAAGAACTATTATTTCAAAGTAGCACTTGGTATTCCATTACTAATACATTTGCACAGCTGTAGAACAAATTATTAGACCGCAGTCTTATTAACCAATATCTCTAATAATAAATGCATACAGACCAGGTCAATGTGATAGATTCGATTTAAATTCGACTTAAATCTGAGACACAATGATCGGATCCTAACCAAAATATGTTTGAATGATTCTCATTTAAACAAAATGTTCATAAATTAATTTTGTTATTAAAACAGTATTAATAAAAATAATTAAATTAAAAGATTTTTAAATTCTACTTAAAGGTTTATGAATTCTACTAAAGTTTATTTATAAGCCTCATTATGTGAAACAAAACCTTGAAAGAAAACAAAGACCCTCATAACGACCAGCTACGAGCTACGAGCTACGAGCCGAGAACAATGATGGTGATCATTAATCGATATATACAATTGTAGGATAGATTTTGTAATTAAACTGACAATAATATAAACTATTTCTTTACAAGTATTATCATCTCTGAAATGCTTAATACTCCTACAGGAATAAAAAATTTATATAAAAAGTAGTCCGATGTGCCGTTTATAGTTCCAGATCAAAAAATATACGAGTATAGCACACATTTAAATAAGTATGACGAATTTAAGTACTTAACTATTTTGATAAAACATTTTTAACCCTCAAGTTATCAAACCCATAATCGAATACACTCACTGAAAACCATAAGCTTCCTGGTTAGTACATTTGCTTAAATTCCTAAAAAAGTTATTGTTATTTTTTCAATGTCAACAATAATATACTGCCGAAATGATAACTTTCATTTTGAGGACGGTTAAAACTGAAATCTGAAACACATTCACTCAACCTTAAGTCCATTAAAATATTTAAAAGGTTTTCGTTTTGTTAGTTTCCTTGTTGAAGCCTCTGCAATTTTGGCTTTAGCTTTGAAGTTTTATAAACTAGATATCAAAGAGATTCATATAAGTAGGTTTTATAGTTTCATATGCTTCTAGTAACTCATAACTCTACTTGTGTACTAGAGATGAATATAATAATTAAAATAAACAAAAAATACTTAATTTTACTTCATTTATCAAATTTTTTTACGCACCTAGAATGTCATTACGTAACACACATGTATAATGACACATATTTTAATATTAATTTGACATAAATAACAGTGTTTCGCTTCTTATAACCATTTTTTATTATAATCATTCATTCCTGTTTTTGAGGCCTAACTTCACGTTATTACATACATTTAATGCTATTATTACCAGAATGCTTTATTTTTTGTTTTTATTATTATATATTAGATTTTTATGTGCGAATTTAATTTTTTGATATATACTTCTTATAAATATTTCGTAGTGAATCATTTTGTACTATCAAAATATTTGCTAAGTGATTAATGTATCTCGTTTCATCGGTATCTGTTTCTAGATTCAACATGTTGTGAGCTCAATGTACTTGTATGATTGTGTGAATGGTACCCAATGTATGTTAAATGATTGAATACGATTGAAAACACTTTATAATACACATATTTGAATACCACCACAGGTTATACTAATTTTGGAATTTAATACTTACAGGAATTTATATTTCTAGGAATTTATAAGAATCTTTTTAATAAATTTGAATATGGCAACTCATGACCACAGATATTACTTTTATTCTTAAATAATCTAAAATTTAAATCTATAACACTTTTAATTAAGAAAATGGAAAATTGGAAATAAATTCACCGAACGACACAATTGAATATCAAGAGTATGATCCGATATACATACAATACAAACAAAATGGCCAATGGCCTGTGAGGAATGTCTTAAGGGACGAACAGCATTACAATACGTTCTAGTATATACAGCCTGATTCGCAAGAGACTTGGGGGTACTTAAATTATCGGTAGTATATTAATGTAATGAAATAAAAATTCACCGCACCGCACCGCACCGCACCGCACCGCACCGCACCGCACCGCAACGCACCGCACCGCACCGCACCGCACCGCGCCGCGCCGCACCGCACCGCACCGCACCGCACCGCACCGCACCGCACCGCACCGCACCGCACCGCACCGCACCGCACCGCACCGCACCGCACCGCACCGCACCGCACCGCACCGCACCGCACCATACCACACCACACCACACTATATTATATTATATTAGATTAGATTACAACTTTTGATCGTGTCATGATCACGTCATCGACCAATCACGATAATTAACATTACATTAGACAATGAATTAAGGAATGAGATTATTAGCTTTCATAAGTTAAAAAAAGATTTAAAAATTATGAATTCCTATTCTACTTCTAGAACATCAAAGCCACATATTTCTTAAATAATGTTGGAAACATTAGTATTACAAACGTTGTCAACTTCTAGATTAATGAATGTCTCGTGCACCTGTCACAGTGATATGTGTTTTGTTTGTACTCAAAGGGTTGCAAACCCTACTCTTAGAGCGCTGTCCGTCTGTACAAACTACAAGTATTCAAACAAATAATTAACTATCGAACGACCTTTCCACACTTCACATACCAAACTACTTACTTCTTATACTACTGAAATAAAACTTACTATTATATATATATTTTTTTAAATACTTGTTTTTATTTAGTGATAAAAAGTTACATTATTTTAAAGTCTTTGTAAAATTAGATAATATTTTACTTAAATAATAACATAATATGTAATAAACGATCAAAATAAAAGTTTTTTTATGTAATTTTGGCACGCATTACATTTATGAAACATGATGAATAATGGTCAGAAATTCATAATAATTAGTAATGGTAATAATTGATACAATATTTCCAAAAAATAGCAATATACTGAATAGTTTTAGATTTTATTATAATTACTCTAGTTATTGTTCTTACTATTAAAATTCTACGTTCGAGAACTCCAATGTCAAAGAACTTAATTATTATGAGTTATTCAGTAGTTAATAAGTAACATGCCTCAGTCTAAATAGTTTCAAATAGAGTGACACTTGTTTTACCAAAAATGGGAATCTTCAGGGTGAAATTTAACTTCATATTATTTATAGTATATGAGTAAATTATGTCAGCTTCTTGACATTAAAATGATATTTAATTATTATATTTTTTAGTTTATATTCATACATTTTGTACAGAGAACAAAGATACATTTTTAAATACAACTTACTTTTAAACGAGTTACAATGTTGTCCATTTTTATGATCTTATAAAGCCGTACAGCCTCTAAAACTCAGGAGATAAATAAGTTAACAAATGACTTTCAGTTCCTAATAAACTTTATAAATATTCTCAAATGTTTTTATTTATGAACTTTGTTGATTTTTATGCTAATAAAAAAGATGGAAGAGACATGAGGGGCATATGAGGCTTAATTTTTATAATATACTTGCAACTATAGGAATTTAACTTTTAAATATAAGTTAAAGTAGCACTTTTACTCACTTCCTTGATATATATATATATGTTAGGCCCAAAGACCGAAAACGTTCAGTGGACGGAAAAAACGGCTACATCGCGTTCTGGCTGTCTTCAAATGCGCAGAACGCGTTTTGGCTGCTATTAAACGCTCGCAACGCGTTCTGGTAATTGTCGAACGGCCAGAACGCGTTTTGTCATTCGTCAAGCGCTCAGAACGCGATCTTAATGTTTGAGTCGTGTTATGTGCCACTCTCTACCTGCGTACACTAAGATTCATTTTGTACTTATAAAACAAATGAATTTTGATTATTGTTCTACACACATAAGTTATTTCGAGGTACGAAATATACTTATATTTATGATCTTTTCAGTTAATTTTAAATAATTGAATGATATGAACAACTTGATATTTCCAGCTTCGTCTGTTCCTCCCGACTCAAAAATAACAATCACTTAAAATTATACAAATTAATGTATTTTTATTTATAAAAACATATAAGTGCGCTGAAATTGTTCTCATTCTTCAAATCATCTTATTTCGTTTCCATTAAAAGAATCTGAATTCATATCTATATATCTATTAAAATTATAAAGGTAAAATCGGTATCTTAATATATCTACTCTGATTAATTGCTGTATTCAGTACGTGACAGGTCTTAAATGATTAGTTTTGAAATTGTTTACACATGGGCTATATGCAGACCGAAATGAAACAAACGAAGTCGGCGGCAACAGTTATATGTTAAATAAAAAAAAAACGTGCGACAACATTTGTTCAGAAAGACAAAGTTGTTAATTTTTCAAGCTGTTTTATTTTATTTGAAACGTGTTTTGTTTAAATTTTTTATCTGAAAAGTTGATAGAACTAACGTGTCGTGAGGGACTTTAATCAGCGACCATAAACGATAAAGTTTTCTCATAATTTGCGAAGTTATGTGCAGACGTAAGCGTTAACAAAGTACAAAGAGCAAATCATTTAAAAAAAGAACTAAACATTTCACTGAGTTTACCAAATGTTAAAGTAAAATATTTAATTTTAAAATGGACTTTGTAGAAGTGTATGATAACCTTAGCAAGTAACCATTTAGTGTAGAAGATTTTTAATGGGTAAATCAAAAGAAAGAAAACTTAGGTAGTTATTTCCTCTGAAAACAATAAGAGTTGATCTCTGAAATAATATTACCATTTGGCCTTATATAATCGGCTTTCTTTATTATTGTATTCATTAAACACAATACAAAAAACATAAGTATACCTATACTCTTTTGCATTGTTATATATATATCATTAATTATTAATCGAATAAATATTTAAATAGGCACATGTAATATTTATCTAAAATATAATTCTTTGTATAAATCAATATATTTTTTAAATTTTACGATCCATTAAAATAATAAAAATGTAAAAGTAGTGTAAAAAAATTTGTTAAAAATAAAATTAAACAATTCAAGTAAATTTTGGATTTTTCAGTTTGAATCAAACAAACCCATTAACTTAAACCTTACATTATTTAGTAAGTTTCTATTAATTTATATTAATATTAGACATGTACAAGGAATGTAAACCTACCTAATCAAATAATTTTAGATTGATTTTAATCTACATCTACATCATTTTAATTTTCTATTTACTTATTTAATAGCTGCGTCCACTTAAGATAATAAAACAATGTGACATAAGACTTTTTAAACTTTGAAGGCAGAAACCCGAAAACATATATACAACAAAGAAGATTAATAACTTAAGTCGGCGTCAAAAACTTAAGTGATGGAATTTTTTTATTTAATTAATCCTAACGCCAGAACCACGATGTAAACAGCTCAGTTCAGCTTAACAATAGTCGGACAAATTCAGATGTAATTAACGAGAGTACCGGCGGATAAATGTATGTTTTAGTAAAAATCAAGAAGGTTAAAATACTAAAATTTATTGTATTCAATCGAGTCAGTGATCATAATTTACTTCATACGAATATATTCGGTCCACTAGTCTACACTTATTTAAAATAAAGGAAAAAGCACATTTAACCTACTATACTCCGGGTCACTTATATAGAAATTCTTTAATGAAATTATCAAGAAATCCTCAGAGACGGGCAAATACTCGTGGATATATTCATCATGAAAATATTTTATCAGCCCTGTACAGAAACCATGGTCCGTTATTTGATTTAAGGCATTTAAATGCAAATATTCAAATTGAGATCAAGTAACTTTTCTCAACAATTATATGAAAAATTATGTAATAAACGTGAGATTATAATATATTCCTATATACCAATACCATTATATACATAACTATGAGATGTAGGAAGAGTCTGTATGTATTTATTGAGAATTACAACATCTAATTCTATAATTGTAATTGAACAAAGTATAAAAGCAGAACAAAAAAAATATTACAAAGAACCAAATAGAATTAAAAAATATAACAAGAATCGAATAGAAATTAAAATTGAGATTGAATCCGAAGCAAAAAGTATAAAGCTATTGAGTGCACATAAATAATCGGAAGGAAACCTCCGGGGCCGCAGGAAGTTTCAGGAAGCAGGAATTAATTCTATTGTTTTCGATTACCGACCTTCGTTTTAAAGACAGAAGACTCAATTTTATTTTTATTCAAATTAGAAAATGAACTGGCTAGATTTTATTTTTTCTTTTCGGGTCTAATAAAAATCTTAATTAATGAAGTAAGTAATAATATATGTGATAATGAGTATCTTATTATTTCACTTTTAAGTTTTATTTTATAAATAGACATCAATATTATAAACATCACTTGTTTCAAATGATTTGTAATTTAGTTGCTTAACATTAATAAAACAATATTATTATTATGAAGCGATCTCTTCGCAGAATATGCGGGGTCAGTCTAGCTGACCGAATCTACAATGAAGAGATCCACAGAATGGCAGGTACTAGCGAAGATGTCACGGTGAGAATGAAGAAGAACGTGTTTAGGTGGTTTGGGCACGTCGAATGAATGAATGATGAAAAAATGGTAAAAAAGATTTATATAGGAAAAGTGAGCGGTAAGAGAGACAGGGGGAGGCCTCGAGTGACCTTCAAAAACACAGTATCTGTGATACTGGAGGAAGGTCACGTAAAAAGCATGAGAATCCCCCGGAGGGCATGTATGGGCAGGTTGATGTCTGTGGCCGAGGCGAAAGAGGTATGCAGGGACCGCACCGTTTGGCGCTCCGTCGTCTCTGGCTACCCCGCAAGGGATATGGCATGAAGCTAAGCAAGTAATTAATACAATATTATGTTAAATATATTGAAAGGAATATAAGAAATTAATATGTAATGAAAAACACCTTCATTTACCTTGCCTTAACCTGTAGTAAATTTTTGAAACGATTTTATTATTATCATATCTATCAAATGATGATGACAATAGTACTGACTTTGAAGAACATCAACAATTTATTTTATCAAATCTGACACTTACAGCCTCAAGTTAAAGAAAACAGATAACTATTTGTTCAGAGCGACACCAACTACGACTATTAGCTTTATCTACTTTTACAGATTATCTTAAGAAGACAATTATATTATTAGGTTGTTAGTATTTTGAAAGTCAATAACAGTATAATTTAAAATTATATATTAATATATGTAATTACTAATTATTAATTACGTAACTTATTTCAATATAGTGTAAAATAATATAATACATAAGTTACAGTTTTTAACTGACTAACAAGAAGTCCCAATTATGTCATTGAGGATATAATATTCTTTGTAGATACATAATAAAAATATAATTCCTTAAATAAAGAAATAATATACGTATCTTCATATTAAAAAAAACACCTTTGAAGGAGGATAAGATTATCATACAAATATACCTAAATTATATTTATTACTACGATAAAAATTCTGAACTAGAATGAATCTGTCGCCACATACATAATTTATACTATGTGAATGATGAATAAAATTACAAAGTTTTCTCTTAATAAAAAATAAATGTTTTATTTTATCGTCTTTATAACTATTAATTGATATTTTATACTGTAAACAATTATATCAAGATAAAAGAAAAATAAATCTAACAGCAATTTCCATTTTACACTTCAAGGCGTTGTCAAGACTTGTAAGAACTTAGATCCAGAGACAGAAGTCTAGCCTTTGTCAGATAATAAACAACTAATTACCAAGTCCTTTAATCATCTTGGAGCAGTGACTAGTTTATTCACTTTGCGAATATTATATTATTAAAATTAATAATAATAACAACTAAAATGTATACATATTTAAAGTTTTCAATAAATAATGAGATAATGCTACATAACTGGGTAAATCCGCCATCGTTACGAAATTGAAACTTCAATTAAGGTCCCGTCGTAACGTCCGACACGCCACATCGATGATACTTCATTAATACTCGATTTATTTGCTACAAAATATCATAAAACATTGAAACAAATTCAACATAAAAAGTCTAATTCGTCTGTAGACGAATTAATAATTTATGAATATATATTTTTTTCCCTTTATCAATATTTAACATAAAAATGTACAATAGGCAATAAATACAAATATTTAACATTTAGAGGACTTGGGAAGCAATATCTCATATAAGTCAAACGAAAGTTAGAGTCACTTTCAGAGAAATCCCTAATTTCCAGGCATTTTAAATTCAATCTAATGGCTTCCACCAATATGAATATATGTATTTGAAACTTATAGAAGAAAGTGTAATTTAATATTGTTATCGACACGTTTATAAAATAAGACTTTTGAAAAATCTAGATATCTCTATCTTTATGTTAGTATTTTTTGAAGAACATCTAAAAATTCATAGGAAAAATTAAAACAACAAACACTCTGAAACAACACATTATTGTGATTGAAAGCAAAACGAAACAGAATAAATTACATTTACATTTCTAATGACATATCTTTACCGTTCATTGGTTGATGGTCCTTAATACACCCATCAACATATGAATGGTAAATCTACTCAGATACCACGCGGTCTTCTGATATTGTCTAAGCATACTATGAAGTTTTGTACAAATAAAAAAAATGTATCAAATCTATGTACAAAACATATCTTTTCGAGTACTTTTAAATTATTTAGCTCTTAATCTATCTTCAATAATGTACTGTAAACAAATTGCAAATATAGTTCTTCTACTAAGAAGTTTATCAAAATGAGTCGTTCCAATGTTTAAGTTTCCTTACTGAGACTTATATATTTTTCTTTTTCATGTATTATATTACGTTTGTGAATCATAATTGATCCATTATTTTTACCATTAAAGTAATAAATGAAAAGGATTATTTTTAACACTGAAAAAAATTTATTCAGGTGTTTCCTTAGTGGAAAACCACGGGATCGCTTTTACACTCAACGTGACGACCCGACGCATCCTCTAAAACGTATTTAAACATACAACATTGCTTAGCAAATATAACAAACGTTATCACTTACCTCCCCTTATCTCAATTATTATTACCAATATCTCAATTTCGCCGACGAGTGATAACAATATAGTAATGGTGTTATTACACGGGAACCATTGCGTAATTGGCGGATGATAAAAACTACGACATCACTGCGCTCTATTTCCATTAGTTTTTGTTAAATTAACCAATCAAGTCATTGATATTCTCTGAAATATTTAAGTTTTACTCCGAAATCCAATGACACCATGAACAAATCTAATAACACCATGGAACAAAATATATAAAAACATATAAACTAGCAAACGGCATTAATAACACGATACCAAAAATTATTAAAAAGATGAGGATGAGAATATTATAGGTGGATGTATACATTGACTAACATAAATTTCAAAGTCAAATACCATGGCACCTGTCTAACTAGACACTTAATAGGTACCAAGCTTAAGGCAA
Source organism: Melinaea marsaeus rileyi (assembly GCA_918358865.1). Taxonomy (NCBI): domain Eukaryota; kingdom Metazoa; phylum Arthropoda; class Insecta; order Lepidoptera; family Nymphalidae; genus Melinaea; species Melinaea marsaeus. The sequence continues at coordinate 2,090,409 of OU911091.1, read as the reverse complement.
GTATATTGAATATGATGTAATTTACACCGAGAGAGTGTGCCAACACGTTTAGCCGATATGTAATATTCAATCGGACATTAACGTTTATTAAATGATTTCACAACTCCAACCTGACTTTTTGAAGGACGACACAGGGTTACTCTGTATATAAGTAATTTTAACATTTGATTAGTTTTTTTTAGTATAATTTTAGAAATTTAGTAAAGTAGATAATAATAATAATATATATATTTTTTCTATATTTTTTTCCGATATTCGTTGTACCTTTACCGCATTTTTCCAATAATGAAAGATTTCTGGTAGAAATCTCTTTTAAGAGATAAGTCATCCTTTATACTTATTTTATTTTCTATAGATTCATTTGTATTTATCTCCGGTACATAAATAAATAATATGTAAGGTAAAAATAATCAACTTAAAAACTTCCTGCTGTTGGATACAATAGAACTTTGACTTAGGCCTTCAATTCCACTAAAATGGACGCTGGCTTTGTCCACCACGCTGCTGCAGTCGGCATGATATAACATAGATTTTTTATAATATATCTAGGAAGTAGATGTTAAGATAACTACATGTAATTAACGCCAAAAAGTAATAATTAAATTATTTTTAAAATAAAATAAAATGTACAGATCAGGTTTCTTTTTTATTAAATAAATATGTTTTAATTTCCAACAACTTTAAATTAAACCTTACAATTTCAGGGTAATCCACTTATTATGTGAGCTGTTTTTTACATAACGTATTAACGAAGCTAATTAGTTTTCTAACTGTTTAATTTTGGTCTTATAATATATTCCACGGCTATTTTCAAGCGTTGGTGCAACTAAACGACTATAATAAATGTTATGTTTAAAAAACACAATTTTAAAAATATTTAATTTAATTTACCCTGAATTATGTACCCATATCACAATGTACCCTATGTTATTGAAGAAGCATTATGAAAAGATTTTTATTTTTATACATACATTTTTACATCGACCGATAAAAAATAATTACTGTTGAAAGTATAACATATTTTTTTATATAATATTTTCTTTTAAAAATAAGTATATAATAAGACATATTTTTTTTATTTAGTCTACGGATTATTGTGATAATTATATTTTATAAGCATGGTTTTACAAGATATTTTTGCACAGAGCCGTAATATTTCGCGCTAAGATTAAATTCGAGGAAAGAAGATTCTCTAATTAAAATACTTGGAGAAAACAGAGACAAGGAGATAAGAATATGTGTGTGTATTATAATACGTTTTCATAAATGTTTATTTACGCAATGTATATATATATATATTTATTTTAGTTGTAAATATATAATGCAATAAACTTGAATTATATGATTATCCAAATGATGGGTTCGGCACAACATGTTCTTCGCAGTGCAAACATGCTTCGAATTGCAAACATGCTTCGAATTGCAAACATGCTTTAAAACGGGGATATGAATATGACGAGTCAGTATACATTTAATACATAACTTTTGGAGTTTATTTCAATAATATCGTAATTAATTCATCTTGTACTAGAGAATTTTTCTATCTGGATTCTTAACTAGGTGTTATGTTATGAATAAATGTCAAAGTATAGTAATCGACAAAAGTAAATATTTGAATAATAATTATTGGAATAATGTTAAGTTACTCAAGTTAACACAACCCTTTTCCCTAATTATAATTGAATACCTTTAGAATGGTTATTATTATACCTGTTAATTAGGATCTGCTTCATTTAGGACGATATTATTTTAACATAATTTAATGGTAAAGGGTTCTTAAGCATGACATAGATTATAATTAAATGCAATGTAATAAATAGAAAAGTTCTTCATCTAACACAATCTTACATTATACATTGTATCAAAAACAAAAAATGAAAGAAGTAATGTAACGTAACGTAACGTAACGTAAGGTTTTTTTTTTTTTTTTTTTTTTTTTGCTTTGGAAAAATCCGTAACGGATACCCGCCGGCCCGGAAGGTGATGGCCGGAGGGTTATGTGGGACTACCCGGCGGCATAGAGGACGCCGCCATTTTTAAGGCTACCCACTAAAAAACCAACGATAGCCCTCAACGCCTTAATGGGACGACACGGGATCGCGTTAGCACTCACCGTGCGGCCCCGGCGGTTACCCCCCGAGCGAGGGTGCCCCGAGCAACTTAGGACACCCCCACGGCGTAGACCTATGGCAGGTGAGAGGGGTCACCCCCCCCTCTCACCAAAGCCTACTGCTGGGAGAGGAAGCGGCGGGCGTACTCCCGCCTGCAGCTCCCAAGGCGGATCACTCGCCAGGAGTGTGGCCGCAGTGTACGACACTGTACGGTACCCCCTGATCATCCTCACCGCTAAGACCCTCTGCGTCCTTCGCAAGAGGGTCCTGGAATCGGCGGTGAGGGACCCCGACCATATGGGGGCACCGTACAGCGCCATACTCCTCAGGATGCTGGCATAGAGTCGCCGGCACGGAGCCTGCGGCCCACCGACGTTGGGCAGAAGCCTTCCCAAGGCAGCCGCGGTGGACAGTAACTTCGGGGTCAGAAGGGAGAAATGAGCCCCGAAGTTCCATCTTCCGTCCAGGGTGAGACCCAGATATTTTAGCTGGGCCTTCACCACCAACTCCTCACCCTGGACGGAGATGGACGCCCGGCGAGGGCCGTGGAAGAGGATGGCCTCCATTTTGGATACGGAGACCTCCAATCCCAACAACCCTATGCGGTCCGCAACCAGCGTAGCGCTGACTGTTGCCAGACGGGCCGCCTCCGCATACGTCCCTCCCCTGCATGTGACGAGGGTGTCATCTGCGTAATACAACACCCTATTCCGCGGCAGGAGAGGACAGCGGAGCAGCCAGTCGTACCCGAGGTTCCACAAGACCGGTCCCAAGACGGACCACTGTGAAACCCCGCGGCATACGCTACGCCGGTATATCCGCTGGTCGCCGCCAACCCACAGGACCTCTCTGTCCTGCAGGTAAGCCCCCAACAGTCTCCGAATATAGGGAGGCACTCCATGGAACTGAAGTGCCTCAACCAATGTCTCAAACGGAAGACTGTTGAAGGCATTGGCGACGTCCAGCGACACCGCCAGGACCACGTCCCCCTCGCGAGTTGCCTCTTGGGTCAGGTCTCTCAGAGCCTTCAGGGCGTCGATCGTCGATCGACCCGCCCTGAAGCCGAACTGGGCATCCGAGAGACCCGGCCCCACCTCCTCGAGGTGTTGGACGAGACGGGCAGAGAGAATTCTCTCGAAGAGTTTGCACGTCTCGTCCAGCAGCACGATTGGCCTGTATGCGGAAGGGGAGTCGGCAGAACGACCCTTCTTCCGCAACAGGCACAATCTGCCCTCTTTACAGGCCTTCGGGAACTGTCCAGTGCGCAAACAAAGGTTGAACAGTTCCCGAAGCCTGCCCCCCAGGTATTCCAGGGCGAGGAAGAGAACTCGCCCCGGAATACCGTCCGGCCCCGGCGCAGTACTGCGGGCTCGGAGATGAGTCAAGGCGACCTCCAGCTCGGCCTCCGTGATGTCCGGGACAGAACCCACCCCCCATTAGAAGAAGGGGGGGCCATCACAGGAGGCGAGTGGCCGGTGGATTCCGGGAATAGGTCCTCCACCAACCGCTCGAGGAAATCCGGCTGAAGGGATTCCATGACCGGGGCGCAAGCGGAGTTCGTTCCGCGCCACCCGATACGGGCGCCCCCATGGGTCCCTATCGAGACCTGCCAGGATCTCCTCCCGAGCCAGGTCCTTCGCCTTCCGAATCGCCAGCCGCAGAGTCGACTTTGCTTCGCGATAACGACTCCGGGTCGAAGCCGTGACGACGGCGACACCGGACGAAGGCCCTCCGAGCCCTGCAACAGACCGTCCGAAGTTCGTCTTTTTCGGACGACCACCAGTACACTGCTCTGCGCCGGGGCCTAGACCCCACCCTCGGCATGGCCGCATCGCAGACCCGTGATAGGGCCTCGCGCATGCGGCCAGCCGACACCTCCACGTCGGTTTCCTCGTTGGGCGGATCGGGAAAGGCCCAGCTCTGAACGATGGCTGCCTCCCTGGCCATTTCCCGATCCAAACGCTTAATTGCCCAACGAGGAAAGCGACTCCCCCCCGCGGTAGCCCGGCCTGGTCCGGCTGGAAGGTAGAGATCTCAAATCGGACGTAGAGATGGTCCGAAAGAGTCTCCACCTCCGTCTTTACTCTCCAGTCGACGACCGTGCGAGCAACAGCTGGGGTGGCGAACGAAACGTCCACCACGGAGCTCCCTTGCTGCCGCACGCAGGTCACATCAGTCCCTCTATTGAGGAGGGACAGACCGGAGAGGAGCGACCAGGTCTGGACGGCCCTACCCCTAGCGTCCGTGGCGTGGTTCCCCCAGGCAGCGGATTTGGCGTTCAGGTCGCCGAGGAAGATGAGCTTCCCCGACGCCTGTCTGCCAATCGCCGCACTGACAGAGTCGAGGAAAGTCTCGAACTCCGCCAGTCGACGATTGGGGGAGAAGTACGCGCCGATGACGACATACTCCCCCCACCGCGCCACGACCAAACCCGGGCCAGTCTCCAAGGTGGAGAAAGGGGGACCGGGACCAGAACCCGCAACCACAGCCACTGAACCGCTAGTGTCCCCCGCCCAGTTGGAATTAGGGGGGACATAGTAGGGCTCACAGGCCACCGCTATACTGATATCCCACTCCGCCATTGCCTGGATGAACAAATCCTGGGCCCTGGCAGAGTGGTTCAGGTTCGCCTGTAGGAAGCCATGTCGTCGTCTATTCATGACGACATGGCTTCAACTGGCGCCTGTAGGCGCCCTCTGCTTAGGCAAGGCAGGCAGCTGGGGGGGGACCAGCTGCCTTGACTTGACTCCGGTGCAGCTGTCGCGAGTGTGACCCGACAAACCGCACCGGTAACATACGTCGCTCCTATCGACCCCTGATGGGCAGAGCGCCCGAGTGTGCCCCGGTTCTTGGCACCGGAAGCACCTCATCGGATGCTCTTCTAGGAGCTCGACCCTGGCCGAGCTCCAGCCCACCAGGAGTCTCCCCGCGTCGAGAAGGGACTTGGCCGCGTCAACGGGGCAACGGGCGAATGCAACGCCCATAGCCCCGTTGCCCCAGCGAATCTCTCCAACTCGGAGGGATTCGCTAGGGCAATTGGTGACGCGGCAAATCGCGGCCACTACTTTTTCTTTAGTGGCAGAGTCGTCCAGACCCCCCACCTTCACTCTCTTCATGGGTCGGACGACGTCTGCCACTCCGTCTAAAACCGTCCGGAGGTTAGCCGCCAATCTTTCGGCTTTTAGCCGCCTTAGGCAGCTCCAGAAGCCTGGCCCCGGTGGCCGACCTCCGGATCTTTAGCCCCTGCTCGAGCCCCAGCTCCCCGAGATCTACCTTCTCGGAGGCACGCTCGAGGAGCTGGGCATGAGTTACCCCCTTAGCCGCCGCCTCGGGCTGCAGTGTGATGACCACTGCAGGTGACCGAGGGGACGGCAACTTGGGGAGGGACCCTTGGGCCGGTCCGGATTGACCGGCCTTTTTTCCCTTCTGCGTGTCCCCCTTATTGTTTCCCTGCTTCGGCGGTCCAGCGGTTACGACTCGCTGAGCCACCGAAGCTTGGACGACAAGAGCAGGGCCAACTTGCTTGTTGGCCCTTTTCTGTCCCTGCTTCACCACCGAGGACCAGGTTTCGGTGGTGGCGGCGGACGGAGCAGTTGTCGGCGCTTTAGCCGACGCCGGTCGTGCCGTCGCGCCTGCAGACCTCGGCTGCCGCGACTCAGCAACCGCTGCCGCACTAGCACTGCGGTCCGCTGCCAAGGGCGGACGCATGACCCTCTCAGGGAGGAGGCGCTCCTCGATGTTGGCGAATCAGGCGTTCACCAACACCCCCACCGAGGAACAATGGAGCGCCTCAACTCCTCAATACAGTCCGCGTCCAGAGAGGGCGCGGCTACAGCAGCGGGAGCGGCAGCGGCCGAGGATTTCGCTGCCGCCGTTTTCAGCTCAACTAACTCCCGCCTGTGAGCTTTGATTTCGGCCTTAAGGGCCTCCACCTCTCTGATCTGGCGGGAGTTTGCAGCCCTCAACTGGCGGGTCTCGTCAGCCTCAGTACGGCTGACGAGCGTCTCGACAACCTCTAGGAGGTCCCGCGAGGCTACCTTAAGGGCCTTAACCATGGTGCCCTTAAGGTTACCGGACTTGCGGCTGACTTCCAGGATGGAAGCCGCGCTTTTACCTGCCAGGGCTCTTAATTCCTCGGCCCCGAGGGAGTCAGGGTCAGGCCTACGCGAACCTCCCTGCAGAGCCTCCTCCTCGGAGCACGTCGCATTGCCTGAAGAAGGCGCCTGCTTACGGAATGCCCGTGCTGCCAGCGCCTTCTCCATTTCTGCATCCTCGGCTTCGAGGGCAAGGGCCTGTAAATCGGCCTTCGCCCGAGAGAGGCCAGTCCCCCGAGTGCTCGCAGTGACGCGTCCACGACGAGCAGTGTTGCATTTACCAAATGCAACGTAACGTAACGTAACGTAACGTAACGTAATACAGCGCTGTATTAAATGTATTTTCTTTTCATTTTAAAGGAATAATTTATTTATACCGAATGTTTGGTCACAAATTAACTTGTTTTCCGAATTTATAACATAAAAGTTATAAAAAACGTTCAAGTGTCTATTAAATGACACTCGCAGTACTACTCATATCTGACGGTAAATGTTTTACCCACATTTTAAAATAATTCTCGAAATATATCATTAGCACTTTCTACACATTATGTATTTAAAAAAAGTTTTGTAGAACTTAATACAAGTTAAAATAGTGATATGTACAATAAAAAATAGTTTAAAATTCTTTGCAAACTTGAAAGTATCATAGAAATAGTTGTATATAACAATATTAATAATTATTTTATTACTACTTGGCATCACGCTTTACTTAGGTTCTTATTTGATCTCGCATATCACTTCCGCAAAACAAAACTTTGTAAAATAATAAATAAGCCAATAATTGTATGTATATGTGTTTATTTAATGTAAGTACTCATACACTATTTTGTCGGTTTTAACGAAGTATTTGCTTTTTGGAAGTGTGGAAGAGTTTTACGTTTTATTTGAAAATAAAAAAACTTCTTTATTTTAATATAATATTTTTTTTACTGCAGTCTTATTTTATCTTGAAATAATATGTATTTAAATAATTTCAGTTATTTATTTATATATAGTTATTCATTATATTCATCACAGCTTATGTGTGGTGTTTGATATTAAACTTGGGACCCTATTTCATTCGCCTTATAATATTTTTTCAAAGTTTTTCCCACGCAGACAGATAAAAAAGTTTGAGACGAAGTTTGTAATAATAAAAACCTGTAAAAAATTATTTTGCACAACAGAATCATTACTAAAATCTCATTTCGACCGCCCACTGTAAGTCAGACAGTCAAACAGTTATCCCATTGTTTAATTAATTATTACATTGTGTCCTTGGTCTTTTTTATATATTTTAAAACTCTGGTCTTATTTCAGTTTGCCTAAAATTATTTTTAATATTATGTAAAATATGTAAAACGTCACAAAATTTTTAGAAATAAACTTTAAATGAAATCTTAAAAAGCTAGTCTAAAATATAAAATATCTCGCAGCCAACCAACTCGTTAAAATCTCCGCGTCTTTTATTATCCGTTGTTTTACTGTAAGGTTTATAGTTAATACATAAAAAATACATACCATTTAGGAGGATCCTGTGCTTTCTAAGATTATTAACCCTGTATATAACTGTTCATCCGATGATTGATCGATGTTTATTCGCGAATTGTCATTCTAATTTAAAGCTAAAATATGTATTTCATACAACTTCAAAGATTTATAGAAAAGATCCTATAACAAATTTTCAATACCAAGTCATTAGTGTTTAAGATTGTGCATAAACATGTTTGGTCATGTTGAGCTTATTAACATTTTTAAACAAACTGCGGTCACTGAACTTTTCTGTTCAGTGACCGCAGCCCATCGGGTTGGTATCGACGGACGTACGGTCGTAGGTTTGAGGCTTACCCGTGCTGATGAATTTTTCATGCATAGTACGAAAACATTCATTATAATATTAAGAAAAAACAAATATTTCTTATTGGATTTTTTATTTACCTTTTACATTTTTTTGTAGGATTTATACACAAGTATGTAGGAATATAACACCGCCCTCCGTAGATCAGCAACTATTCCGTGACAGAGTTGCTGAGATGTTGCTGTGATCCACTCTTATCTCGTGGGGATGAACTTCATTTTTATCTTGAATTTTGTTACTTTCGGGGGGATAACTTCTTTTAAAGTGTTGAAATCCAACTCTTCTGTATGCTAGATATATGTTGACTGTACTCACCCCAAATAGCATTAAATATACAGGAATCGTTGTATGATATAGTACGCTATGATCTTCTAGTTGAATTAAATTAACTGGAGCTTGAAGAACATTCTTGAATTTATTAAATGAAGCTTTTGAAAATTTATTGAATTCAGTATTACAGGAGATAAATTTTTCTGCACTTGCTTTTCAAGGCTAGGTAAATCTATTATCCTTATGGCATATCCTTTTATATAGTCATTTGAATTTATAATCGTGATTGTAGGTGTATTGACATAGCACTTAAGCGGGATTTCTAGTAGAAAGCTGCCTTGAAGTATCTTGTACAAATCTTTACCACAAGATATCTTGATTTGCATAGGGGTAGTGAAACTGAAGACGTAGTCTTTTTTGTCTAGCTGTTCCAGCGCTTCATTATTAAGAATTACAGATGTTAGTTTGCAGGTTGAGTCGAGTTCTTGCTTTACAATAAGGTTTCTGATGCAGTCAGGTTTATCTCGAGACACATAGTTAGTTTTTTGTTCACACAGGTACAGAGAATTGGACTTCGGGCATTCAGCCTCCATGTACATAGAATTCTCACTAGAAAATGCTATAAAGGGGAGGTTAGGGATGAGGACTTGATTATATTTATTAGGAACAATTGATAATCGGTAAAGGTCATAGGACAAAAGTACGGCGATCGGTACTTTTTGATTTGATTACTGATATAGAAATAAACTAATTTAATTATATGATAATAACAACTAAGTTCTAAACTAAGGATTTCATTCTTTGAATATAAAATCCTTACCTTCCTTAATATGTTATCAAGATCTACAATACTAACAATAGAATGAGGTGTACTCAATGCACGTATAAAACCTAGACAATTTTCTAGTTTTCTAAGTTCATCCAATAAGGTCTATATTATCACCTAAAATCATAAGATGTTGAGCCTTATGGACATAAGTTACCTCATTACTCATTTTATTAATAATAGAGTTTAGTACTATAGTTATATTTTTCTGATTTTTTACAATACCGTTTATAGTTTTAGAATTATATAACGCCCAATCTCTTATTAAACTAATATGTTTTTTTAGTTTTGATTTGAATTAAATTCTTCACTCTGTACAGATTGAATTCCATTATTATGTTTAATGTTATTGGTATAATTAAGATTGCCAGATATAATTTTAATGGAATTAACTTTCTTTTTTACAACGATAATGATCCAAAGTTAAAAAAGGCACTTAAATTATCTACTTTAGTATTAAAATAAGATTCGAAAAGAGATGTAATATTATTTAAATATAATCTAATCAGATATATTTGAGATTAAACTAATAGGATTTGATTGTTAATAAAATGAAGGTCTATATAATATAAGAACTAATGATAATGAGATATATTTTCTTATCGTTTAATTTGAAAAGGAGTAAGCCGGGACCTAATTGTAACGAATTAATCATTACTTCTTGTCCTCGCGTCAGTTGGATTAATGCAGATATATAATGAGATCTGATCTTTGTGGTTCATGAAACTATTAATTAAGACAACGGATACAATTCCAGTTTTCTGAAATACCATTTGAATTTATAATACAAGCGACGGGCCCAGTTATTTTATTTAAAATAGCATTTATTAATGCTAGGTTGTTAAGTTGATCACAAATTATTAATAATCGGGGCAAAATATTAGAAATTCCATCAAATTCGGGAATTAAACGAATAGCTTTAAAAATATTCTCTAAATCAGCCATAACGTTAACACTGCTACTATTTAAATATCTATTAAGATCTAAAATGTTTTCTATTTTTTTTAATATCTAAATTTCTTCTATTAATATCTAACCTACGGGTCCCAGATTGCCGTGGATGGAAAATTTTGGATAATTAAAAGGATAACTTAAGGAATAAATGGAAGCAACTTCAGAACGATTCTAAAGTACTTATAAAAATTTGAACCTTTTGGTGTTTCAATGTTCGGAAACTCCTCTTGCTACAACACGGTGTAGATTCGAGACAGCCGACGTCCTTGATTGATCCACTGACTTTAATTTAATTAATTTTCGGCTATCCTACCGACTGCACCAATTACGTCGGTCAGAACCGGAGGATCCAAAAAATACAAATTTATTGACTTATTATTTAATAACTATAATTAAATTACAAACTACGTGATACTTTAGTTAGTAACAGTATTAAAACAATTAGTAATTAATTAATTGCATTTGATTCATTATTATTAGGGCCAGGAAACTCGCAGTCTTTCAAATGAGCATTCATATGTTTAACCTCAAATTTGTACAATAAAAAAATGCCAACTTCCTGGCCCTAATTATTATCATATATTTTTTTTTTATTGAAGCTGATCTTTCATTTTCGATTTATTAATTATTTAATTACCTTCCAGTACAAAAACATAGAAATTTTAATCACTAAAAAACTAAATTATCACTGAAACTGAACTAGCCGAGAAATTCCATTGTACATAGCAGCTGTCGCTCCGCTCTCTTCTCTACGTTTTTCTACCTATTCGAGATCCCTACTGCTATATTTATACACAGGTATCTTTGAAAAATGTTACTATATGTCTACTCAGGTAACATTTAACATATAAATAAAAAAAAACTGTTTAAAGTGAAAATATATGGTCAAACATTAATTTTTTATAATAATTTGTTTAAACAATGAAAAAATGGAGTGCACAAAAAAATTTTGGGTAAACATTGCAATTTATAGTTTAAGAAACAATATCCCACATCGATCATATTAATTCATTCACTATAACTCTAATCCGAGGTGAAAACCCCCAGGCGCTCCACTATAAACTTTAAAATCAGTAAACCTCTTCTAAAGGTCCCAGCTTTAGCTGTTAAAAATATTATGATTATCTATTAAAGTACTTTGCGTATAATAATTTTATTAATATAAAAAAGGACAAAAATGGCTTGTTTAAAAATGAGTTTTTTTCTAGGTTCTTTTGACCTATTATAATAGAAACAAGCGATCTTACAACCAATTATTTTATTGTGCATATAACTTAATAATGTTATTGTAAATATACATAAAATAGTCTAAAATTTTTCAATCCTTAAAAAAATGAAAAATTTGAGAAAAACAAATAAACAATATAACTAAAAAACGTAGGCGAAATAGAAAATACCGTTGCGTCTACCTAATTTTGGTAATTAATTTCAAATAAATGAACCGGTGAAAACAATTACTGACAAACAACTCGATCATTTGATAAAATTCAGCCAATCATAAAATAGACATTTGAATAAATACATTTTATTAGGTAACTAGCTTTTGCCCGTGACTTCGCTCGTTCGTTTAGTGCGACATTGGTTGGTAAGTTCCAACTTTACTCGCAACTTCATCGTCGTGTTTAACTGTTTTTTTCTCAACTCAACCGATTGAGGTTACAGTGCATTGTGACACGCAAAACTCTTTACGCACTACAGAAATACAGAATAAACTTTTTAAAGTATTTTATTACAATATAATATTGGTAATATTTTGTAAAAATGGATAACCGACCTTTATATGACATCCTATTGGTGCCATCAAATTTTTTTAAAACATATGTTTTATCATGATGGGTCAAAAGGTTCTTGAGTTATAAAAAAACAAAGATAAAAACAAAAAAATTATGGAATTCGAACCAGTCAGCATAACGTTATCGCTTGTCACACAATTAAAAACACAGATATATATACAAAAACAATATATAGGCTAGTATAGATAATAAATAAATAAATTCAATTACTTTTAGGTTGGTTTTTCGTTTATTTTTCCTTTCTTCCTTCTTCACCACAACAATTTTCCCACACTCCACCTTACAAAGACATTTATATTTTATATTTTTAAGACAGGAATTAAAAAAAGCTACGCTACGCCTATCTACGGAGTTCTATTATAACAATTAAAATTAATAAATATTATTATCTATATCTAAACCTCCATGAAGCAGAAAAGAATTGAAAAGTCGTAAACCAATTAAAAACCGCTTCGATTCCGCGCTCACCTCTATTGTGGGTTGGTTTAATTGCTCCATTCCAAACTAAATATTGCTTTTGTTTATTGGTGCATTTTTGCTTTCTTTATGCATTGAATTGAAAACTTTTAAAGTTCTAAAACAAAACTGATGGTAATTAGTTCTTGTGTTCTTGTTATGATATAATTGTATTACATCGATTATTAGGTATATTATATATGTCATAGTCTAAATAATAATTACTCCCAGAATATACTTGAGAAGAAGAATAAAGTATCAATATAATATAACATACTAAATGTCCTCCAGCAGACCTGCTGAAGTTTTGAAGAGTTTAATGAAATCCTATTTTTTTTATTTCTGACGTGGAACAAGATTTAACTACAAAAAAGCATTCGCCATCGCGACGGATCTTAATATTCTTTATTTATTATTATTATTAATTATTTCTTAAATACAGCATCTATAATTCCGAAGACACATTTCGATGTTGACTTATTTTGATTTAATAATAAAATCTGAATAATATTTACTTTACATTTTATTTCAACATTTCATTGACTTAACAAATTTTCTGTTTATATTAAAGTGTATAAGGCGTATTTTAATTTAACAAACATTCCAATTGGATAGAAGATTGATCTTGTGTTAATTTTCTTCAACGACATTAACGTAGCGAAAACAAAGCAAATACTTGATCATTTGAGCAAAAATAACTATGTCACAAAATTAAATTGACGTTTTAAAGTTTTCCAAATTTTTTTAATTATATTAAAGAGAATAAATTTTCAAGCGTTGGGGACCGCCAACCAACACGCCATGTTTCGAACGGCGAGGTGGGGGACGGAGCTACAAATAGCTACGTGGAATGTAAGAGGAGGAATGGAACAGAAGACGATGAATTATTAGATGTGATGGATGACAAAGATCTGGATGTTATTTGTGTGTCTGAGACCAAGCGAAAAGGCAATAATGCGGTCGATTTGCTTGGCAACCGGGTCGCTTTCTGGGCTGGGGTTCCAGAGGGTGAGCGAGGTTGCCAAGGTGTAGGCGTATTGTTGTCCTGTGCTACGACGACTACTACTACGACGTCCTGTACTACGACGTGTCCTAGATTGGAGTCGATCAGAGAGGAATATCAAGAAAGGGTTTCCAAGAGGCTTAAAAGTTGTGATTCTGGAAATGAAAGTGCTGAACGCCATCGCCTCCAATACTATCCGTACCACCTAGATGAGTGGCGATCCTCCACTGTGCGGTTATCAAGTACATTTTTTCCATGTACCACTGGAATGTAGAACGAACTCCCCTCGGCGGTATTTTTTATTACTTTCAGATCGGTACGACATGAGTACTTTTAAAAAAGGCGTTTACTCCCACTTCCTAGGCCAGCAACCCTCTTGTAAATCATGGGATGTTGCTAGAGTTCATGGACGGCGGTGATCACAAATAATCTGTGATCCGCCAGCTCGTTAGCCCTCCTCGTATATCAAAAAAATATATATAACTTTAATTACATTTTCGCTTATATATCAATTGTTCACCTTAAAAGTTGAGACAGTTATATCGTTTTTCAAGAAAAAGCTTTAAAAAAAATTTTTTTTTGCGGATTCTCAATCTCTAGTTCATAAACGGCGTAGCGCCCCTACTCTTGGGTTTGGGTCCCGTCATCGCATCGATTGCAATAGGTAGATTCATCTATGGAATCTACCTAACAGTAGTAGTTTATATTATATATTAACATGGACGACTGAAGATATTTCAATTGTGCGTACTAGACTACCATCAGTGGTAAAATGGCCTACAAATATATATACGAGGGGAGGTCCAAAAGTTCGTGGAATGGGGAGGATGGAGCGGGGGTAGGGACACTTGCTTGGTGTCATACGAATCGGAGACTCATCATTAGTATAAATACCGAGTATTAACCCGATTGCGTCATTCGTTTATGAACAGTCGCCTGCTGAACAAGTCAATCCGGGAGAAAACTGAAACTATGGTGAAAATTGAACACCGCGCTGTGATAAAATTCCTTACCAGGCAAGGAAAGAACGCTCAGACCATTTTGAATGAAATGGGAGTCGTTTAAAGGGAACAGTGCCCTAGTAAATCAATGATTTACAAGTGGCATTGTCTTTATAAACATGGTCGAGAGTCAATTGAAGACGACGACCGCTCAGGAAGGCCAATTGAGGCCACCACATCGGACATCGTCGAAAAAGTAGAGAAAATTGTACTAGAGGATGCCCGTTTGAAGAAAAAACAATTATCTGCATTAGTTGGAGTATCAGATACCACCATTTTGCGAATCCTACATGATCACCTGGGTATGACAAAAGTCAATTCATGATGGGTTATGCTGTGTATGTTACCCAGAATGCTCACGCCGTTTCAGAAAGAGCAGCGCTTCGATGCGTCAAAGCATTTTTTGGAGTTGTGTGGAGATAAACCTGCACAGATTTTGGACCGAATTGTTACGGGAGATGAAACATGGGTTCATCACTTTGAGCCTGAGTCCAAACAAAAGTCCAAGCAATAGCATAAAAAGGGGACACAACCGCCAAAGAAATTCAAGGTGACGGAGTCGGCTGGAAAGATGATGGCTACTGTTTTTTGAGATTGTGAAAAGACTTAAGGGGAAGGAAATTTTCCGACGACACTGAGGTAAGGGAGGCAATTTCGGCTCATTTTGACGGAAAAGATAAAACATATTTTTATAGTGGCTTAGAAAAATTAATTCATAGGTCTAATAAATATATTGCTTAAGGGTGAATATATTGAAAAGGAAAAATAGTTTTGTTGTTTTATTTTATTTAGATCCCTTTCATTCCATGAACTTTTGGACCTCCCGAGCCCGAGAGAATATAAGAATGTAATATCTAACCAGTCGATGTTATACTTTTTCGTGAATTAAGTCAGATGTCATCTTTTTTATTTTATTAAGGTAAAAACATATTTATTTGTCTCTCTAATCATAACCCGTAACTGAAAAAGGTAAAAGCTTTCTACGCCTTCAAATTGCATCTTAAAAAATATGTAAGTAATGCAATTATAAATTAAATTTCAGCAAAAAATATATTAAAAAACATTTACTTAAAAGGTTTGACACGGGTAATGCTTACCCGCAGGTGCCTCCATTTTTGCACATGTTAGGGATCTTCGAACACAGAGGTCCCACTCCACAAACAGCACCCGAGTATCCTTCAAAACAATCGCAATAAAATTCCATGTGATATAAAAATATTGACGTGTTAGCGATAGTAGGGGTGTTAGGGGAGTATAAAATATCACCACTATATTTATTTGATACGAAAATAGTAATATTATACTTTTACTTATATTAAACAATTATTTTCTTACAATAAATTATTAAAATATGTTTGTGTTTTAACAAACACAGAGAGCAATTTCATACTGTTAGATAGATTTCAGTAATTCCCTTGTCTACCGTCAACATTATTATGTCAGTACAGCTGGAAGCAATGAGAAGCAATGGAAATATAAATTAATATAATTAAAGATAAAATGTTTAATAAAAAAAAGGTTAACTTATCAAATAAAATACCTTTTATTCAAGAAAACAGTTAATAATAAGTTCAAGTAATATAATGTAATCTTTAATCTTATTGTACTTCTATGTACGGAATGTGCTTTAAATTATCGGAACCAAACAAAACTAATAACTTAATTTGGTTAAACTACTCCTTAATAATGTGACTGGTACATTATCATACCACCGCCTCAACATATCACGTGGATTCATATACGTAACAAGATACAATGCAACAACATTGTGCATAATTTAGAGGAAAGAAAACGAAATACCAACAACAGATCGATGCATCGTCTTAAATAAAAATGATTTAAGTAAAAAGTGTAATTTTAAATGACCATACTATAAAGTTTGTACCACTTTTATATAACTGTCACTGAATCACCGAGTACTTTTAAACTTACATCTGGCAAAGATTCATTGAAAACATTCACTAAATTTAAAGATTATATTTAAATCCGTTGTTGGATTGTAATTTAATCATTTAGTGTTAATAATACTATTATCGAGTCTTTTAGACAATTCTTTCAAAACTTGGTCTTTGAAAGGATAATATTACAGCAATCCACCTCAGTATTAAACGTTAAAGGTTACTCATATGGCTTTTAAGCTGTCTTCCAGTTGTTGTGTTGTATACATTATATTAAAATACAACTTATAAGTGGTATCAATGTAACACATTAGCAGTATCATGTTAGATAGACAGTCACACTTGACTATATCAGTCACATTGGATTCCGGGACAATGTAAACAGGTCCTCACTTGGCAACTAATCCTGTGCTGTCTAAGGTCATTAGAGCCTGTCTGTTATATAATTGTAACAAGAGTTGAAAGTGAGACCGTTAGTACGAGTATATATGTATTACCAGGTAATAGTAATATATTTCTAGATAATATATTGCACATATATGTATTTATCAACAATTTCATGTAGTAAATGATCTTAAGCAAAATAATTTTGGAAAATGATAAAGATTGATTGATTGATGGATTTTTAATTATTGAAGATAATCTTGTTATTAAGTAAAAATTTTTACATTCCTTACGAGATTAAATACAGCTAATATAGGAATTATATTGATTGAATAATTAATGAAATATAGAGTGAAAAAAATAGATATACTTAATATTCTATCAAAAATCCTAAATAAGATCATAATTTCATTCCACAAATGGAAAAACTACTAGGGGCGCCAATAGACCCTCAATTTTGACTCGCTGCGCTCGCGAAATCTCGAGTGCCGTTCGCATATTGAGCGAAGCAAGGTCAGTGTAATGACACATCGTTTCCCATTGACTTCAATGGGATATCAGTTTTTTGACGATTATTCCTCTACGACTTGACATGTTTCAAAATTTCATGATTTTCTGTCAAGTAGTTTTCGAGCCCATGCGTGACAAAGAATGCGAAAAAGTCTCCAGTAGAACGCTCCGCTCGCTTCGCTCAACAAGATATTTCAAATAATTTTAACAATAACAGGATACTTTATAACTGGTATAAATTGACATTTTATTATGACATAACATTTTAATTAATACACAGAAAAGCTCTCATACATATGTGCTACAAAGTCTGCATATAAGTTTATCTCGTCCGAGATGGAGATGCTGGATACGTCATTCACCTGACGCCTCCGTCTTTTCAAGCCGCTTTTATAAACTACTACTCGTTACATTTTCTTTTTGATTCCAGCTCTAGCGACTCACTGTTTTATCTTCTTTTTTATGGATTTTCCTTAACAAAAGTAAGGATAACGAAAGAAAATTAATGGTTATAGATTGTAAAATAATTTATATAATAACAAACCTTAAGGTTACCTATATGAAACATGAACAATTAACTTGCACTGACACTGGTATATTGTGACCTTTGAGGGCTTGAGACTCAGTCATTTGAATATAGATTTTATACTAGACGAGAGACTTGAATAAGGTAGCGTCCTCTTGAAGGAGCTACTACAGTTACGTTTCGTTCGATGAGCAAGAGTGTCGAATGTTCAAAGCTTTGCTGACTTTTACTTACCAAATCTGAATCAATAAATTAATACTCATTACATAAATATAACTTTAATTCGTATTCCAAGATAGTATCCAAGTCACGCTATACTTAAGTTGTTTGAATATGTGTATATACGATTATTTATTTTACTCAAATACAGTGTGTTATGTTAAATTATTATATTCAGTTAAAATTATCATCACCATGTTGCTCTTTACATTGTAATAGACCCCTCTCTAAATTATCTAAATCATTTATTTAAGGCGTATCATAAATAAACGCGTCCTGTAAAATTGTTTTTTTTTATGGTACTATGTGCGAATGAGAAGGAGGTTCTGGTAGTAGGTGATGTTTTCGTTTATGTAAATTTACATAGATTTAATAGAATAGAAGTGCGACGACATTCTAGAGAAATGGCTCGGAATGAACGAGAGTAGGAAATGGAGAAAGAACATGGTTATTTCACTATTTAGTACAGTTCAGTCAAACTCCTACCACTTAAATAGTGACGTTAAGTTTCCTTTTACTTATAATGAAAAAACTCAAAATAAATATCTATAAAAAATATGTATTGAACAGTCTTTAAAATGTTAAAATGAGTAATGATTTATAATTTCAATCACATTTTCATTTTTCTTAATATAATAAACTCTGTTTTTAATAAAAATAAGAGGATTTTAGAAAAATATAAGATATTAATATATCCTAGATGTAAATCTGAAATAATCACACAATTTAAGACAGAATGCATTGTAAGACTTTGGAAACGAACTAATTAAGTATGATATCTTATGTAACTTAAATACTAGGTTTACAATTACACGTACACGTTTAGAGTTACAGACAGATCCCGGGCACCAAATAGTATTAATCGCATATTTAATATTTTTTTAGTAGCTTTCTAATAGTCGTGGTACAGGTCTTACAATATATGGTCAGTGTGATGTTATATCTTATTAACCTTCCCTAATAAATTAACTATTCTATTCATTTTCAAAAATTTTTAAAAAGGATTACAGCGTTCACGTAATAAAATATACAATTGGATTTATTTAATATTAAGGTTTATTAGTCCTTATCATAATCAATTTATCATGAAGTATTCATCTTAGTCGTAGTGACTTATTCAGACAGATTACATTTTTGAATATAACTTTTCTCCATCTTCATAACTTACAAGGCTTAAGTTGTATCTTGAAAAAGTTTCTTATGAATATTTAAATATATGAGCTTACCTTCAAAGAATGTGTATTTATAAGACTACTTTGAGTTATCTAATGTCTACAGAGATTTGAAACGACATGAACTTAAAGCCGGCAGAGTAGCTAAAGATGGAGTCAAATAGAACATGTTACGAGTAGTAGTTTATAAAAGCGGCTTAAGAAGTGTTCTTCAAATGCATCAAGTGAATAACGCATCCAGCATCTCCATTTCAGATGGGATAATCTTTTCGCTTGTTTAGTGGACATATACGTAAGAGTGTTTATTATTTAATCTTGAAAAAATTTATGTATCCTGGTATTAGTTTGTAATGTCAATGTCAACTTTTGTTTATTGCTTATTTCTCTTGTTACTCTATTTATAATTTTTATCCTAAGAGATTTTTGTGACAAAAAAAAGGTAAGATTAATTAAAATCCACCAATAATTTTTTAGTTTCTTTAATTATCAGTATATTTAAAATATATATAATTAAACTAAATCACATCCACTATTAGCTGCCTGCTGTCCAAAACAAAACCCACAAACACTAAACCTAAAGTAACACTTTAAAGAATTGATGAAAGCAGGAAAGGATAATTTTATATTTCAAGTGTATGAACACAGACCATACACATCCACCCACACATATTATTATCGATAATGAATACAAACATGAGATAGTCACTATTAAGAAATACGAGTAGTATATATTTATATAAATGAAATAACGTTCTTAACTTTAAACTTTTATTACACTGAACAAGTCTTTTCATATTTCCCAATAGACAGAAACTTTACATGACATGCATTATTTCATCTCATCTCATCTGATACATCCATCTGTTGTAACAAATATTATACATACGAGTATGAAGAGTTTTGTGGTCTATTTAAGAGAGGTAATTTCTAGAATATTCTTACATTTGATACTTCAATTCTTAAATTGCGTTGTTTATTTTTATCTCTTTGTTTCCTTCCTTTGGTTCAAAACATATGTGAACTTAAATAAAGCTCTTAAAGTATCTTTTTTGCCTTTTGCTGATTAGTCGCCTAGAAGGACGCTACAATTTTTACACTTTTTTTTATATTTGCATTTACTAAAATATTATTTGGTTCTTTTGTAGTCAATATAAATTTTATAACGATTATATGTTTATTATATATGACCTATTTTATTTTTATTTTAATTAAGAGGAATTTAATTTTTATTTTAATAGGAATTAGAAATTCAATCTAAAATTTTTAACCTAAAGAGAAAAATGTATGTTTCACCCATTCACAATCACATTTACAAACTGCTTGTCGTAAAATTTTCCATTTGGCGTAAAATTTAGCCATTTAACTTTAGCCATTAGAAAGAAACTTTTTTTTTTATTTTACTGTTTTTTTCTTTGTCTGTTTGATAACATGTCAATGTTTGTAATATTATCGGATATCTTATAAAACATCTTTTTATTGCCTGTTTCTCTCCTATAAAGTAATTTTGTAAATTCCCATTTAAATTTATCCGGCCTTTATCACAACGACTATTATGTCCAATGTGTCTAATAACTTAAGATTAGAGCTTGAAATCTGAATAACAAGCAAGAATTTGTATGCTGTATAAGATAAAACGGCAAAGGTAAAAAGTTTTATCGAAGTCATGTTTTAAAACATGCTTACTCACTTATTTTGTTTTCAACACAGAAACATCCGAAGTAGTAATTACATTTTCCTACACCTTATTTCATACTATACTTATCATAATATATAATCAGTCTATAGATAGTATATATTATGGCAAGACTAGGTGTATGTTGAAATTTATTTTTTTTTATGTAGTCTTTTCTTGGTGTTGTAATTCTTCTATTACACCTTAAACCAATGAATTTGTTGCTGGATTTGGAGTTTATAGATCTTTCAATGGAAACGTGCAAATACAACATTCAGCTACAACAAACTCCTTCAGCTATTATTAATTGTTTACTAACGTTTTGCTGTGTGTGTTTGTGCGTACGTGCGTGTGTGTGTGCTTGCCAGTGTTTTTTATAAATTACTGAGACAACCGTAAATAATCATAATAATAATAAATGTTGTTCTACAAGTGTTCTTAATTTTCCCGTAAAGTATGATAAAACAATTGTTTTCACTTAATGTTTAAAGTTCAAGTCATTTGTTTTATATTAACAAACGACTGAACATACTAACGATTTTGGTGCCAATAGCTGACAATAGTTGAAGTTACCGAATGATTTATGACTACAAGGTAACGATCATTTAATTACAAATTATGTAAATTGGTTGAGTATCTGAATATTATTATTGTAACTCTTTATCGATATCTCAAATTATATCTAAACTCTTAAACCATAACAGTAACGAATGCTTGAGTACAAAAATAAAAAAAATCTTAAATTAAACATAATATAGAAACAGTTTTTGTACAATAGTGATCGTATTATTTCGGTCATTGGCAAAATATTTATTTTATGTCTTGTAGATGATTTAAACACACATTATATAAAATTACATGCAGTTGAAACTTCACTGATTAAGAAAAATGATTACATTTTAAACAGAAAAAGGATTTAAAGTACGTCTTAACAAACAATGAAGATGAGATAAAGTATATATGCCAGTGACACTCCTTCCGTTGGAAGCAGTTAAATTAACTACAGTCCCAAATGTATCCGCGACACTTTTGTAACGGAGATGATAAAGAGATTCCATCTTTCAGTCCCTCGTAACATATCGTGAGACTGGCGCTCTTTAATAAAGATGTGATCAAATAGATATAACATAAAACCTAATTACAATATAAGGATTAAAAAGTGCGCTACGCCTTATACTATACTTATATAAGTAACATTTAAATATAAAAATATATTCATATTAATTATTACTAATAAATATAACATCTCAATTCAATTACAGAAAGTGTATCGAACTTTTGAACAATAATACGTTATATACGAAAAAAAAATCACGGTAAATTGAAATGAATTTATTATTTAAACATTTATCCACTTTTAAAGTTTTTTAGTTCCTTATTGCTATATATATCTTCGCATTGTTAGTTTTACACATGATTATATTATATATTTTATAACAAAAAAATTCTTGGTGTAGGTACCTACTGTTAATTTCTGGGCGTAGAACCGGGATGACGTACCATGTAGTTTTAGACAAATGTAGTATTAAATTATAAAGATATTAACTAAGCAATTGAAAAAAATCTGCTGGTTAGTAATGTTTAAACTTCATGCTATCAAAATTATTAATCAGTTTTATTTAAATATGTTTCCACATTTTATTAAAAATATATAAGTATGATTTCAGGTTAAGGGCTTTTAATTATATTGAATTTGATATTTTATTTATTAAATATTACCTGTTGCTCGTGACTCCGTCCGTGTTGACATTAGTAAGAGTTCGTAAGAACCGCTTTTTTATGTCTTTATAAAAATAAATATACACCGGATACGTTGACGTAGGTCTCGATCCCCTGAAAATATCGGGATGAAAGTAGCCTATATTGCTCAGTGGCAATATAGCATTGTAAGTGCAAAATGATTTTTGAAAACGATCTAGGACTATTCCAGCTTACTCATTTACACGAGCAAACAAAAATACAAATCTTTCCGTTTTATTAATATTATTATTAAGGTATATGTTGTATATATTACTGTTCTCACTGCCGGTAATGAGATACTTATGTGTATCTTTCTTGTGTACTTCTTCCCTCACTGTGGCTACAGTAAACTAACATAAAAATTATATTATTTAATTGGCACTAGTCACATATCAATGTATGAGCTGTTACTAATTCAACAGGTTTTTTGGTGTCTCCCCTTTCCGAGGGTACAATATGAGTTAAAATTAAAATAATTTAGGTGGACTTATAGAATAACTGTTTAACTTAATGTAAGATTGAAATATAAATAAACAATGAAAAACAATTGCTTATTAATAAAATTATTACCTTTCAATAAACAGAAATTAATAATTTAACCAATTAGCCTACTTATCCATAATAAAGCTAGACTTATAAATTATTCACATCTTTAAAAAACTAAAGTGCAGATTGGCTTTGATTGTAGCTAAGTAAGCTGTTGATAGATCACTTAGCTTGCTATTATAACTACATGAAGCAGATAATCAAATGTAATGCTAGGTTCCAAAATTGGTTCAAAATTTGTTACTTGTTATATTCAAAATAAAATATATTGATTTGTATCTTCGATCTTGTTCTTATATATGAAACATATTTAAAATCTAAGTTACGAGAGAAAAACTGACAGAAATATTAAATCTCTAATATAATTATAAATATTAGGAATTAAAGTATGTAATAACATTTACTATTCATCATAGCACAATTCTAAAGTATATTCCGATCATTAAATGAGGGTCACATTTAAGTTTAGTATTTTATTTAAACTTCACAAATTATTTCTGACATTGCTTTTATTACTGAACAGTGGGCAGCGGGAGTAGATGATGTTATTGACTGTCTACTTTAATGTTTTTTTGGTTCTCATTACGATATCAGATTATTACCGGGTATAACCAATAAGTGATATTAAAGTTAATGCAAACATGTTGGTGCTGTAGTAACAAAATATGATATATGATCATTGTTTTATGTGTTTTATAATAAATGTATATAATATATTTATAGAACATAAATATATTTTTATGATATATTCTTCTTATCTTCTGTAAAACTTTAATTCTTAACATTATTGAAATTAGAGTTTATTTCAATCTCCTCTCGGTGCTCTGATTTAAACACACACCGAGAGGTGTAACATGACTCATAAACGAATTTCACAGCCATTAACACTCATAGGATATGTCCTAAAGAAAATATGAATAGACACTTTAACCTTTATCTATATATATATATATATATATATATATATATATGTTTGTAACTTCATATACCTCACCTTTCTTTAATTTCTCGACCATTAATTAACTTCAAGTGTTTAAATAGTCTTATAACATATTGGAAGAACTTAAGTTTTATATTTTAGAGAGTAGTTTTGACAGTAATTTTAATATTACGTTTTATATATGGCATCTATAAAATAAATAAGTCATTATTAAAAGTCCAAGATCTGGGGCGAAATTCGAGTTGTATAATTTTAAATAGAATTGATTAGGTGTTTGTTTTCTAATTCATCGTATTCAATTCTCTATATTTAATCATGTTCTATAATTATTTTATCATGTTCTACAAATTTAACTAATTATTTTCCAAGTCATTGTATCTTGTATAGTCATATAGATGGTAATGCCTTATCATGATATAATTTGGTGATACTGTATATATCTTTCATTAAAGCTAGAGCCAATCTGTATGCAGCGTCATTGAATCGATAATGTTTAATACAATAGGACTATTACTTAACTCGACTTGATGTGTATTGGTATGTACTGGATCAATATTCAGATGATTGAGTATGCAACTGAATCAAAAGTTATGATAAGTATAGTAATTGAATACAAATTTGGGAAATTTGTTAAATAAAATAGTTTAAATTATTTTAATATATTCTTAGTTAATATTACAATGTACAGAAAGTATGAATATTATTTATTAATCTACCAATATTATATTGCTTGGATCAAAGGTTCTTAGTTTTATAGTTACAACTATTTATATTTCGCGACACCTTAGCTTAATTGTACTGTACTGCAGCGACTGAATAGAACACGGAACTTATTATATATAGGGTTGATATTAGAACCAATTGGAACACGACCTCGTGTGATGTAATGATTAAAGTTCTAGTTAATGTTTGATAAACGACGAAAACTATTCCGCGATTTCAGAGTAAATAATTGTTAATAGTTAAACTCTGCGGATGATTTGTAACCAATAATATACAATAAGCACTGGTGAGGGAGATAATGTAAATAAAATATTTTGAATACACTATTAATTACAGAAAAACAATAACAATAAAGTATATCCAAACCGTATATTTACAACTGTATACATTTAACATCATTTAACATTAAACTTAGTTTTGATACAATTTTGACATCAAGTTTGAATTTGAAAATGAAAAGATATAATGCAGACAAGGAAACGTATGTAAGCCAGTGACACTTTTTCACTGAAAGCATTAAAATCAACTATAATCCCAACTGTATCCGCGACGCATATTTCCATAATGAATAATGGATGACAAAGTACGGCATCTTTCAAAGCTCTTGAGATATGACGCGAATCTTTTACTCGTGTAAGACTTTATTGTTAAAAATATGATCTTTGGGCAATTAATTAATAACATACATACAAACACTAATTTGTGATTTACTAATATAACTTTTTTAATGTTCTGATATTTTGCTCTATTTATATCAATAAATTGAGGAATATTCTGATGCAAGTAAAATATTTTTGGTTTAGTTAGTAAGTTTAATTGAAGATCCATAGAACGCGGTTTAGACTCTGGCTTAGGCATCTTATAAATTTAATATAACGTATTGAGTTTACTAATTTATTTACATTAAATAAAACATCAAAATTATATCGATACTTAAGAAATAGAATTTCAATAACTATCTAGTATTGCTTTTGAAACGAATTTTGTATGAAGATAACAATATTCGTAAATTGACTCAGCTCATATCTTTCGTGTAATGTGCTAACGTATTGACTCATATTTCCAGAAGAATGGGATTAATAATAATTAATGTAATGAAACCTTTAATATAATGTACACTAAAATTTACATTCATAGCGTGTTTGTACGTTTTGATGAACCTGAATCGAACTTCATAATTGAACCACAGGACTTTGTAGTAAAGTGAATTCTATATTAACGTACATGCGGTAGTATGATGATGTCTACATTTATTAGTTAATTATAACCAGCTGTTGCCATGTATATGTACTCTGGTTATTCTGTAACCACACCTTCATTTTATAAAGCACATATTACATTTGTGTTTTCTCGAAGGGAGGAGATTTTTCCATCAAGAAAAATCATAAATGTATTATTTTAATTTAAGACAATATTGCATACCGAATTTATACGGAATACATATTCCAAACAAGATTTTTCATACATACATTAACATTAATTTCTTCTTCTCCGTATAGATTAAATTTTTAAAAACTCTCAAAAGAAATGATGGTTAGTTCTTCTTCCTAAATATCTTGAAAAACTATGGATTTTCATCAGATCTTGCAACCTACAATTTATAAATATTAATAAATAATAATTAATTCACTGTTATATAGTATATTATTTGAGTTATTGAGGTATAGTTAATTAACAGTACGGAGTATTCAATTCAGAGTGAATTAAAGTATGTTTTAATGGCTACCAATAAAAAAAGCTTGGTTTTACTGTTACTAGGTTTTATTTAGATAAATTATTATATTTACTTAGTTTCTGTGATTTTTTACAATAAATTTTAAAACTTTAAATGATCTAATTTAAAAAAGAGTATTATGTTCTTTACTAATATCCACAGAACAATGTGTAATAGCTTATTTCCGTTTTACATAAACATAGAATCAAAAAAAAAAAATTATAAATAGGCATCACTTGAAAGTAAACAAAATTCTTATATTAATAAGGAAGATGTACAATAATATTTAATACTTGTCTACCAAGTGCAATGCAAAATAATAAAAAAGGTATTAAATAAGTGAACGACGAAACATTATACGAGTATGTTCAAAGGAGAGAGTTTCAGAGGAGAGCCTCTGAAACTTGCAATCTACAATTATTAGGATTCCTTATTGTATCCAAAATTGTAATTTTTAATAAAAGCTAAGTTTATGACACAAACTATACACATTTAATAACAAGATATTAACCAAAATAATTTCATATACACATATTAATTTAGAGTGCAGATCTTAGAGAATTGAATTTTTTTAAATAATTTTTCACCCTGTTACCATGGCCATGTTCTCTTGAAATTTGTCGGATGAAACAGCTCTTTACATAAAATTGATGTGTCCTCATGAGGGTAACAACATTTTTTATAACATATTTATTTCGAAATGGTGTAAATATATTTTCTACGTTTCCGAATCAATAAAAAAATCTGCCAACAAAATTTTATGAGAATCGCTTTAGAAATGCGTCCTGTAAAAGAGATCAGCTGGGCCGCTAGATATTGGACGAAAATATATACAACGAAGTTTACCGAAACTGAAACGCAGATGCTTTACTTCACGCTAGCTCGGTGAATTATTGCTAAAGTATTCTACGAGTATATATCCTTTTCGAGATAAATGTTACAGATAATACTTACATTTATACATAATACTCATAACTTTGGCAAGTGTTTAGTTACGTAACATCCAAAATTCCTATTTAGTATTTTATTAACTGTTATTATATCTCATTTCAAGAATTTCGTTGTATATATACGGAAAGGTTTTTGGCATTGATTGGTTGAAAATTGTATATATCTACGTTTAGGGCTAACTGCTTATTTAATATCAAGATTAAAGTCTACTACCTACTATTAAAAATACTTAAACTTCAACAAAAGTTTGGTAAATTATTTGTTCTTGTAGTGCCAGTGGGTGCGGTTTATTTTGTGCTCAAAAAATCGTAAAGCTGAAAAAACTGGCATTATATATTCAAACTGTGCAGTATATGCATTTTACAGTCGCCAATTAAGAATAACTTTTGCACCTTTGCACCTTTAACCTTTGTAAATACTAAACGATTAGGCAATTGCAATACCTATACAACACTGGAATGCAAATATATTGTGATTTACAGCTTTTTAAATCAATAAGTAAAAACAAAACACAGAGCCAAAATACATGTCATTCTAAAATATCGGTAACATCATTCACGACTCATTAATTTTTATCCCCGACGACGACGTCAAATTCTGGTTATATTCAGATAGTATACAAAGTAGTTCTAACTATTCACTAGTTTTATTATTTTGCTACGATATAACTTTATATTAAAATGTCAATGTAATGTAAATGAAACCATAATTATAATAGTTGGGCTCAATAAATAATTAAAATAAATCCAAAATCAGAACAGAATTAGAGCAAAGTTTGAAGCTTAATTATTACTCTTTACAAACGAAAGCACTCCGTGTAAACTAAAGTAAACATTTTGAATATTTTGCGGGGACTTCATAACAGTTTTTGCGGACGAGACTAGTAATGAATTTACGATGTCAAAACTCAGTAGCAGACTTAAAATCAGACTTCTTTCTGCAATGTAGTACTCATTAAATGTTAGGTCCAGGGCTCTAACATAATATGCTTTATAGTGATATATTTAGTACAGAAAAGCTTATAGCAAGGAGTAAATATTTACCTAAATATTAAGCTTACTAAAAGTTCTATTGAGCATGAATCATGACAATGATCAATTGACAGAGAGGTGAATTTGAACAAAACGTCTTCCTGAACGGATTAAGAATTTCCGAGTAGTCTTTTTTATTCGAATAAAAATAAAATTTTATTTAAGGATACAACAACAACTATAAAAAATTTCAAACCTAGAATATTGACATAGATTCTTAATTTATATTGAATGATCTAATTAAGTATTTTAATTAAAGAAAACTGCGTTAGTTTAAGTTTTTGTCAGTCCATTATTTAATTTTATAAAACAATAAATATATTCATACATATAATATATTAATATCTGTTGCTTTTATGTTTATCTCATTAATCCATCAAAGGAAGATACCTGACAGAATGATTAAAGCAAAATCAATGACTTCACTTACTTCTTATATTAAGTTCCAAGTAAAGTTGTAGAAATTCCATTGTTTTCGGACTGTTTATTGTAAAATTTTAATAACAGAAGTAGACAGTATCTTTCGATAGTCTTATAAAAAAACATTATGTTTTATTTGATAGCTATCATAACAAATAAAAAACATTCACGAACTAACTTTGTTCGTTCTGTATTGTTTTCACATTTCTCGGATGTATGGATGTCTGTGGACAGGAAAAATTTTCATTACTGTCGAGAGATGATATTTACTGATTTAGTTTATTTTCATATTTAATTATATTACTATTATTAATCACACTTTTTTGTATTTTTTTAGTAATTATACATAATCATGTATTTAATATTTTCTTTTCGTCAATAAATAATAACTATTTTACTTAAAAATCAATTGTTTTTTTTATTAACATTTATAAATTCGTCAAAGTTTGTTCGGGAAATAACCTGGGTATTTGCATATTGTCTGGTTTTTACTTATAAAAGAGTCTGTCTACTTTCGAACCTCGTTTTCGAGGTTGAATTGAAGTTATTTTTTCACTTTCAATTTTAAAATTTGGTCATTGTCATAAAATTTACTTCTGTAATAATTTCAAAAACTTTAAGTTACCAGATTTGTCTTATTTTAAGTAATTATTAATTAATATGAATGTATCAAATGCTAATACATTTATGCAAATATCTTTCCATAAACTTTTTCTTTTCATTAATTATTTCCTAATAATAAAATAATAAATGCAGGGTATCACTTGAATGAATTATTTTAATTTAATAAAGAACATTTTTAAAAAAATTTGTTTAAAAATAAAATACATTATAAATACTATCATAATACAGTTATTTGTCTAAACCTTTATTTTTATTAAATAATCTGGTAATTTGTGAGTTAATTGAGAAATTTAAAATCTTATCTATTTGGAGAATTTTAAATATTAAATCTTAATGTAAAAACATCACAAAGAATTGATAAACATATTTTCACTATGTTATAACAGTTTCTAAAATAAGTGATGTATTTGTAAAATTAAAAAAGGGATACCAATGATTTTTAACAAACCCCACACGTATATCCTCCTAAATAATCACAAAAATTCAAGTTTAAAATAAACATATAGATTTGTTCGGAACCCGGATATACTTCATCGTTATCTGGTGTAGTCAATTTAATATTTTGATAATATAATTATAATAAAATGTATATTTAATGTTTGTACTGTACTGTATGATATTAATGCTAAATTGTAATCTTTTTTTATGAAGTATTTTAAAATTAAAAATAATTAATAATCGTTTGGATACCGTTGTTATCATACTTATTATAACCGTAGTAATTAAATAAAGTTAATTGTTCGATATAAAGTTAATTCTGTTAGAATTGGAATAGATTTATTTGCTTAAGAAAACATAAATATTAATTAATACATGGACGTATGATATAACTGAAAGTTCTATAATATAATCATATAATTGGTGCAATATTTATAAATAACATAAATATACATTATACGTTAAACTATTGTAAAAAGTAATTTAACTATTAAAGTAATTGAATTGGATTGGATTGGAGAGTTACATATTATATAGACTTTAAAATTATCCCATTTTATCGTTGTTCTACTGTGAATATACGGGAAATGAGCAGTTGATTATTTCGTGTAACCATTAATTCCCAACTGGGCTAAGCTCGGTCCAATCGTGTTCAGTTTGGCAGCCATTTACATTAGTAATTAGATAATGTTAAACCATCCGATCATTCTATTTTGTTGGTACGCGACACAAATGTTATACATACACGATACCATTAAATATATTAAAACAGTTGGCCATATCTTCTTTTACACAACAGTAGTATATTCTTATATAATTCGTTATTAGATTCGTAGCCAAAAAAGGCGTATACTCCCTGTATATTCCTTTTTTGCAAGTACCCAGGTCGTATCGTTCCGGAAATACAGCCGAAGGGTGTTTGTTCTACATCTTAGTGGAACGTGGAAGAAAGGTCCTTAAAACCTTAAAGTAGAAGATCATGATGAATTTTAATAATATTTCTACCCGTGTCCTTCGTAAAGCACATTATTTATCATCAACTGGTAATCACTGCATTTTAGACTATTAATTATACTGAATTTACCTACCCTTTCTATATAAGTAATGTACATCTATATTAAGGTATATTAAGGTCGCACTAGTTTTATACATAGGGTAAAAAATACCTCATAGTCTTATAAAGCTATAGGTTACGAACATATATACCGCCGATTTTGTCTGTCTATTTATATTTGCTAGTATCATTTTAATTGTAATTAATTCCAAAGTGATCTTCGGCTTTCGAACTTTATCGATCTTAATGGAATTTGAAACTACGAAATATTTTATCTCGTACGTATACATATAGCAGCATAGTCTACACTTCTATATTTTTGAATAAGCTGAGATACGTCCACTAAGATACGTCCACTAATGTATTAACAAAACATTACTAAATGCTTAATCTTGTAATATTAATTACAAAATCAGTCTCAAACCTAATAATATAGAAACCTATTTTTGTATAAGATACAATTTGTAAATAGTTATTAGCAAAATCTACTAAGTTTCATCCAGCTTTATACCATTTTTCAGTTAATTATATAACTAATTAAACAAAACAGATATAATTTAGTTTGTAATAGCAATGAGTCCGAGATGCTTACACAAAATAAACATCAAAGTTGGCGCATTGTTTAATTACATTTATTCAGTACAAAATATTGACTGTCTGTTACGTTATTTATTTTCTATAACTCAAAATATTTACCCGTGTGAAAAGTTAC
The DNA here is from genome assembly GCA_918358865.1 of Melinaea marsaeus rileyi. Classification (NCBI taxonomy): domain Eukaryota; kingdom Metazoa; phylum Arthropoda; class Insecta; order Lepidoptera; family Nymphalidae; genus Melinaea; species Melinaea marsaeus. Next base: position 2,058,787 of record OU911091.1, on the reverse strand, counting down.
GTAACTAAGATTTAATAAAAATAATGTTCTAGTAAATGGTATTTTAACATAGTCTTTAAACAAACTTACGATTACCAAATTATCTAAAATTAAAATTTATTATAAAATATTATTATGATTATTATTATTATTATCATGTAACTTACACTATTATTTTATTCTTATATAATAATATTTATCATTCCCTTATACTACATTTAAGTGTAACATTTTTTTTTTACTACAAATAAGTGTAATTGTAAATAATTGTTATTTTTGGTTTTTAAATAACCAAAGCTAAAGCTAATTGCTCGATGAAGAGTAATAAATAAGACTGATGCAACACAGTCGAGTAATGCGAGTGCGAGTGTGACTCGAACTAGTTTTTATTTTGATTCATAGTTTCCGCTGCGAGAGGTTTTGTCAACTACCGCTTGTGTGAGAGGTTCAAGATAGGATTATACTTAAACTGCACTGCGGATATGATTTAATTAAACGATCCCAACTCAATATACAATATAATCCAAATACCAATTTGGAGAATGTATTTTCATATCGTGTTTTTAATTAGAAATGCACATTGTAGAATAAATTTCGAATTTAATTGGTGTACTATAACCATGCACTTTTTCATTAATAAAAATAATTTTAGATAGATAGTCACATTATTACTAAATGAAATAATTATTTGTTAATAATATTGTATACATAATTATTATTACCTTAATCGAATGTATACTTTGATACATAATTCATTCAGTAAAGATCACAAGCATCATACAATAAAAAAAGTATTTTTAACATTCACCTTGATTCTTCAAAAGTTCGTCGTCACACTTGTTACGACTGAGTTGATCTCAGAAATAAAGATGAAAGGATAAAATGCTGTAAAAGTGTTTTGTTTAACACGTTTATTTTATTTAGATTAATTAATTTATTGTTAGTTATTTCTTTTATTATTTCTTTTAATGATTTTTTATTCCGAGATGCGTTAAAGCTCGCGGTTTCATGATGAGATGTAAGTATCAATTAAGTTAAAAGGTGTCATCTTTTAACTTCAACTTTGAATCCAAATCAATATTTCTCTTATAACAAAAATTCCAGATATTATTATTATTTTATTATATAAGAACGCCTGATATACAATTTATAGATTTCTTAAAAAAAAACAAAAAATAAATTACAGAATATTTTTTACCTTGTTTTTTATACTAAATTTGAATAAAATGTGCACTAAAAATCTTCAAAATATTCCAAATAAGAATTCAGTCGCTTTCCATAATTGTTAGTAATCATGTTAATTGAATTCTAAATATTTAAAATTTATAGATATAAACCAAAAAATGTTTAAAATCAGCGGGAGGTGGTTACTTTTTATATTCAACTATAATAAAATATACTACATAACACTATATAGTAAGAAGTAATTAAAAAAAAATTGTCAGGCCATAACTCAACTTCAACTTTGTATTTATGCAGCCTCTATTTTTTTTATGGAAGAGGGCTGGCGGATCACAGATGATGTGTGCCGCCCATGAACTCTAGCACCATCCGAGGATTTACAAGATCGTTGCCGGCCTAGGAGGTGGGAGTAAACGCCATTTTTGAAGGTACCCATGTCGTACTGATCTGGAAATACCGCCGAAAGGAGTTCGTTCCACATTCGAGTGGTACGTGGAAAAAATGTACTTAAAAACCGTACAGTGGAGGATCGCCACGCATCCAAGTGGTACGGATGGTATTGGCGGCGATGGCGCGCTGTGCGGTGATGGAATTCGGCGGTAGGCATCAGAACGAATGGCTCTTCGGAACACTCCCCGTAGTAAATGCGGTAAAAGATGCTCAGAAATGCAACGTCATTACGCAATGCCAAAGAGTCCAGCCGTTCACGGAGCACCGGGTTCCCGACGATCCGAATGGCCCTCCGTTGTATGTTGCGGTCAAATGTTAGAAGCTGATATTGGGGTGATCAAGACAAGAGATGAGAACAGTACTTCATGTGTCCCGGACTTGGGCCTTATAGAGCGCAAGTCTTTGGCCAGGCTCAAATTACTCTCTCTCTATTATTATTTGTGAAATAAATAAGGCTTTGTATACAGTGAATGTTGTATTGCATTGTTGGAATTGCATAACGTAATAAGCGCGCTATATTGTGTCGTTTTCAGTTCAATTAGATGTCACACTTATAATGCTTCATTTTATCTCAGACTACACTCATCTTCCTGCCCTTGTCCCAATTTTGAGATCGGCGCAATATGTTTTTTCCTTCCATACTCTTCTGTTACTCGTCATCTCTGTACACACTCCCTTCTTCTCCATATCGCCTTTCACGCAATCCATCCATCTTTTCTTCGGCTGTCCTCTAACTGCCCATCCCTCCACTACCATAATACACTAGGAACTCAATTATATTATTTTTTAGCAATTTTACAACTAAATTATGTTTACCAGACCACACATAAGTCTCCATCGAAATAAGGTATGGAAGAGCATGTATGAAATTGTCTTTTCACCGACATCAAATATCCAATCGGGAATTTGGTGTCGAACTTTGAAATGACAAGATCATTTACAAATTTTAATATACTAATTCTTAAATAGGATATCTAAGATAAACTGTGCTTTAAGCTACTTTTCTAAAAGCTTTAATTAAATAACTGTGGAAAATAACGTTTTCCGTCTCGCGGCGTTGATGAATCGGAACTCTCGAGTTGGTCCGACATTTATATTCAAGAACTTGTTTCTTTAAAAATATCCAGCTGACAACTGTACTTCACTGGAAGTCATTCGTCTTTTTTAAGTATTTTAACAGAAGATTGAAGAATTAGTTTGATAAAAAGAATAGTTTTTTTATGTTTCTATAGTCATACATGACAGATGTCTTGCATATTTCTTACGGGAATTAATTAATAATTATAAAATTTTCAATCAATTATTTAATTAGTGAAATAATAAGTGCAGTAAAAAACATGTTTATTTGTTTCAAATTGTGTATACAATGATTTAGCCGTGTGATTTACTTAAATTATCTATATTTTCTAGAGGTTACAGGTTCGAGTTACATTTACATAGCATATTGCCTATGCTATAAATATTTTTTTTTATAATATAAATGTGTAAATCGTGAAATTTTTGATTCTATGACTATTTTAATAGTAAAGTAATATTTATTTTGTATGTACCTATATAATAATATTATAAAATAATATGTACACACATAAATATGCAAGGTATGATAGGTAAAGTAATCATAAAATCGTAGTGATCTAGAATTGTGTAAAAGTGTCTGTATAAATTATAGAACATTTAATAAATCCGTCACACAATTTATTAAGCACATCGTAAAATTAAGGAAGAGTCGACTAAGAAGAGAACTTAATCTTTGAATCCAGGCTAATTTGTGACTAGTCCGTAACTCACTGAGAAGTCGTTGGATAGAGCTCAGATAAGAGAAAAGCATCGCCGCGAAATAATTTACTTTACTTTCAATTCAGATAATCATTATTTCTATTTTAATATAAATAATATAATATAATACAATTCATCACGTTTATGGGAAACTTCTTCTAACGTTACTATCCATATATAAACTTTAACAAAGATGAATTTAGAAATAAGGCAACACAAATATTTACACTTACAACTACTTTTTATCTAAGAAATAGGAAATAAAAATACATTTCAACAATAACAGTAATAATAATATAATACTTATTTTATGTTAGCTATTGTTATTACATAATTTCAGTTTTAAATAAAAAGGTAAGCAATTTATTAATTTATTTAAAATAAATTTATATTACTTGTTCGCTATAAAAATACATACACTTTATTGATTCTCTTAAGATTTATTATATTATAGTAGCACTTGCAATTCAATTACTAAGCAATTTGCATAATTTTAGCTCAACTTGTTAGACTTCCGTTACTCTTACCATTATTTAAAAGTTCAAATACTACTGCAACTACAGGCCTCCCGAGAATATAATATAATCATATTTTAAAAATTATTAAAAATGCTATTTTAGATAAACTGTTCAAATATTCAATATTTATCATTTCTTCACACGTTTATAAAATTAAAAGACATTTTTTTATAAATTCACAATTATAACTTATCATAAATAATTCATCCATTTTATCGACTATTTTTTAAACAGTTATAAATGTCTTTATTCATTAGTTTAAATTGTTCTTATCGCTTCACAAAACAAAAACTGGCATCTTATTTTTCCATTTTCAAATTCTAATTATGCTTATTTATAAATCACATTGTGAAAGAAAAATAAAAAACATTACAAACTACAACCGAGCCGAGAACAATCACCACCATTTTGCAAATGCACCAATTTATTATTACATACCATTTTAGTTGTGTACTAGTTTCAAAATCTATCATCAACTTTAATTAATTACCTCGCAATATATTTTAGACTATGGAGTGGTTATCTTGAAATCTCGAAATCTTTAGTGTTTTCCAGGACATTTATTACAATCAAATTGGACATCTAACTGTCAAATAAAACAAAAGGTCCGAAATGTTGCATTAAATGTATTGTGTTGACTTTATGGCCATCACAATTTGTATTTTTAAATATAATGTAATAACTATAATAATATTTACATAAATAAATATAATCAATTAATACGTACATCTCAACCTCCTATTATCCACAAATTGTACATTTCTCGCTTTAAACAAATCCATTAAAAATCGTTGAATAAAAGAAATAACTAACATTCTGAAATTAAGTAATCTAAATAAAATAAATGCATGAACAAAATACTTTTATAGAATTTGAACCTTTCACCTTACATTTATCAACTCGTTCGTAATAAATTGGACGACAAAGTTTTGAATAACCCCGGTGACTTTAGTGAAGTTTGAATCTTGATCAAACACTATTTCAATCAACGAACCCACAGCGAGTCTGAGTTTGAATAACAGTGTGTCAAATTAAAGAAATTAAATAAACTCTAAAACATATAAACGATTAATAGTAACTAATGAATATCACTTTTAACGTGAAGGTATCAATATATATATTATTGAAATCAATCGAATGTTGATTTGCTCTTACCCCCCTGTGACATTATTCTTTCCCCTTTACCGACACTCAATCGTCGATTCTAGCAACTCAATTTCCATTCTACAAGCAGAAAAGGATAATAATTTTAAAGAACAATAGTAAAAAATAAACTTCTCCCCTTTGTAGACATTTCGAAATAAGAATCAAAAACTCAAAAGTAATGGATACCTATAATGTTGTTTAATGTCTGCAAATATTTACGAGACCGATTTTCGGAAAAAAGTTCTTAAAAAATACAAAAAACATAGGGTGCTAAAATTATGGTATCCCTTCATTGTTTGTCATTTATATGTGAAGTGCCTATACGTACAATAAAATTTTATGACCTACATGTGACGGTCACAGTTGTATTAAATATTTTTTTCTATTTTTTACTAGCTGACTCGCTCTGGTAACATTTTTTATAGAAATTCTTAAATGTCTTAGTAAATAAGAAAGTAAACTATTGTTGGTGTCATCATTTATTTAACTCGTAATACGGTCGTCAGTCGTCGTCGTAAGTCGTATAAACCATAAAAGTTTCCACAATAACTTAGACTAGATGTGAAAATGAACTTTTTTGAAGGAACTTAACAATTTTAAATTTAACGCATTATAACTTAATTTAGAGAAATGAGTAAAAAAAATCTACCCACATAATAGTGTTTTAAGTTACCACATAATGTGTGTTGTATGTAGAATATTAGAGTCAATGAAACTAAAGTTTGTATATTTTATTTATTTATTTATTTATTTACCCTTTATTGAATATTACAAAAGGCGAACTTAATGCCTGTTGGCATTCTCTACCAGCTAACCTTTGTGGATGGTGAGAAATTGCGGTAGGCGTAACAAAAGTAAAATTCAAAATAAAACTAGTACTAAGTGAAATAAAAAAATAAATATATATATATAATATGTAATAATAATAAAAATAAAAATAAAAATAATAATAAATAAACTATAATATATATATAAATTATATATATATATATATATATATATATATATATATATATATATATATATATATATATAGACAAATTATAAACACATATAATGTCTAATTAAATATACTTACATATAATAAATAGCATATATATATCTGAATGAAATGTGTATTAGGAAGATTCGAGGAAGTAGTTGCGAACAAGATTTTTAAACGACCTTTTGGTAGGTGCCCTCCTTATATTTTCAGGGAGATTGTTCCAAAGGATAGACGCTTGAACTCTAAAAGACTTTTGAACAAAATCAGTTTTATGGGGTAGAATGGAGATTTTAAGGTTAGAAGATGATCGAAGCATTTTGTTATGAGTTGCGTGAAGATATTGGAATTCCTTCTTTAGGTATGAAGGCGCATTTGGATCATTTAAGATTGAATAGAGGAGATTAAGTATTCTAGAGCTACGCCTCTGTCGAATAGTGAGCCATTTAAGTTTAGTGCGAAATTGAGAAACATGATCATACTTACGTAAGCCGAAGATGTAGCGGAGACAGTTGTTAAGGAGGCGCTCTAACTTGTTGAGAAGATCATTGTTTAGGTCTGGATAGGAGACATCTGCGTAATCAATAAGGGGCAATATAAGAGAGTTGATTAGCATTATTTTCGTCTTAATAGGGAGGAAATGTTTAGTCCGATATAAGGACTGTAATGCGGCAGTGACTTTGCGGCATATTTCGTTAATCTGCTGGCGCCAATCCATTTTACAGTCAATGCACAACCCCGGTTTTTTACGGTCTTAGATAGTGGTATGACATTGCCATTATATGTGATGGCAGGCATGCTGTCAAAATCCGTACTGACCAGCAATCTTGAGCTTCCAATGACTATAGCTAAACATTTTTTAGGATTAACAGAAACACCAAATCTGGAGGACCATAAACTCAATTGATTTAAGTTGCGATTAATGGTAACAATTGCATTTGAAAGTTCATTTATCCCAGTCTGCACATAGAGCTGAAGGTCATCAGCGTATAAGTGATACGAACAGTCGAAGTTGGGAAGTAATGTATCAATAAATAAAGAAAATAAAATAGGAGAAAGAATACCGCCTTGTGGCACACCAGTTTCTATGTTGGCCCATATGGAGGATGAGCCACCCATGCAAACTGACTGTTGGCGGCCACGAAGATAAGATGAGAACCATTTAACTGCAGATGGGCTGAACTTGAGTAAAGATAAAATGGCAAGGAGGATTTCGTGGTTAACTGTGTTGAAAGCATTTGAAAAGTCTACAAGCACCAACACTGTTAATAGCTTTTTGTCCATACCAAGTCGTATATCATCTGTTACCTTTATGAGAGCGGTATTGGTGCTGTGACCTGGACGAAACCCAGACTGGTAAATACTCAGTAGGTTGTACTTGAAAATATGAGAAGATATTTGCTTAAAAACACAGGCTTCTAGAACTTTTGAAAGGAATGGCAATATGGAGATGGGTCTGTAGTGATTTGGGAGAGTAGGTTGAGGAATTTTTGGTAACGGACGCACCAAAGCTTTTTTCCAAATATTAGGATATTCACCAGATATTAAGGAAAAGTTAACAATGTGAGATATTAAAGGTAAAAGAGGATCCAAAATATTAAGGATCATAGATCTGCTAATATCGTCACAACCCATTGCCTTAGATTTTATAGAGAAAATGGTTGTTTTAATTTCATCCTGTGGTACAGTCGTGAAATAAAAAGATGGGATATCAGGACTCTGCATTGATGAAATGAAAGCAAGTGTTTGAGATAGGATTGTATGATCTAATTGAGGAATAGAGACAAAATAACTGTTAATTTCATCTAATGCCAGAGGGGAGCAAGGATTAACGGAAGGTGACGTGCAAACACCAATAGAAATTAGAAACTTCCATGTATCGGAAGATGAAGAATTGCTTATATTGTCATGTATGTAACGGCGTTTAGCTATTCGTATCACTTGATTGCACCGATTCCTCGCACGCTTGTATATTGACCAATTCTGTGCATTGCGGTCTTTTTTGAATGCTCTAAATAAACGATCCCGTTTAATCATAGCAGCCCGAATAGAGGCAGTCATCCACGGCGCTGCAGGCCGCTTTAATTTAACTTGATGAACTGGTGCGTGAGTGTCATACAATGTTAAAATAGCAGTGTTAAGATAATGAATTTTGTCTTCAACTTTCGACGCTGCATTTATTACCGAGAAATCAAGATTGTAAGCATCCCGCATTAAATTATCTAAGTTTATTTGTGACAAATTTCTAATTTCCAAGATTTTAGGCTTCTGTTTTGGGGGTTTTAATTTGTATGACAAGTAAATAAGGTCGTGTCGCGAAAAGCCAGGAGCAGATAACTGTCCAAATTTTTGTGATAATTCAGGGACTCCGGTAATTATGAGATCTATCCATGAAACATCACTGTCTAAATTGTGATGAGTTGCCTTCAATGGGAGAATTGAGAGATTAACTGACTCAATGATAGATCGAAGTCTAAGGGATCGCGAGGAAGATTTTAGGAGATTAGTATTAAAGTCACCCATTATTATATAATGTTTATAATTAGACGATATATTATCTAGGGCGTGTTCAAAATCTGTAAAGTAATCAGTCGAGGGAGGACAATATATAACACCTAAGAGTGCCTTGACACCTTTAAAATCTAGCTCTAAAAATAAGTACTCACAGGAGGCCGAATATCGAGAGGGAGACATTAAAATTATTTTATGAGTAATAAACGCTTTTAAATATACAGCGACACCACCCGCCCTTCTGTCTGTGCGATCGTTCCTTATTAACACAAACCCAGGTAATGGATAAAGCGCAGAGTGCAATTGTGGTTTTAGCCAGCTCTCGGAGATAAGTACCGCGTGGATTGCATTATTCTTTGAAAAAGTAGCCTCTAGTTCAGCATAGTGGCTCGGTATACTTTGAGAATTTAAATGACATATATTGAACAAGTTGCGATTATCAGAAAATATGCTTTCCAAATGTCCACTTAAAGAAGTTAAGCTATCGTTTATGGGATCGTCACAACTATCAAAGGAACCACTGGAATCGTGCAGTGAGTAAAATGTGTCATCAATACTGTGAGAAGATTCATTATCAGACATAATGTATATTAAATAAATAAACTATGAAATAACTATATAAATAAACAATAAAATAAGAATAAAAAAAAAAATAAAATAATAATAATAATTAAAAGCGCAACTAAACTTGTGCTACAAAAAAAAAAAAAAATAATAATAATAATAATAATTAAAGTACCCTATTTATCACCAACCAACCCAACAGTTTACTGTTTACATGATTATAAGTTTTGATAAACAGTACATGTTATATAATAAAAAGACTTAATTATATGAAACATAAAACTAACAAAGAAAAATTAAAAAAGTGAATTAAATTGAATGAACTTTACTTTGGTCTGTGCGTAAACATAAACGTCACATTGACTGACAGTTAATCACTGCCACTGACAACTTGTCAGTTCAGAGAATTAATATAATAATATTAAGTAATGTTAAATTAGATATATCCATATTTAATAATATTATTAGTAAATACTAACAACAACAGTTTTAAAATGAGTTTGAATTTAGAAAATATAAATTATCAAATTATTAATATTATACAAAACGTTAATTGTGGAGAAGAATTGGGTTATATATTAATGACACAGACCAAGAAGTTATTTACATACTGTGAATGAATTATTTCTTCAGACCCATACGCCGAGACTTTTTGAAATCTTCACCTTGAACCCCTGCGATGTTCGGCTTGCGACGAGGCGCCTGGTGACGAACAACCTGCTGCTGGGCACCGCTCGGAGTAGCCAATGGTTCTGTGGTGGTAATAGTGTCGGGATATTCAGAGATCAACCGATCAAGTTCTTCCTCAGTAACGATTTTCACATGGTCTCCACTGGGTACCTTGATATGTATTACTCCATCAAGAGTCCAGACATTCTTCATATTGAAATGCTGCCTCGCTCTCTTGTGAACCGCCAGGCGAACTTTAGTGAGGAACTCAGTCACCGTATATCCGGTGCCCTTTAACTTGGATTTACACCTCCATAACTCAGCCTTGGAGTTGTGATACCTAAAGTGAACAAGTACGGGTCTGATATGCTCACCACTTTGGACACCCAGTCTATGACAGCGCTTGATGCAATCTTTAGAGACGTGCGAGAGGCTTAATTTTTCATGGATTAAATTGAGGACCTCCTGTTGAATATCTGTATTTTTATCCTCAGTGATGCCATTAATTAGCAGAACCTTTTGCCGCTGTCTCATATCTAAAGTATCAACCATTTTAGCACAATCACGGGCTTGCTGATGCAGCAAATTGAGCATGTTATGCACAATCTCTCTGAAGGCTTTAAATTCATCAGCCAATTGCTGTAGTGTTGGTTTCGATGGAGTTGTCGCAGCTTCAAGACGTTTATTAAAATCAGCCATCCGTTGTGTCCAGCATGCTTCAAGCTCAGTTATGTTAGCCATTGTGATGTGAGTGTTCGATAAAACAGAGAAAATAGTGCTTTATGTTCAAAATATACTGTTTTAGGATAAGCTGTTGGGATTGATGTAAGTAAAGTTATAATTTAAATTATAACATTAATATTTATATCCAGAATTATTGTAATAAACTAAATATTAAGAATCTAAAAACTGTTAACTAAAAAAATACTATTTAAATATATTAAATTAATAGAGCAACTAAAAACTGTTGTTGACTTTTTTAACACCTACCCTCGAAAAAAAAAAAAAAGACTACTCTCTCTACTATCTACTTACAATGTGTTAATTTTTAAGTGATTTGTTCGTATAGAAGAGATATACTTCAACGCTGCAGTTTGTCCTATTTCCATTGTGCAATAAACAAACAGTGCAGTGCGGTTACTTCGTGTATTTTATTCAAGCAAGGTGGAACCACTTTTGGCAATTTATCGGATCTAACCAGGTTGGTTTCTCGCTGCCTTTACGAGGCAAATTAAACACACCGATTTTATTAACTATGAAATTCCGACTGAATATATGTAAAGTTCATTTTAAATTTCTGTTTGTTATCATCAGATAAATTTTCTAGTTATATGAATAATGTTCCTATTAACATTAAAAATACAGATAATATACAGATTTGTAAAGATCAAATAAATTTCATATAAATTTAACCTATGTATAACTCTATTACTTTTATATCACTATATTTTTAAATTTAAAGATAATAAATAATTATTTACTTTTTGTTTCAGATGACAGAGTTTGTGATAATAATTGAACATAGCAACAGCTTCCTTTCACTGTTAAATGAAGGATATGAATAAACATAGTGTTGACTTATATTTTATTTCTTCATGGTGCATTAATAAAGGCTTTCTTAAAGTACGTATAACAGTCAGTATTTGGTTCATAGTCGTTGATATTATATAAGCCTGTAAGATAATATGCAAAGCGTTGTTTCAGATATATCAGCATTGCACAAATACCTCACGTATGTGGTTTAATTGCTTCTCCATATGCTGACTTATAGCTAGCATACAAATTTAATCAGGATAATACCTTTGATTCAAATTGTAGAATATACTGAGTTGTTCAATAAAACTACATAGGAAATGCTGAATGAATGTCCTAATAAAATAGGCTGTGAAAAAAATAGTATTATATACATATCGATTTCGATTAATTTAAAGGGACTGTTACTACTTTGAATGTAATCTGGATTGAATTGTGATTGATTGAATTGTAAATAATTGTGGTATAAAAGTTAGTTGGTCGTGTATAATTTAACCGATATACTAAGACGACGACATGAATACGGGTTCTGCACTTTGCTTCATAGTTAGCCGCTCCTTTATTTAATATAAATTACTACATATTGACATTCCACTAATATTTTATTTGGTTTGAAAAATTTAGATAAAGTTATTTTTCGCCTTAACATTTAGTCACTATTTTTAATTGGACGACTGTAAAGTGCACATATTGCATAGTTTGAATGCAATATGCCAGTATTCTCCGCTGTCCAATATTTTTACCACAATACGTACCGCACCCATCATTACTTCTGGAACAAATATATTATCTAACTTTTGCCACGACTCATAAAACCTTTTGTTCCAGTCAAATAATAAATCAATATTTATGTCGAAAAGAAATACGCCATTACACATTTTTCTCAGTGAAGAACGTAATCTCCTTTTTTTAATATATTAGAGCACTTTATGTTATTATGTTTTATTGTTAAATAAGCATCATAAATAACCATAAATTCTGACTCAAAGTTTGATCTTAAATAATAACTAATCCTGTACGTAAATGTATAATATTAAATGTATTCAAAATGCACGTTAACGCGTTTAAAATTTTGCTCAAATAATATAAATTATGTTTTGTAAACAAATTTTTATTACCAAATACAGTAATAAAAAATGTATGTCAATAATTTTCATTCGTTTTTACTACTTTTGTATAATTTTATATGTATAGTCTAAAAGTAAAAAACACATTTAGCTTTTATATATTACCTTATCTTATATAATTGTATATCGTTTAGATAATTCTTATTGTATTTCCTATGTCAATAACGATGTCAAAATAGGATTTAATAAATAATTATCAGTAAAACAATTTAATGGTTTATTATTCATTAATTTGTAAATGATCCTCACGTGTGAAAATAATTGAAATAATATACATAATAAAGATACTAAATAAATACCTAAATTTAACATTTGAAGTATTCATTGCGTTAAAAATATAAATACTTGGAATTTATTTATATTAAATAAATTATAATCTTTATTAGACTATTTGATTAAATTATAGAGCTTTATAAAGAAAAGATGAACCTACTTACATAGATTACTAGACTATTCGTGAAGCTGTCTGTATGGATTAATGAACATTTTATAATCTAATTCTAATTCCAGAGTCGTCAAACACAATCAGTTTTATAATTTATAATATTTATGGTTTTATTTAAATAAAAAATAATAAGAAAGAAAAGTCTTCCATCCATAAAACTGTGTTACCGACTTTACGTATTAATCATAAAAACTTATATAAAATCATTAAAATACATTATAGACGGTATTATAAAAATGTTTAATTATATTAACTAAGTATTTCACTTGGAAATAAAATGTACTGTAATAAATGTATTCCTAAATTGTTGGATATTTTAAGAATATGGATTTTGTTTTGACTCCAACACAACTTCACAATAAAGTCGGTAGTTTATATAAATATCGGCCATTCGTTTGGAAGCTACAGTCTGAAGTGTTTGAAATTGGAAATAAAGTGAATATTCTGTGAAAGTGTCTTTATTTCTTAATAATTGTTGAAGAGAATTTCCTATAAAGAAAAGTATCAGTATTGAGTGAAGTGAATTATTTGGATTGGGTGTCTTGGACGCTAGTTTAATATCTCAGAAGTGGGATTGCACTGAAATATTTGTGATTTTGGTGTAATCCTGAGCTGCCCACACCAGAAAAATATATAAAATAAGTGTAAGTATGAATTAATATTTGTTTTTTTTTTAAATCGATCTACCCTCTTTTATTATTATTATTTTTTTGAATTGTTTTAAAGAATGGTTTACTAAATAAGTGATAGTGTCATATATAATGTTGATATCTAAGTTATAACTTCTACTCAATATTGAAAACCTGAATATTATATACGCAAGTATAGATAATATTTGCTTTTTTTAAAAAATCGATCTACCCTCTTTTATTTTTTTATTTTTTTTTGAATTGTTTTAAAGAATGGCTTACTAAATAAGTGATAGTGTTATATATATAATGTTGATATCTAAGTTATAACTTCTATTCAATATTGAAAACCTGAATATTATATACGCAAGTATAGGTAATATTTGCTTTTTAAAAATCGATCTACCCTCTTTTATTTATTTTTTTTTTTTTTTGAATTGTTTTAAAGAATGGCTTACTAAATAAGTGATAGTGTTATATATAATGTTGATATCTAAGTTATAACTTCTACTCAATATTGAAAACCTGAATATTATATACGCAAGTATAGGTTGTTTATAATATTATTTTTTTATTGTGGTATTTATATTTCTTTCTTTTTTTTTATTATTTTTGAGGATTACTACTACGATGCCTAAACGGAACAAAGGGACAGAGTCCGTTGAAAGTGACTCTTCACAAAATAGTCAAGAAAGACATTCAAGGAGACACAAGACTCGAAGGAACCGCCGATCTAGGCGTCATAGTCGTAGCAGAAGTGCACATTCCAAGCATCGTGGACGCAACAAGACCACACGAAAGCGGAGGTCTCCAAGTAGCAGATCGGATACTCCAGCTCCGGTCCAAGCTGGCACGGCACGGCATGCTGGGTTGTCGTATGGAGGCGGCACCACACCACCGGCTGGAGCGGAGCGTATCGCTGCTTCATCGAACGCAATTCCAGCCATGACGGACTTCACAAATGAACCAAGGTACGCAGATTCGCAACGATTATTTTTTGAACAGTTTACTCAAGTAATGCAAAGTATTAAAGATAAAAACACTGTAGAACGTGACAAATTTCCAGTTCTTAATAATGTTGTTCCTGAATTCGATCCTTTATGTAAAGAACAAACCATAGATTCATGGATTCATAAAATAGAAGAGTGTGCTCAAATTTATGGTTGGGATGAAAGGCAAGTCGTACACTATGCTTTACCCAAACTCTCAGGGGTAGCAAAATTATGGTATCAGGGGTTGCCATCACTATTATTTTCTTGGAGTGAGTGGAAGTTTAAGCTTAAAGAATCATTTCCATCACGAGACAATTACGCTGAACTGCTTACCGAAATGTTAGGCAAGAAAGCTCGATATGGCGAATCACTTGAATTATATTATTATGCCAAAATGAATCTTCTTAATCGTTGTGATATAAAGGGTAGGCGTGCCGTTGATTGTTTAATATTTGGTATAGAAGATAGGGGTACACGATTAGGAGCGCAAGCCGTAGACTATACCGAACCGGAACAAGTTCTTAAATATTTTAAAACTATAAAAATAGGTCAAGACAGACACGTTTCATATGAATTACGTAATAAAGATAAAGACAAGCGTGCTCATTCTTACAGTGGTCCAAATTCTTTGACTGACAAACTGACTCACCAGAAAAATAATAATTACGCTCATATAGTCTGTTATAATTGTAACGAAACTGGACATACTTATTTTCGTTGTCCAAAACCCAAAGTGCAATGCACCTATTGTAACTTGAGAGGTCACACTTTATCTAATTGTCCGAAGAAAAATAATGATAACTCTAATAGTACTAAAAAGATTTTAAGAATTGAAAGTGACAAATACTCTAGTTTAAAATACAAAATGCCCTTGAAAATTAATGACCAAATTTCAGACTGTTTAGTAGACTTAGGCTGTGAAACAACTTTAATTCGCCTTAGCGATGCACAACGGTTACACGTTAAATGGGAAACCGTAGAAGGACCCATACTTTCGGGATTCGGTAATACCAAATTTCGCCCAATAGGTTTAGCACTTGCCAAAATTGAGATTCAGGGGATCAGGGAAGAAAACGTTGAAATGCTTATTGTCGATGATTCACATATTAACACCCCAATTATGTTAGGTCATACTTTTACTGAGAGGCCGACCATTCAAATAATAAAAACTGACACTGATGTAATTTTTCGAAAAGTTGATTACAATAAAATCGGTAAATGTTTACTTAATTGCATAAAAGATGTCTCTATTCCAGCTGGAGACATCAAGGCTATCCCAATTTCTAGTGGCGATCGATACTCGGGGACGATTTATGTTAATGGGTATATTAGAACAGATAAATTTAAACAGTATTACTTACTACCAGGTGAATACCGCATTGACGAAGGTTTAGGAAACGTTCTAGTGCAAAATATTGGAAAACAAGACGTTAAATTTAAATTAGGGGATCTCGTTACTCGCTCTTTGAAAATTAAAGACATCTTGCGGATTAATCAAATTCAAAAAGTAACTGAGTACTTGTCAGATGAATCATCAGTTAACATTGGTTCTACTTTGACTGTCGATCAAAAGACCAAACTTGAAAATCTTTTAATGGAATACAAAACCTGTTTTTCAAATACTCTTAGTGACTTAGGCTTTACAACTGAAAACGAAATGGTGATTCATCTGGAAGACTCAGTGCCCGTTGTTTATCGTCCATACCGATTGTCCTTTTCTGAAAGGGAACGCGTTCGTGGCATGGTACAAGAAATGTTAGACAATGGAATAATTCGTGAATCCAGTTCTCCATATGCTAGTCCTATTGTACTAGTTAACAAAAAGTCTGGAGAAAAACGGTTATGTGTCGATTATCGTGCCCTCAATAAAAAAACTAAACGAGAACATTATCCTCTTCCGAGAATAGAAGACCAACTTGATCTCCTAACCGGTAGCTCCCTTTACATAACACTAGATCTTGCATCAGGCTACTATCAAATCCCCATTTCTGAAAAATCGCGCGAAAAGACTGCATTCGTGACACCCGACGGCCAATATGAATACAATCGAATGCCATTCGGGCTAGTAAATGCACCTTCGGTATTTCAACGAACCATGAGTAAAATTATTCAAAAATCCCCCGTTCGTTCATATGTCTTGGTTTATATGGATGACATTTTAATTCCCGCTAGTTCATTTGATCAAGGATTAGATAGATTAACGGAAGTATTCAACCTTTTAAAAGAAAATGGGTTAACTTTAAAATTAAACAAATGTAACTTTTTCTACGATAAAATTGATTATCTTGGTTACGAGATTAGTTCGTCTGGTATACGACCAGGTAAATTTAAAACTGAAGCCGTAGAAAAATTTCCCACACCGCGTAATAGTCACGAAATTAGAAGATTTTTGGGTCTCGCCAGTTTCTTTCGTAGATTTGTTAAAAATTTCGCTTTTATAGCCCGTCCACTTACGGCTTTATTAAAAAAAGATTGTCCTTGGCATTGGGGCAAAGATGAGATAAAATCATTTGAAGCTTTAAAAGCACGTCTTATAGAACGACCAATTTTGACTATATACAATCCAAATGCGGAAACTCAGCTACATACAGATGCTAGTAAATTTGGGATAGGCGGTATACTTATGCAAAAAGACGAAAGCGGATTATTCAAAGTTGTTGCATATTATAGTAGGCAAACCAGCGTTGACGAGCAGAAACTGCATTCATTCGAATTAGAAACTCTCGCAGTCATTGCTTCGTTATCTAAATTCAGAGTTTACTTGCTAGGTATTAAATTTAAAATTATCACGGACTGTAATGCGCTACGTAGCACACTAGTCAAACGAGACTTAATCCCTAGAATTGCTCGTTGGTGGATACAGTTTTTGGAATTTGATTGTGAAATAGAGTATAGGCCGGGCGACAGAATGGCACACGTAGATGCGCTGAGTAGGAGCCCTATAGAAACTAATACTAATGACCATCACGTAATCGATGTTCTCGTGGTTAATACGGAAGACTGGCTTGTTACAGTACAACAGGCTGACGAAGAGATAAAAAATATTACTACTATTTTAAGTGATCCAAAAACTAAAAATATTATTGAAATTTTTAATAATTATAAATTAAAGAATGGTAGAGTCTTCCGTATTATCGACGAAAGCAACGAACGCTGGGTAGTTCCAAAGGGTGCAAGATGGCAAATACTAAAAAGTAATCATGACGATATAGGTCATTTCGGCTTTGAGAAGACGCTTGCTCGTATCCAAGCAGCGTATTGGTTTCCCAAAATGAGACGTTTCATAAAAAAATATGTAGCAGCTTGTCTCGAATGTGCCCATCATAAAATACCTAGTGGACCAAAAGCTGGAGAGTTGCATCCCATTCCGAAAATTGATAAGCCTTTCCATACAATCCATGCAGACCACCTTGGCCCTTTCATACGGACTCGGTCCGGTAATACATATATCCTGGTTTTAATTGATGCTTTTACAAAATTTATAAATCTCACGGCTGTAAGAAATACAAAATCCTCCACAAGCATTAAAGTTTTTAAGGAACACTTTAGCTATTTTGGTACACCAACACGCATAATTACAGATCAGGGGACAAGCTTTACTAGTCGCACGTTTAAAGCATATATGAAATCTACGGGGATTAAACATATTTGCAATGCAATAGCAACACCACGTGCAAATGGCCAAGTTGAGCGATATAATCGTACAATTTTAGCTGCTCTTGGCGCTATGAATCATGATAAGCCAAACGGGAAATGGGATGAACATTTAACGGATATCCAACTAGGTATCAACACCACTATTAACGCCACTACCAAAAAGACTCCTACAGAACTCTTATTTGGGTATAACGCTACGAACCCTTCTCAGGGAATATTGAACGAAATTTTTCCCACAGGGACCTCAGACTTAACGGAAAATCATTTGTCACAACTAAGACTTGACGCTAGTCAAAATATACAGGCACAGGCAGATAAGGCCAAATATAATTTTGACAAACACCGAAAGACAAATGTAAAATTTAAAGAAGGTGATCTAGTTAAAATTATTAAGAACGCAATTGGAATAGAAGGGCAATCAAAAAAATTAGAACCAAAATGTCAAGGTCCCTATCGTATCAAAAAGGTTCTTCCAAATGATAGGTTCGTGATAGAAGATACTCCTATTACTAGAAAACGTAGGCGGTACGAAACAATAGTAGCCATTGATAAGATATTCCCCTGGTTAACTTTCATCCCACCGATGTCCTCCGATAATGAGCACTCTTCTGATAGTGAATCTATGAACAATGGTTTAAATGAAAGTGATAATGTAACTAATGATACAAATGAAGTGACTAAGGAAGTAATAAACGAAATAAGCGATGTAAACAAAAGTTAATTAGTATAGATTTTTTTTTTTATTATATATAAAATTGAAATTTATAACTTGTAAGAATTTTGGTGGTAATATTGTTAATGATGTTATGATGTTATGATTGAGTTAAGATTAGATATGATGAGATGAGATGTAGAGTGACGATGCAATATGTACAAGTCAACGTCAAGGATTTGTACATCTCTGAAATGATCAACGTCAAGGATCAGATCGGAGGCATGTTGACTGGTCAACGTCAAGGATCAGCTAACATGTTATTGTTTAGTCGCCTCTAAAGCGGTCGATCAACGTCAAGGATCAGATCGGAAGCATGTTAACTGATCAACGTCAAGGATCAGCTAACGTGTTCTTGTTTAGTCGCCTCTAAAGTGGTCGATCAACGTCAAGGATCAGATCGGAGGCATGTTAACTGGTCAACGTCAAGGATCAGCTAACGTATTATTGTTTAGTCGACTCTAAGGCAGACGGTTAACGTCAAGGATCCGCCGAATTTGAAAATATAGTGTCAAGTGTAAGTGATTAATTAAGTAATTATAAGAATCAGTATTGTATATTTATTTATTCTGAATATAATGTCAGAATAATTATTGTGTATTCTTAATTATATAAACATGTACTTCTAGATTTAAGAGTAACTATTAATTATTGTAAAATTGTTTTTTTTACGAGAGACTCGTAAAACTGACGGATGGCCGAGTTGTTACCGACTTTACGTATTAATCATAAAAACTTATATAAAATCATTAAAATACATTATAGACGGTATTATAAAAATGTTTAATTATATTAACTAAGTATTTCACTTGGAAATAAAATGTACTGTAATAAATGTATTCCTAAATTGTTGGATATTTTAAGAATATGGATTTTGTTTTGACTCCAACACAACTTCACAATAAAGTCGGTAGTTTATATAAATATCGGCCATTCGTTTGGAAGCTACAGTCTGAAGTGTTTGAAATTGGAAATAAAGTGAATATTCTGTGAAAGTGTCTTTATTTCTTAATAATTGTTGAAGAGAATTTCCTATAAAGAAAAGTATCAGTATTGAGTGAAGTGAATTATTTGGATTGGCTGTCTTGGACGCTAGTTTAATAACTGCTTCTTCAATATATGAATGTTCTCGTGACAAAGACCTTTCGGAAGAATGCTTTTACCACACTATCCTAAGGATATGGTGTGGGTCAATTTATGAACTACGTTATTTTCATTATATTTTGGACACGAAAGCTATTTCTGTTTTGAATATAAAAACTTATTATGATTTACATAGAATCTTTTTATTTGAGGACCAGAGTTAATTGAACGAAGTAATTTGTTAATACTTCCCGTAATTTGTTAACCTAAAAGTTGAACTCCTTTTTATCAGAATTAATTTAATATAAGTTGTTTTATGGGTTTTTTGAAAAACATTAATTTTTTTATTCCTTTTTAATTTTTTTGTCAAAATAAATATTAAGTTAGAAATACCTTAATGGCATATCTCAAAAACAACAATCACAATAAAGATACGAAATACTTGGAGATTTTAGCATCAAAGAAGAATTTTTCAAATTGGCTAAAACGTTATTGAATAACTTACTTTTGTTGTTGCCTACTACCTACCTACCTTCTACAATAATCGCTCTTTATATTTCTAAATAAATAGTCTAGTATTATCATTAATTTTTTCATATTTTTCACAATTACTTCACACCCGCTTTGTGAATTTAACTATAATATATATTATAAGCTACTCAAATGTTGAGCTTTCCAAATCTGGTCCGATTTGAATCGTTACATCCAGAAAGTTGACCTTAAAAAAATATATTCTTGATTAGAAGCCTTATTATAAGTGCCTTCTAATTAAATACAGTTTAAGAGACATCTAAATTGAGACAACATATACAAAAATGATTTCATATCGTCCAAAGACTATATAACAGTTTGTTTGATGTTTGTTCTTTTTAAATAGTAATATACAGATGTAAAAATTAGAAGCAATCTTTACGAAGGTCACTGTGACTGTAGATTCATACATAGACATTATTTATTACATGTATTTTATAATATGTGCAATATACTCATCTAAAACATTTTAAAATAGTTATGCAAAATTACTTATTATTACTTATGCGGTTCGAATGCGGAATCTACGTACTAACTATTTCTTTATCAGCGCTCCTACTTCTACAGCGTAATTTGTACGCTGTAGAAGTAGGAGCGAGAGGTATAACAGCAAAATCTCTCTAGAACTTGTTTAAGGATCTCGGCCTTTCTAGAACGATCATCAGTTTATTTCTGGAACGTATTTCAAAGGCGGTTTTAGTAGGTTCTTAGGATATTTTGTTAGGTAGGAAGAGTTGCGTGAACAGTGAAGGTGAGCGTGTATGCGCATAGTAAATGGGTTCCTTAAACCTACACCTGGGT